>VWPW01001955.1:10171-54497 GCA_013389825.1 Crypturellus undulatus | reverse complement strand
TTTTTGTTTTGTTTTGTTTTTGTTAAGTTTGATTTATATACGTTCACACTTAGGTTGGAGGAGTCAAATTTAACAGTCAAGACACTACCTGGGCCCAAAACTGTCTTGGGGTAAACATAATATTTTCTGAGATTTTTCAGCTCTGTTTGCAAAATAATTTTGTTACAATCCAGCGATTTGTTTCACCTCTAGGATCTTATTGTATAACTATTTTAGACTCCAGGCCAAATATCTACATAGATAAAGTTAGTTCAGATGTATCCTAGCTAATAAAAAATGCACCTCTTGATCAGCTACATCTAGAGAAACCTTGGACATTAGAATACACCAGTAAGACAGACCACTAATGTTTATGTTTCTCTGCACCACACAACTGGAAGGCACAGAAAAGATGATTATGACGGTATGGCAAAGGCCATAATAGTGTGAAAATGGCATAATCGCCTTTCACAAGAAACAAAACCACGAATTAATTATGCAGCTATATCCAACACAAACTATTACATATTTATCCTATGAAACCAGGTGGTCCACCTACTTTACATGTGTTAGTAAATGCTGTTCTAGAAACAGTTTGGGGAATTTTAAGCACTCTTTCCCTGTGAAGGAAAATTTTTGGTATGTCAGTCAGTGCTAAGATTGAGAAGAATCAGTCCTTAAAATCAATTCTACTTTATTTTCATGTACAGGTGCTGTGATTTTAAGATTTATCATGGGCAAAATTAGATGCCTTGTTCTACTTAAAGGAAGATCCCATGCTGTGGATTCATATCTGTGCAGCAACACAAATTCCTAAGGGCCTGACCTGTGCTTATTAAATTAGATGAGGGTTAACAGAACTTGATCTTGTGCTCCAAACATCCAGTTAGATCAAAGAACCCCCAGGAATTAAAAAACGTATATCCTGGAAAACTGTGAAATTTCTCACTCAAAATTACATCTAAAGCAATAAAAGGAGGCACCGTATTGGGAGGCACCATGCTCATTCCTCTCCTTTTACAATAGATTGTATTTGCACAGGTCACACAAACAGATACCTCCCCCACAAAAGAACATACGCACAGAATCCCAGTAGAGTTTTCTGTTTATACACTGAATGCTCTTTTGGGAGAAAGAGGGAAAAAACAACAACAAAACAAAACCAAACAAAGCTGACTGCTTTCTATGCCAAAGAAACCTCCATATCTGAGCTATCGTGACATCTGAGGCTGCTGTGGTGAGTGAAAAACGGCTCCGAGGCACCTTGCACCCTAACTGAGCACACGAAGGGAGGGAAGAGGGCTCCTTCCCAGCTCAGACTCCTTGTAAACCTTCCCTGGCAAAGATCATTTATCTGTAATGCTCATAAAGTACATGCAGAGGCAAATATTTTGCCTCGGGAAAGATTGTGTTTTCCCCAAATACATGCTTGAAAATAAGTAGAAAGGGGCACACCCTTACTAATCTTTGCTTCTAACATCCAGCCTCACAAGCAGAACACGGTGGTGCTATACTATGACTGCTATTGGTCTCCTTTCCAGGCACAAAGCATAAACATTTCCAGCAAATGTTCTTAAAGATAAGTTTGTTTGCCAAGTAGTGCTGCTTTTGACCTGAGTAAGAGTTGTGAGAAACCATTTTGTTTACATGGGGGAACTAATTAATAGACTTTCCAATCACTTGTCACATACCAGCTATACACCCGTTAACCGTGGTGTTTATTGCAGGCAAAAGGAGAAAAATTTCTGGAAGCTATCATTAAATTTTTTTTCCCTTGGGCTGCACACTGCCATGTATTTTTCAGACATCTCATAAAAATAAGGGGAACATACATTTTAAGAAACTTTTTTTGAAAAGGAATGCCTAAGAACTGCCAGAAATATCATTAAAAATGACACTTAAAAGGATTGCAAGTCTAACTACTGCAATGTGTTTTATCTTGAAATGTTAAAGAAAAACATATGCTGAAGTCAAAGGGAATTTTGTCTGGACCATGAGGGAAAACTGAATGGCGATTTAGGGATTTAAGTTACTGGGTCATTCTGAGCCCGCGTGTCTCAGGTGTAGTGAATGCGATTATTCCTAGTTATGATAAAACCTCATAGTGGTATAAGAATGAAAACTCTGTGATCTTGGTTACTTCACTAGCAACTTCCCAAGTTTCCAAGCTGCATCCCCAGCTAGTACAGTTTCTCCCGTTTAAAAATATATTATCAATCACCACCATAGCACTGATCTGAGGACCACAAGCTGAGGAGAGGTCGTGACAACCTAGGTCATAAAGAACAGTGCTGACAATAGACTCCTTTAAGAGGTTTGATTTGTCCCTGTATTTTTTACTTCAAAACTAGAACCACACAAAACTGACATGTCGCACATTAAAAGAATTAAAACCATATGGGACACAGATCTCACCCAGTAAACAAGAGACACACACCATAGGAGACACATACACATGCTGCTATTTTTCAGTTGGAGTTCCTTATTCACAAGTTTTGTCCCTCTGTTAATTGAGAAATTTATTATTGGAGGAAGAAGATAATCATGGGTATCTTCCAAGACATGAAGACGATAATCATGGATAATAATATTTGCAAGTGATAAAAGTAATGGGTGAACAATAAATGGCATATGTCACTAGCTGAATGAAATTTGGAAGGTTTGCTTTGCTGAGTACAAGTTGCATAATGGCTGGGGTTCCTCTTGGCTAACTTTGAACATATGCATCTGAGCAAACCATGAGGACACCCTTTATAGTAAATGGGGAGAAATAAATATCTGACTTATTTTGAACACATAGAAGTGCCTATTTTTCACTAGTGATTACAGCAGAAGTCTAGACAGTAGAGCTGTAGACTTTTCATGGTTAGGTAAGTTTAACCACTCGTCCCTATGTATTTTAATACAGCAAAGTACAGATTAATGTGCATTCCTAACTAGGATAGAAAAATGCAGGGTTTATTTGAAAGAAAGGCAATACCTTGGAAGGAACCCAGTCAGAAAAGGAATGGGTTGTTGGGAAGGATGGCCATCTGCAGATAAGCTCTCGTACACTGCTGTGAGAACCCATAGGCAAGGAGTCTGGCAAATCCGCACCAGGAGTTGGACAAATAAGGAAGCTTTGCATTTGATACTGTGCAACCACTGCTGACATACTGCGTCTTGTTCACAATTTATTAGAGAAACTGATAGTCTCAGGAAAGTTCAGAGAACAGGGTTTGGGATAGTTACAGGGTGGGTCTTTGCAAAGACTCACAAATCACGAAGACATCTGTGGGATGACTTGATGACAGGTAATAATTTTGTACTTGGTAACAAAGATCAGTGCAGGAACAAAGACTGGTGCAGGAAAACGGAGAATGGGATTTGATGGCTGGAAGTCAAAGCTGCAAAAATTAAGTCTAGAAATACTTGAAAAATATTTTCAGTGAAAATAATTGACCATGGGGACGATTTACAACTTAATGATATTGGTTTTCAATCACTAGAAATTTTTAAATCAAAGCTGAGTATTTTAAATGACCTAGCTGAATAAAAAGTCATATAGGTGTGTCTAAAGTGATGTACAGTGCTGTTCAGAAGTGTCAGACCAGATGATGACCATGGTCTTGGCTTCGTAACATACAAATCAAAGTAAAATCTTAGGTTAAGTCTATGTAGTTCAGTGAAGTGAAATAAAAGTGTATCCAAACACGCACAAGTATCAGCCTTTGGTGGTTTATTCTGAAGCCAAACATTGCATTAAAGTGAATGATATGCTTCTGATCCTCGGGCTCACTGAGTAAGCATAGCATGGTGTGGTATCAAACCTGATTTGCAGCCAGGACTCATTGGCAATATACCTTTCCCAGATATATTAATATACACCAAGCAGGCAAACCAAAAAGGCAAAAGGAGGGATGGAGAAAGTCATTTCTGCAGTGATAAAATGCTTGTATTGTAGAATGCATAACTCCAAGCAGCTTAAGTTCATAGTACTTCCATCAAACGTGTGACTCACAGTGCAACCTTGTACTAAACCCAATTTAAAATAAGTGCAGTGGTCTTAGATATTGCACACATAAAAGAAGAAAAAGCTTCAGGCATAATACAACTGTGGATTGCAACAATAAAAAGTTTGTTCCATCAACAAAGTGTCTTGCAAATTTGGTTTTCACAAATTTGTATCCTGTATTTTTTCCAACCTGTCCCTTCTCTATCACAATAAATCTACTATCTGCCCGCTGTCTTCTGAAAGACCTCCCACAGTATTACCACATGCCCTGTATTATTGTAGTCCATCTCAACAAAATCCTCTGGTTTAGCTGGATCTCATTTGTCGGGCGCCGGAGCACAGAGGAGCTCTGACAAACCCAGAGCAACACGTGCACTCATCAGCCAAAGGCAGCTGCCTCTTCGCTGATGGCTGGCTCTCAGGGAGCAAACTTGAGAGGCAGGTTGGAGAGTTAATGGGCTATATGGACCTTAATGGAATTAATGGGCTTACTTGCACTTGCACTCTCTGACCGTGGAGGCACAGCATATTTCACACAGCTAGACTACAGGTGTTAGGAGAGTGCTAGTGGCATGGAGCAAAGTGGTGCCAGGACCCCGCTAATAGTTTCACAGGACAGGTGGCCCTCTTCCAAGGGCTAGTGTAGTAGTACAGACCCATTGCAAGAGTTTCTCCCTTCCTCTACTACTGATTTTCTTTAGAAATGGAGTATGTTCTCTCAAATGCGACAGATTCTCACCACTGGACCCACTGGGCTCTAGAGCTATTGGCAAGGAGCATCAAGCAGTCAGCACGAGCAAAGTGCCTTAATGCTTTAGAAAAACAAACTAAAAATAAACAAATCCTAGCATCATAAGTTAGACCTTTTAACACTTTCCAGCTAAGGAAGTACTTATTCTGGGGGAATTTAGTTTAATATGGACTATGTTATGCTGCAAAAGTCACCTCTCCTCAGACACATGTTATTTCCCCAACTAACCACAAAATCAGAAGTCAATTTATTCCTTTTCCAGTTGTGTGGCAGCAAGCTTCATGGTGAGAGGAAAATCGTGCTGAGGGAAAGAACAAACCCAACAATAACAAACTGAAATATTCCTCAAAGTTTAGAATGCAAAGGCTTCACAGTTAGTAGAATATGATCAATTAAATCTATCTTGCAATAATAAACAATGCTTGTAGCTGTATAAAATGAATTTATTTTAGAACGGACATTCAAAGGCATATAATTTCCACTTGATTTATGTTTTCACCATCTGTATTTAATTCCTGACATTGTGGCCGTTATAAACTATGCAGGATATCTGATCTTGATATTCCAGAGACCCTGAGATTAGTGATGAGCAAAGTCCAGCAAGTTTGTGAATTCAAAGACTGCATTTTCTAGAATATCCAGGCTAGCTTAATCAGCCTGATGGTCAATGGATGAGTTTGCATACACCAAGAAACACCAGCAGCATCAGCAGCCTTCATGGCATCCTCTAATGAAATAAAGGAATTAGTAAATAGCCTTACCTTATTAGTAAATAAACTTACCTTATTATTCAAGTCAGAGTTGAAGCTATTTGACTGGAAAAATAAATTTTTCTTTATCTATGGTACACCAGGTGGATGAAGAAGACCTGATAACCTGGTCAATTTACTCTTTCCATGGTCCCTCAGTTCAGCATTGAAAAATACTGAGAATGTCCCAAGGCAAAAATCAAAAAGGTTGTATTGTCAATATTGGCTGTTGCAGGGATATTTTGAGGCAGAACATTTAATTATTTGAGGCCTGATCTAAACTATATTGATTACTGTTAGATCGTGAGCTTAAAAGCATTAGAATTAAAGATAAAATTATAAGAAATACAAAGTGTATACATATATATATATATATACACATATATTTATACAATTTAAAAATTAGAACCACTTTCTATGTGGCCACCTCTGGGTTCATATGGAATCAACTGTTTTTTTATAAGTTAAAATAATCGTGTTAGACCTGGTATATCAAATAAACTTCATATTCATTATCAGAATCATGGTAAAAGTCATGGTTTTGATTTTAAGGTGACTTTTTTTTTTCTTTTTCTATGATTTCAGGTTGTGGAACATTTACTTTTCTGTCATCTGCTATTGCTGCCATAAGTGGACTCCTGATGGGTTACGAATTGGGAGTTATCTCTGGAGCTCTTCTTCAGATGAGCAGTATACTAGCACTCTCTTGCAAAGAACAGGAAATAGTTGTAAGTTCCCTTCTTTTTGGGGCCTTATTTGCATCCCTTACTGGTGGATTCCTAATAGACCAATTTGGAAGGAGATTTGCCATTATTATTGCATCTTCTTTGCTTGTTTTGGGGAGTCTGATCTTACTGCCCTGTGAATCATATGGAATACTTATTGTGGGACGAATTGCCATAGGTATTTCCATATCACTATCATCCATTGCTACATGTGTATATATTGCTGAGATCGCCCCACAGCACAGAAGAGGCCTCCTCGTGTCTTTAAACGAACTCATGATTGTGATAGGCATACTTTTTGCCTATATTTCAAATTATGCATTTGCCAGTGTATCTCATGGCTGGAAGTATATGTTTGGCCTTGCGATTCCATTAGGTGCCTTGCAAGCTATTGCCATGTATTTTCTTCCTCCAAGTCCTCGGTTTCTTGTTATGAAAAATAATGATGAAGCTGCAAGAAAAGTACTGGAGAGGCTACGGGAAACTTCAGATGCTACCAAAGAACTTACTTCCATCAAGTCTTCCTTGAAAGATGAGCACCAGTATCGTTTCTTGGACCTGTTTCATTCAAAAAACAACATGAGGGCCCGAATGCTGGTAGGACTTACGCTAGTCTTTTTTGTGCAAGCAACAGGACAACCCAACATTTTATTTTATGCATCTACTGTTTTGAAGTCAGTTGGTTTCCAAAGCAATGAAGCTGCTAGCTTGGCTTCTACTGGAGTCGGAGTGGTTAAAGTGGTCAGCACAGTCCCAGCCACAATTTTTGTTGATCAAGTTGGAAGTAAAACATTTCTATGCATTGGTTCATCTGTTATGGCAGTATCGTTGGTCACCATGGGATTAGTGAATCTCAACATACATGTGAACATCACCAGTGTCTGTAAAAGCCAGTCTCTGGAGGATTCTCTGCTTCACAGACCAGGAAACCTGAGCAGCCTCACCAATGACAGTCTCAAGGACCTCTTTGTTAGCACGGTTTCACAGGAAAGAGTGTCATTCAACACGCAGAGAAAACATGGCATTGCCGGGACAGAACGGAACAGAACCACTCTGGTGGGAGGCAAAAGCACTACAGGATCTTACATGGAAAGCGAGGAAGTTCCTGTTGCCTTAAAATGGTTCTCACTGGCCAGCCTCCTTGCTTATGTTGCTGCATTTTCCATAGGTCTTGGACCAAGTAAGTGTTTTCTTTTGTTTTCATGTTTTTATAGCTCTTTATAATGATTTTTTTTATAAGCAAATTACAAGCTGGTAGGAGATGCCCAGCTTGCTATAAGGTAATTCTCAATCCAGGCAAAGCAGTGTTTCCCACCAATATGCACTAGTTACAGAGATGTCTAGTGTGTACTGTTTTGGAAGAGATGCTGCCCACTGAGATCATTGTGCTCATCCTTAGTGAAACCTTTCAGTTTCAATGAAATTAAGAACCAATGTGAGCTTTTCACAGCAAAATTATGGGTCCTCAGGCTCTCTATCCTCTACATATTCTATTTTGCTCTTATCTTAGAAAGGTAGTGATTTGCTATTGCTCGTTCATAAACCCAAGGCAATGATGAGCTCCAGACCTCTGTATGGTATGGCATCCTCAACTCCATGAATTGTCAGCACGAGTTCAGTTGAGGATCCAGCCCTCTGAGCATATAATAGTCTTCATAGCTAAGAAATTCAAGAAGTTCATGAGCAAATTTTAGTATCATTGCCACTACTGACACCGAACCGTACAAATGGCAGAATAGAAATTGAGTCACTGTACAATCAACGAGGTCACTGTCATTCTTCAGGATTTCCACTCTCTCCAGAGAACATCTCTGACAATCCCAGGCAGTGAGAATTACATCTTTTCCTTCCTTTCTATTTGCTCTGTTTGTTGCTGTTGTTGTTTGTTTGTTTTTAATATCACTTGCATATTTTTTCATCTTCAAAGGCTTGATGTTTTTAAGCCACATTGCAAAAGATATATTCATGGAGTCCATTATTTATTAACAGACTTTATGTGCTTTTGTGCCCTGACTCAAACTTGCCTTACAAACACACTGTACTCCTGTTGCTGTATAATGATAAAAAGCTTGCCACAAGAATAAAGCCCAGCAATTGCACTAATAGCAACTCCCCAGCAGTATTTGTTTATTTTAAACATTACTTACCGGGAGAGCTGTGTGAGATAAACATTCATTGCCAGAGCAGCAACTTTAACAATGTTATTGCAGTATATTCCCTCCCTTGCAAACCTTCTTGGGACTGGATTCTGCTCTAAGTGACATAGGTGCAAAAACAGGGGTGCACCTCTGAAAATAATATGTTACTTGAGTTTTCACCTGGGTTTTTCAGGACACAGGTTCAGGCTTTGACTCCTGTTGAGAGCTGCTTTCCTGCTGATGTGCTATAAATATGTTCCTTGTCATTTGAGGTGACATGATATGATGCCAATGATAATGGTGCCTGCCTCCTTGCAGGCTGCGGGAACTGAGCAGCCTTTGCCATGTTGATCTGACAAGTCTTAGACACGCACGTTTGCTCTCTGACCTCCTCTCTGACAGAGAGCACAGATGCTCTAGAAGAGCAAATGGGAGGGAACGGTCACCCTCTCAGCTCCAGCATGCTGAAATCAGTAGTAGTAGAGCCGCAGTGGGGGAGTAAAGTGCATTTAAACTAATAATAGATGCATCTACATAGCAAGTTACGGTCAGGTTTTCAAAGAGAGAAACAGATGCCTCAAAGTGCACAGAAAATCCGAAAATAAGAGAGTTAAGGAATTACTGGAGTCTGCAAAGGATCTAACCCTGGATTAGACAGGGAGGTTATGACTCGTGTTTCATATTTGGCCTTCAATATTTTCTCCTTGGAGTCCAAAGCCTTGAATGTATTTTATAAGCATAGATTTTTTATCCCCAGTGTGCTTTCCTTATTATAAAGAGTTTGTGCCTGTTTATTTTACTCATCTTCTAAAGCTGGCTTGAGGTCTAAAGCAGACCAGTGGCCAGTGTCTGTTCTGCAAATAGAACAAGACACCAGGAGAGGTGCCTGCCCAGAGAGCTTGTGGAGTCTCCTTCTCTAGAGATCTTCAAGACCCGCTTGGACGCAGTCCTGTGCCACTTGCTCTGGGTGACCCTGCGTGTGCAGGGGGGTTGGACTAGATGACCTAGAGGTCCCTTCCAACCTTAGGCATTCTGTGATTCTATGATCCTAAGGCTGCAGCACACACGAGCACTGGCTTCCTCCTCCTCACTAGGCCTTCTCACTCACTTTATTTTGGATCCATGCTACATTGCAGGAGATGTGGATAAAGGAGAGCATATATAGGCATCATTAGAAAAACAGCACACTCTTGATAGGGCAATCTAGGCCCCATCATCCATTTTAATTACTTTTTTCCTGNCTGCAAATGGAACAAGGCACCAAGGCTGCAGCACAGACACCAGCACTGGCTTCCTCCTCCTCACTAGGCCTTCTCACTCACTTTATTTTGGATCCATGCTACATTGCAGGAGATGTGGATAAAGGAGAGCATATATAGGCATCATTAGAAAAACAGCACACTCTTGATAGGGCAGAATCTAGGTCCCATCGTCCCTTTTAATTACCTTTTTCCTGTATTTTCCTTCCTTTGTGATGACAGTCAAAGAGCTATTTACTGGCCAGGCTTGTACAGCAGGCTGTTGTAAATGTCTTTTTTTTTCTCCATGATTCCTCCTTTGTATTCAAATTATTTGAAATAACTGGATTTTATAGGACTGAACATACACTAAATATATGTATTGTTGCTTATCAAAGCACTCAGGCAGCACAATGATGAGCCCTCAATAAAAATAGAGATAAAAGCCATTTTTTTGCATTATAAAAGAATTCACAGAGCAGCAGGCATCTGCTTAATCTCTCTCTCTCCCTTTTGTTTTTTTTTTTTTTTTTTTGACTCAGGGTGTTCTATATTTATATCCTAAACTCTTCGGCAAGAGAAGAGGCGTATTTCTGCTGCTCTGTTTTGGATTAATTATGTTTGATGAAATGTAATCCAACTGCTTGTTCACACTCAATTGCACACAATTATTAGGAGGCTTTATAGGTGCAACAGGTTGGCTTTGCATCATGGCACAGAACAGCACAGGCTGTCCCCCAGGGGTGTTTACAAAGGCATGTCAGTGCAGTTATTACCTGACACCCATCCTTGTCCTGGATTACCTTGGTCTGTATATCAGAAAGGGCAAATGAGGATGAACTGCTCTCAGCAGGAAAAGATACTTGCAAAGTCCATAAGAAACATCCATCTTGCTGCAATGTGAAGGCCAAGGAGTGTGAGGGGCACTCAACTAATCTCAGAGAATGTCTGCAGGGAGCTGCAGGCACCCGCGGTCAGGCCTATGGACTGGTTGCACACGTTGGGATAGACACGGGCAATCAGCCTCACAGAAATCCTGTTACGCCTTGCACAGGATGCAGCGAGCACAGGCTGACAGCACGTGCCGATATAGATCACCACTTCATCACCAAAACTAAAAGCTCAGTGTGGCTTTGGAAATGAACCAAACACAAAGAAAACGCTTCTTCTAGTCACAGTTAGGCATACACATGGCCACTTACTAAATAACGCAGAATTCACTGAAATAGCTATACATTGAGGACAGTAGAGGAGATGGAGGAAGGATCAGGTTCAAAATGAAAGTTTAAGGGTTCTCATGAAGAGTGCAATCTCTGATGTGGTGAAGGAGATCCATCAGTCTCCTTATGAAATCTCATATGTCTTCTGCACATGACATGTTCAAACATTTTATGGGATTATGCAAGCCAAAACCAGGACTTCTAACATTCTCTTAAAGTCTGTAGGACTACACTGGAGACCAGTTTAGTCCACTGGTCTTTGCTTCTGTGATTCCTGTATTATTTCACCACCTGAGTTAAAATAGGATTCATTAACGTAGTTAAATGGATGAGTCTTTCTGTGCATTTCAGGAGTAAATTTTCCTCAGTCTTCAAATGAGCCTGTAACAAAAACCAGAACAGCTGGTTTCACATATGCCACTGAACAATCTAGGGATCACAGAGGTCATATCTCATGCCACCCTTATGACCTCAGATTGCAAAGAATTTTTTTTTCCTCTGGAACAAACTGCTCTCGGATGTATTCTTGGCCACTGAGTGCCTTAATAGAGACTGGAAAATATTTTGGGATAGAGAAATATGGAAATTCTATTTCAGAAAATGCCAGTAACCTTCAGTAGACTTAATTGGTTGTTCCTACGTTTTGCAATATTGTAAGCCATATGGACTTGTGCTAACTTGGAATATACTGGTAGAAGATAGAAGCATCTAGAATTCACAACAGTGTCTTTGACATTAGAGCAATATTTTAAGCTCCTACAAATCTTGTGGTTATTTTATTAATGTACAGTGCCTATACATTTCATGCTCCCAGGTATTGATGCTCAGCATTTTATTTCATGATTTTTTCTCTGTATTTTATTTTTGAGCTTCTATATTTTGTGGAATGCCTGACCTTAAACTTCACAGAAATGAGCAGCATCAATTTTACACTGCTTTGTGGTTTCCTGGTGCTAGGGATTAAATCAAGTGATCAAAAATAAACAAGTGCTCAAATGCTTTGTTGGATCTGATCCAGAATAATAAACATGGAAAATGGGTATGTTTCATTAAGGGTCGGTACAGAAAGTCCTATTTTAAATAATTTTAAAATGATCTTGGATACTTTATTTTAAGACAAGATTCCTAGAATAGTTCATTTGTCCTGAATCATTTTTTTTAAGATATGCGTACATGCAGTTTGAATATTACATTTCTAGTGTTTATCTAGGGTGCTATTTGTGTGCTATTCAAGTAGTGCCTCATGTTCTCTTTATTTCACACTGTGTCTGCACCAGGCAGTGGTAGAAAGACAAGCAAAGCCAAAATGAAAAATATAGCTTGGATTGTGAAGTGTACACTCTTTCTATTGCCTTGCCCTAGGTAATAACTGTCTGAAGACCTGACACCTAAGAACGCCAGGAATCAGTTTGGCTTTTCACACAGTGGTTGACAGAAGTGAAGTGAAGGCTAGTTTAAAATATTTTGGGACAGTCAGGTGCACAATAATGGGATTTCAGATATAAGGAAGTATTCTTTAAGTTATCACAAAGATAGGTTAATTTTATCCAAATCAATAGAACGTGCAAGTTGGGAAGTGTTACTGAGCGTGAAAAAAAATCATAATAATGAGAAAATATTCCTCAATAATGAGACATGTCAGTGTCATTAACAGCTTCTCCTTAGTTATTTTAGGACTCCGTTTTGCAAGGAGCAGAGTAACCTGGTTCAACCCAAAGACTGCGTATCCTGCAGGGCACAGTGAAATCTGGGAGGTCATTTTCCCTGGCTTCTTTGCTCCTGTTCCTAAGCTTACTCTTAAGCACGAGTGATGAGATGCCTCAGCAGGTCAGGCCAAGTGCTTTGCCTTCCGAAAAGCAGGGCCTTCAATACTATGAAAAGAGGGAGCATGCAATGAGAGGCACCCGCGTGTCCCACGCCGCGCCGCTGCGTCACCCTCGTGCCAGCCGTTCTGCCAGCAGCTGCTGAGCACAAATCTTGGCCCGGGAAAAACACACTTGAAACAGAAGGAGACCAGCTTGCCTTCTGGTCTACTAGACTTACACTGTGCTTTAACTCAATATTTTCATCTTGGTGCTTTGAATTATATAGATAAGTCTCCACTGATGTTTGTATTTTAATAGACCTGTTGACACAAAGGTAGAGCTTGACTTGGGGCAAATGACTCCCGTGCTTAAATTTAGGTATAGCTTTAGAGTAGTTCGTTGATTCTGGTTAATTAATAGCTGCTGGCGAATATGAAGCATTTTAACTCCAGATCAGCTTTATAAAAATCCTACATAATGAATATTGTTGTGATATTTACTAGTAATTGATCCTAGCAATTTGTTTTTGTTCTACAGGGCCACAATTGTTGGCACACTGCCAAGTGAATCTAGCAGACCAACTTATATACATTTTCATATGATAAACAGGGATGGCTGTCATTCCACTAAATTTGCCCTTCCTGCATTGTAGGTCAAGTGTTATGTTTAAGCATTCTGTAAATAATTGCGTCCTTTGATAGCCATATCAAAGATAAAGAAAGATTTTACATTGCTTTGCCTTGACCATGTTCTTGCAGAGGAGATCATCACTGTGACACTGAAACCTCTTTGTAGGGTTTATGTCAAGCTTCACAAGATCCAGTTTCCTTAGGGAGCAAGGAAGGAAATCTTTTAGAGGCAGTTTGCTCTTGAGTCAGCTTTGCCAAAAAGCTAAAACTATTTAATAGAACCTCTTATGCAAATCCATTGTAAAGATTATCGAGCCAAAACATATATTACATGGTTAAAAAGAAAGGGAGAGAGAGAGATACCATCATGGTAAACATGTGAAATCATGTAGTTTATTGGCACTGCAGAGGAAAATGGAAACTGGCAGCCAAAGTGCCGAGAGGATGGTCTAACAGACAAGCCACTGCGTTAGAAGAGTGGTTTTTTTTTCCCCCTCAGGCTCTGAGTTTCTATGCGACAAATCCACATTTTGCAAGAGCAAAGACTTAAATTGCCCCTGGTTGTTGTGTCCCAACAGGTCACTTTTCTGCTGCACAGCTCCCTCAGGGCCCAACATTGTCCCTCGCTACTGGAAGAGCAGGTTCATTTAGCTGGGTAATTTCTCCTCTCTGTACTTTTCAGCAGTAAAATACGGGGTAAACCCAGCTAGTTCAAGCACAGCTCCCTCGTGAATTAGAGTCGCTGGCTTCTGCAGTCATTCCTCTGCAAATGCCTTAGAGGATTATCCTGGATTCAATATTCTGAACATATAAACACCTACAAATAGGGATATACATTTCAGGTTTTAATTAGAAAGGCCTTCTTTTTTTTTTCAGATTACAGTATGTGATTTGTGATTTGTTTTAATCAGGCATGTTTTCCCTTGAAAGTTTGTTTTCATTTTTCTTTCCTTTTCTCTCCTTTTTTTTTTTGGCTTGCCCTGAAAAATGTTCTGTGTTGATGAGGCACTATGAGTGTCTGTGTAACAAGGGATTAGAGAGAGACACAGCACCTGTGAAATTCACTTGCAAACAGAATTGACATTGCTTGTGTGGGTGTAAAGATGTTTCTAGTGGGGGACCTGGACAGAGATGCAGATTATTACATATCTGCCTATCATAAAGCTCTGGTGCATCCTACCGAAGTGTTCCCTGCTGAGAACACTCAAAACACTGGGCAAGATAGGCATGAAATTGGATTAACTAACGCAGTTTATTACGGTTAGATCCCATTTTTGCCCTGCAATCATACAGATGGGAACCACAGGTTATAAAAAAAAGCTCTTCTTATTTGTGGCTGTTCTTTTAAACTAGTAGAGAATAGGTGGAAGGTAACTGAAGATACCAGAAAATAGATTTATTTTCTGGTATTCAGAAAAAAACTGCTTACATGGAACAGGGAAACCCATACCACCCATTAGGTATAGTTAAGAAGATGTGTGAAATCATGTAAATTACTGGCACATTTTTTCAGACTCATGGAGATTAAAGTTAGAATATTAAATAAAAAAAAAAACAGTTAAAATGCAGGTTTGAGTGCAGGGTCACAGTGGTGAGAAGGAAGTTAGGAGAGGTAGGATAACCAGGGAAAATCAGAGGGGAAGTACCTCTCACCACCCTCCTCCTCAAGCAGTACAGATGTCAGGAGAAGCTGGTGAGTTGGTCTTACACTGCCTGTCCCAAAACCCTCCTGCAATTTTAAGGGAGGAGATGATGGAGAAACGAGAATCGCACATTCCATAAAGGCTCCTTAAAAAGGTGTGTGTGAGTGTTCAGCCTGTCTTCAGGATAGTGATGCAAATAGTTTGAACACTAGACAGCTATTTTTATCTACTGTAATACAGCCTCAGGGAGAAAATAAGTGGATCTCACTTGTTTTACACATGTAAGTTCAAGGATTCAGCCTAAAGGATTAATCATTAGAAACAGAAATATGGTATACCAGAAGGAGGGTAAGAAAAGGAAATTCAGATTAGCCTTGACAATTTGCCACTCTTTGGTTCACCAGTCCCGGTATCTTGCTGCCAGTAGTCCTCAAAGCTGCTCAGTCAGAGTGAAGCTGCAGTCAAACTTTCTTCAGCCCCTTAGAAAGCTTTAGAATGAATTACACAGCATTAAACCGCTAGAAAGCTTTAGAATGAGGTACACACGGTTTTCACCTGCAGAAATTAAGAGTATGGACAGAGGCACAAGATTAGCTGAAGCCTCTCCTGGCTCCCTTACCTGTTAGCAGATGAAAGGGTTCCCCTCCTTTTCATGTCACACAGAGGGTTTGACTTGGCCTTGGACAGCTGGGTAGTGTGCTGGCCACTCGTGTACCTTCCACAGTAATTCCTCCTGGCATTATCTCTGTATTTGCCAGCTGTTAATTTCAAGCAACCACTTCAGTCATATTTTGGGACAGACAGAAAGAAATGGTTTTCATTAAGCAGATCCATTGACATTTAAAGACAGTCACAATTATCTGTCTGCTTTGGCCTCTTGCACAGCACAAGGGGCCAAATTTCAGTCCACTATTCTTGCATCACATCTCTTCTTTTACCTGGTCTGGAGTAGGATGGACTCCCTCCAACTCTGTCTTCTTTTAAGTCTAGGCATATCTCAGTTTTGCAAGACCCAGAAAACTTCTGACCATCTTTATTGTCCTTCACTGGAGCTGCTGAGAAAGCACTTGCAGAGGTCACATTCGGTGGGTGGCTACACTTATCAAAACATCATTGGGAGAGATATTAAACTCTCTGCACAGCCTGCAGACATTCTTGCCCACAAAATATTTTCTCTTCTCTTCTGAGAAGAGTTATAAAAAACATTGCTTGGAGGAGCTGAAGAAAATAAAGAAAGGCAAGGTACTGATAGAAATAATCCATATTAATGGATTCATCAACTGATTCTGCTCCAGAGCCGAGTTGCAGGAAGGAGTCTTGCAAAAGCAGTTTACATTGAGTGGGAAAAGGCTCTCCTTCCTGAATGAAGCTGAGGACATTCATCCTCCCTCCCATCAGTGGCCCCTGCAGGAGCTGGATCCAGTTCAGGCTCTGTTATTTACTGTCTGCCCAGGTTACCCTGACCCCAACCTGCTCACTTCATTGCCTGGGTGATGCTCCAAACCATTTCAATCACAGTGAACTTAAAAAATAATATTTTTTCACATTTTGCCTCATTTTGATTGAAACTCATGGACAGGTATCTCATCCCCATGCACACTGTGAGGGCTTGTGCCAATGACCTCTGCAAGAAATCTGCACTGGTGAGGCAAACCACATCTGAAGTTGGCCTTTTTTGAGAAGCAGTAGGCCATCTGGCTGTTTGTGTTGATACTCACTAGAGCCAGAAAACAGGTTAGCAGAGCCAGAAAGACCTACTGAGTTTCATAAGTCTGGAAAAAGGCTTGCTTTCAGCAAATGTCGTCATTGGCCATATCCTTTGGCTTCCTTCCTACCCCAGCAGCTACACTGCATCCTTGCCTGCATCCTTGCTTGACTTCGTTAGTTTGTGATATATTCTTGGATGCTCTGCCTGCATTACTTGTGGGATAATCCCCTCCTTATCTTCTGTCAGACCTCTTGTTGCTAACAACCCAGCCTGCTGCTTTCAAAGTCTTACATACTCCTGCCTACTTCTCTCCATAAGTCCACTTAATCTTTTTTCACAGTTTATAACTGAGAAATCCTGAATTCTTTCCAGAGTTCCGGTTGCCATTCTCTAAATCTCCCCATGAAGAATTGGATCTTACACAACACAGGTATAGGAAAGGAAAAAGAGCTAAGCAGTAAGCGAACACCAAGAGAATCTAATTTTTCATTAATGAGAGCTGCTGTGCAGCTTCCAGTTTGTTTCCGCCTCCTGGCAGGAATGAGGTGAAAACAAGGATGTTTTTCATTCATGTACCTTACGTTAACATGGGGACCTTCAAGCCCCCAGTATTTCTCAGATACTGCCATTTTTCTGATTCTCTGATCTAAATTTGTATCTTCTTTTTTTTCCTTTTTTTTTTTTTTTAACTGCATAATTGAAATAAGGGAGAAATCACACTACAGTCAGAAGCATCTCTTTGCTTTTAGCCTGAATACAAAGCTTGTTGAATTGTCCACACAGGCTCACAGCGCAGACCATACCATCCATCTGTTACCCCGTCACTGAGAATAGCCCATAGCAGATGCTTGGCAAAAATACCCAAGAAAGGCACATGCAGTATGCTCAGTATGGCCTTCTGGCTATCTCCACTTTAGGGACTTCGAGAAAAACACTGGGGCTTTATCTCTGTTGTTGTATTTGTTAGCCCTTGACAGGTCTTTTTCCATGTGCACAGAGAAATGCAGAGGGGTGCAGGAATGCTGTCTGTGCCCCTTGGCGCTCCTTTCCGAGCCTTTGTTTGCAGCACAACCCCTGCCTCAAATTAGCTGATAGTGTCTCTGTCCTCAAAGGCCTCGTCCACGGAATCACGATGGCATCTGGGAATGGGTGCTGGGGGCGGTTTCCTCTCTGTGCTGTACTTTTGCTTTTATGTGTAATGAATTATATGTGTTGACCTATCAAAGTACTTTCAGATTCTTTTGCGATCTTTTGCGATCCTTTTTCATTGTTATTAACTTAAATAACTTTGCATCTTCAGTGAATTTTGCACATCCACCCATCTCCCTTTTCTGGCCCTTTTCTGGCCATATTCTGAGCAAATCTAGTAATCTTCTTCCATTGTGAATACTGGTTTTGTCCTTTTGCTTCCCTATACTGCAGTGAAAAATAGTCCTTCATGATTTGACTCTTAAGCCTCTGCTTTGGAAGACTCTTAAACGTATTCAGAGTGAACACTGAGGTAAAGAGCGTACCCATGCTTTTCTCCTGAAACCTGCTTCTGGCATGTTATGCTCTTAGCCAATACACTTTCAAAATATTTGCCTTCCTGGTTATGGTTTTGCAAATAACTTTTCAGGATTTAAGCTCTATTTTCTTTGTTTGGACACAGCACACACCTTTTTGGGTAGGGAATTTTTCTGTTTAAAACAGCTTGTTTCACTTTATTGTTTAACTATGCTGAGCTATTTCTATTTATTTTCTTTGGTTGTATATATATTTTAAGTCTCCAATCAGATAAGTTAAACATTCCCCATACGCCCTCTAGAGCATTTACCCTTATAACAAGCATTCTTATTTTAATGTTCTCCTTTTCAAGTTCTGTGTTAGTTCTGTGTTACTATGGTAGGACCTTGGTTCTTCCATTTGTACAAGAATATTGATGAAGAATATGTTGTAACCAATATAACACCAGTCTTGGTCACCTGTCTTTGTTCAACATTAATTCTTTAAACATTAAAGTTTTTTTTTTCCCATGATCTACGAGACAAATTGCAAAAGAAACAATGATCTAAAATGCAGTCTCTGCTCTGTGCTCCAGTATGAAATTTATTCTGTGTAACTGAGGATAGCTAAAGTCTTCCACAGTTACTGTCTTGTGCCTTTACAGTCCCTCTGATTTTGCTTAGATCATTGTCAACATCCTGGCCAAGGGGTTGCCTGCATATCCGAACCCTCTGTTCTTCCTACTCGTGCAAGGAATTCCAGCACATCAGTAAGTACCACACAGACCGACTGTGGTGCTTACTGAAACACTTAAGTCTTCTCATCCAATGCGATATTTTATTTGAATTAAATGCTACATCTGTATACACAGTGTGAGTTCTTTTCTCTAAATTTTGCCATAATACAGTATTGAACCATACAGTTATTCTCAACTGTTGTCAACGTACTACTCATTCCACGTCACCAAAGGTGAGAGTTACCTGCCGCCACTGCAGGAACAAATCCAGTTGCTCTCAGGAGAGCCTCTTAGGCTCGTTTCTTTCCCACATTTGGGCTGGGAAACATCAGCTCTTTTCTCATCCATTCCATAGAAACCAGCCGAGGATTGCCAAAGTAAATGTCAAAAAGTGTTGCATGTGTGCAATATGATTACTACTAGGCATCATTTGGAAATAAGGTTAGATTATGTAGCAGATGGAGTGTCTTATTGGCTTAGTGGCTTAGGCTGGTGGAGGTAGACCCCACGGTTTGCTTTGCAGTGACTTTGGGAGTCTGCAGGTTAAATGTCTGCCAAGCTCTGTATACACTCAAAGGTAACAGCGATCATTATTGTGAATGGGAGCGAGAACCCTGTTACTGGCTTCCCAAGAGAAAGCTACATCCCCTCTGCACCTGCAGCAGCTGCTGCTTTTTGGCAAATGCACAGATAGTAGAAGCAACACCAGACAGGTGCTAAAAGCAAAGAATTGATCCTTATCACTGCTTCAGCCTGCCTGGGGAAAGGGACAAACACACTGTGACAGATTTCTACAACTGCTATTTCTCCCATGGAGGGGAAAAACAACCTATCCACTCCTTGCCAACAAAGCAGAAGTCGGAGTAAACCGAAGGAAGCAGCTGCCACGTGCAAACATGAAGGACAGATCTGGTGCATTGGAGGGATCTTTCTGAACTAAAATAGCTAGCTGAAATAAAAGTAGCTAAGCAGTGTTGTGGCTGATGCAGATGCTCAAGTATTTTGGTTTCTGAACAGAAAAAAAAAGGCAATTTCTTGCACTTCCAAACAAATTATACTTAGCCTGAAAGAGCCTGTCTATCCTCAGGAAAGTGCATGGTTCCTTAGCTCCTGCAGTGTCACTCTTCTTGTACGTGGCACAGCAGTCCCCAGTGTTCGCAATGCTGCTGAAACTAACCCATCTCAGGGCTTGCCTAGTGCAGCAGAGCCGCCGTGTCGATGAGCAGGACACGATCCACTGAGCTCAGCGCCTCCGCAAGCAGCCGCTGGCAACTATCTGAATGCAAGAGAAATCTCAGATAAGTAGATATAGAACAAAGAGCCCAGAGAGAAAATGCATTCCTAATCCTGTCATCCGTAGGTTGGTTTATGCCCCGCAGAAGGTGTTTTGAATTCTTTCAAACTTTATTTTTAATCCTATCTAATGTGACTGTGAATATTCTCCTTGCCAGTCATCGCATATAATCATTTTTGCAGTGCCTCTCAGCTTCTGGCTGTAATGCTGTCCTACAGTGATGAATTCTGCAGACTATTTAGGGACTGCTAAAAAAGGGTTTCTTTGCATCTCACCAACTTTTGCCGCTTTGCATTTTGGCTCATGCTTCCTGTTGTGACATGTTATATCATCTGTGACTAACGACAGACGTTTCAACAGCCCTGACATTGAAGAGGGACAAAACACACTAATGAGCTTCCCATGCATTGCCTAGGCCTGCTTTCGCTCAGGAGCAAGATTAGCTGGCCTGGTGGTGAAAAATAAAGTATTCGCTTCAGAAGCCTCTAGCCCTGCTATTCCTTCCCCCCCAGTCCTCCCTTTTTTTTTTCCTCAGATGCAGAGATGTCACAGAGCATGTCTAAAGCATTTATTTAGAACAAATTTTGCCTTGTCAGCAGTGGATGTATTAACTTTTGCAGTGATCCAGGTCAGAAAAAAAAAGAGGTCTCTTTACAGCTATTATTAAATACGCTTGTTGTATTATGACTGTGTTCCATTTGACTGTGCATAACAGATTTGGGCTGCTATGCATTATGGTTCTGGTTCTCTTTCCTACTTCTGGAATAAGTTCTCCACTTTTCCAGGTCACTCCCAGTGTGGGAGTAAGGCTCATCATATTTTTCATTTTTTTCTTTTTTTTTAAGGAATATCTATGTCAGCTCCAAAATATCACTAAATTAAATCTGTGGTGCAAAGAGATCTAGAGTAGAATTTGCTTAATCTTCTCTGTTAACACAAGATTCAGTTGTTTGTTTGTTTGTTTTTCCTTTTCAATTGGTCCTTTATTATACTCTCCTTCCATGCAGCATATTTTCTTTTACATCTTTACTAGTGCTGTTGAACAGGAGCCCTAGAAACGTCTGTGTGTGACACACTTAGGCTCACTGTATTCTATTTTTAAAATGTAACTTTAAGACTGTCCAAAGAAGCTGTCTTGAGAAAACTCTCATTTGCCGTTTTGCAGAAACCACCATCTCACCTGGGACCAACCTTAGCATGGTCATGTCAAGGATCTGAGGATAGAGTTCATCCACGCGTAGCAGTTGTGGTGGTCATTTGCTAACCCATGGCCTCTCTGTAAGCTAGAGCAACCGGTGCTAATCCCTCTTGCTTATGAACAAAGAAGGAGAGTTGTGTTTGTTTCTTTGTTTGTTTGTTTATAAAAAAATATGTTAGTGATCATCAAGACCCAGAAATGTAGAATTTTTATTTATTTATTTATTTATTTTTGCTTTTTCTGCCAAGGTGGTAACCCCACCAGGTCTGCATGGCTGAATTTGTTATTCTGGGCTAGAAATACCATTGCTGAGATCACTTGTATCGTGGTGTGGTGTGAAGCAGCCAAAGATCAGGACCTCTGTCTTCGTTTAGACTCGAGCAGTCTAATTGCATGTAGCAGAGAGCTGGAAAGGCAAACCTGCTGCAGCTTGGCAGGCTGATTTATAAGGTGGCATAAATACATAGAGCTGCTCTGGAGCTGAAGACTGCTTTGGTTTGCTGTCCCAGTTCCATTAGCATTATGTCACTTGAGAGTTACTCAGTCAGAGCTCCCTTTCACACGCACGTGTGCTGTCACAGCTTCCCGCGCTCTTCCATTTTTCCACAGCTACGTCAGTGCTGGAAGACCCATCTCCCAGCTCTGCCTTGCAGTGCCACGGCGGTCCCGCCAGCAGAGCAGCCAGACGGGACATCCCAGCCTGCCGCCCAGCGCGGCACGTTCTGCTTTTGGAGCACAGACCGGCCTCGCACCTCCGAAAACCCCCTTATTCTTTCAGACAGCTTCACCCGAATTTATGGACTTCCAAATGTATAGCAAGAGAAGTTGTGCTTTCAAATATAGCGTCTTCTTTTTATTTTTTTTTCTTCCATTTCAGTGTCTTGGCTGGTACTGAGTGAAATTTTCCCTGGGGGGATCAGAGGACGGGCCATGGCTTTGACTTCTAGCATGAACTGGGGTGTTAATCTGCTCATCTCCTTGACTTTTTTGACTGTAACTGGTAAGTCTTCTGTGGGTCACTCCAAGCTGATGTTCTCCTAGTGAAAATAGTGCATCTTTCCAGCAGAAATACTATTGCCAAAACTTTGGGCAACGCATTACTCTCCAGCAGACCAAGAGTCAGGCAAGCAATTGCTAGCAGACCCTCAAAGAGTTCTGAGATTGATTTGGTTCTGCCAGACGTGAGCACAAAATTTTGGACAAAACCAATTCTCCATTAGGCGCCAAAATTTGTTCAAGTCCTTGGACCAGTGTTGGGCTAGTCCTAAGGAAATGTCCCCAGAAGCAGATAAGGTGGGCATCATTTTTTTTAGCACCAGCTGTTTCAGCTTGTAGATTGTCTCCTATTGTGCAGCATTCTTGTTAATGCAACATAGCCACTGTTTTGTTCGTGGCTGCAATGAATGCAAATCCACAGGAACTCTTTGCCTTGGCTGGACCTAATCTGGATTTGTGCAAGTGTAACTACAAGCAAATATGTAAGAAGGCTTAATTTGAAATTCTTCTTCAAATAAATATATGCTGATCTCACTGAAGGCAGCAGGACCTGTGCTTAGGTATCTGATGCAGAGGATACTGGCTGGAATATCAGCTTCAGCTGCAGTTTTTAGCATATGACACAATTGGCAAATGTCTCAACTGTCTATCTTGGATTTAGCAGGGGGATTGCAGTAGCCTGTCAGTTTTGTGCATAACCCACCCTCAGGCACGTGCTGTGGCTGCAGCGTGTCTCCTTTCAGCCTGGGGACACCCTCTGTCCCTAGACTGCAGTATCAAAGAAAAATAATTCTTGGTTGGACCCTTTAGGAATTAACTCTTTGATCTCTTCCTGGCACATCAGGGACAGATTGAAAGGATTAGCTGCAGACAACTAAAACAGTGGAAAAAAAAAAAAAAAAGTTATTTTCTTTTCTTTTTCTTTCTATGAAAGAATTTGCAACAAAAACAGACCCAGGTGGAATTTTGAGGAGTTTGTGGCTGCCTGTGGCTTCGCACAAACTAGTAACAACTGTTACTCACTGTTTTCAACCAAAGTGACAGCAAACTTAATAAATCAATAGGATTATGCTAGATGGGCCAATATGGACTCCTCAGTTTTCTTTCTTTATGAATATTTGAAAAAGCAAAAGCACCCTTCTTTTTCAGGTTATAGTGAGGCCAAATAAGAGGACCAAGAATAGTATGCTGACTTCCCTCTGATTGCTCCTGTGCACTAGAGACTGTACCTATAGAATATAGCTACATATAACTTGTTACAATATTTGAAAATAATAAATATGTTTTCTTCTTTTGTAGACCTTATTGGCTTGTCCTGGGTGTGTTTCATTTACACAATAATGAGCCTTGCATCCCTGGCTTTTGTTATTGTATTTATACCAGAGACAAAAGGATGCTCTTTGGAGCAAATATCCATGGAGTTAGCTAAACAGTAAGTAAAGAATGTGATTGCATCCCAGTGGTGCCAGAGGTACATTAAAAAAAAAATAGATTTTTTTTCCCTGGAAGAACCAGACTCCCTCAAAGCTTCAGCCTGCAGGGGCTGACCTTGGTGGCCAAGCAAACATTAAGGTGTGTGTTGAAGAGCAGACCCAAAAACTTCACTGTGATAAGAAGCCAGGCTAATGTTTCCTGAGTCTTGTGGCTCTGTAAGAGATCATACCCCAGCGAGGTTCTTCCAGCATGTGTTTTGTGACCCCACCTCCTCAAACAAATGGGGTGTAACAGCAGTGAGAGAGACAGACATATACTTGGTGAGTGAATGGTCCCAGTCCCTTTTTCCTTTTTGTGTAACTTGCCCCAATCCGTCCTTTCCCATTCCTCAGAGGCAGAGCGGTCCTTGGAATTACACATTTTCAGTAAGTGTAGAACATCAATTTTGAGAACAAAATTTAATACTCCTCCAGTATATGCCAGGTACTCACAATCTCCAGCTGCAGGTGTCATTGCCGTAAAATAAGTGGCATTTTTTATTAACAGCGTGCTACTGCCCAGTTCCTTTTCAGCTATTTCTGGCCATAAAAAGCAGAAAAGACTAAGACTGGTGTGTAAAACACGGAGTGCTTCTGATATGTCCAAAGAGCCACTCTGAACGAGACGTTTGCTTTCCTGGGCTGGTCTCCCAAGGGTGAGACAAGGGAAAACAATCTGGTGAACAGATCTTCCTGCGGCTCACAGCAGCGTTCCCGGTATCCAGCGGATCCAACCTGAGCGGGCAGCGCAGCCTCTTTCACTGCTTCCTGCAGGAAGCAGAAGGGAAGACNTGAACGAGCCGTTTGCTTTCCTGGGCTGGTCTCCCAAGGGTGAGACAAGGGAAAACAATCTGGTGAGCAGATCTTCCTGCAGCTCACGGCAGCGTTCCCGGTATCCAGCGCATCCCAACCAGAGAGGGCAGCGCAGCCCCTTTCACTGCTTCCTGCGGGAAGCAGGAGGGAAGACAGGGAGAAATACCGAAGTCAGAATAGGACACACACTTTCTGATAGTGAAGCTAATTAGCCTGGAAACAGCCTACTGTGACGGGTCATCCGGTATTTGGGATTTTTTGATTATCACAGAAGATTTTTCTAAAGGGCATGTTGCAACCCAGCCAGGCTTGAAGGAGTTTGCTTATGTGGTAGGAAAGAGCAATTTCTTTTCTGCTGCAAAAAAAGCCTGGAGTTAATTCTGCTGCAGGAGCAGAGGACTGCTGCACTGCGTGCCCAGGAGGTCTCTGCTCTCCCTGGGAGCACGGTGGGGTGATCGCTGCTAAACAGGCCGAGAAACGCACATTTCTGATGAAGCTCGGGGCCGGCTCTTCCCTTCCTTCCTCATCTTGAAATAATTTAGTAGTAAGACTTAATAACTCTAGTAATAATGCACAAAGCCAAAGGTTGCGGTGAGCTCAGGAAGCTGAAGCTGGGGTGGTGCGGGGGACGGGGCAGGCCGTGGGCAAATCTGCCATCTTGTGGGGAAAGGCTGAAGGCTCCAGGCCAGCACCTGGGGCGGCCAGGGGCCGCCCTGGGAATGCGGCTGGCGTGGGTCTGCACCTTGCCGAACAGCGTGAGGGTACTGCCGGCTCCGTGTCCAGCGGCAAAAACACCCTGCCCTGCGTATTAACTGGCAAATGTTTTCTTCTCCTTCAGGAAATACGTGAAGACCCCTTTGTGCTGGGTGAGCCAGCGCAGAGAGAAGCTCGTGCCTTTGGGACCTGCCCCGAGCGAGAAGGAGCAGTTCTACTAGAGCCAGGGTGGCCGAGGTGGCCTTCGCTGATGGAGCGGTGCGAAAAGTGTTAGTGATGCTCACACCGCCATGGGACACCCACTAACTTTGTCATGCACAAGATACTCCCTCTACCGTTCTTTAGGAGAGCTTCCCCCAGGGGCAGTTTACAGCCAACATTAAACACTGTTGTAGTATTTTAAAACTCATTAGAACATCAGGCTCAGTCTATATTTAAGCCAGAATCTCTCACCTCCCATGAATTTACTCACCTCCTAAAAAGAGGAGGTGAATGGAAACCAGAAATCTGTCCCCCTAGTCTAGTTATCCTTATTCCAGACAAGAGTTCTTACTGGAACAGGGGGAACAGGAGCTACTGGGATGCCAAGGGGAATGAAAAGCACGTCTCTTAGCAGGAGACTGGAGAACAGAGATCTATTTAGCCTAGCAAAAAAAGGGGCTCAAAGGGGAGAACAGCTCTCTGCTAAGATATTAGAGAAATCAACACCATGGAGAAAAAATAGACAACCATGGAAGATACAGGTGGATGCTAGCACACAACAACTGGCTATGAAGCATTTATGAATGAATGAATTTAGACTTGAACTTAACAAGACAAAGAGCCTTATCAGAACTTGAGTAGTTCTAATGCAGAGCATGTTCAGTTTACAAAAGGAAATTTTACATGTGATTTCCTGAGATGCCAGGGTCAGGAGTCAATGACCTAGGTTATACTTCTAAGATATCAAACAGGCAATTTTTTGAATGTGGGAACAGTCACATCATCAGCTATTTTAGACTGAGGGTAGCCCTACAGAAGAGCAGATAAGATTTCTTTGGCTTCCCTGTCCAGCAAAGTTGGAAGCTGGAACAACCAGAGTTGACTTCAAAATCATTTTAATTCTCAATAGAGGCCACATTAGTCTTTGACTTCTGGATTCAGAAATTAAGATTTACATGGTACAAGACAGTGCAAAGGGATTTCTCAAACATTTAGTCACTGCAGGATATAAGCTAAGTGACTCCGGTTATTGCTTAGCAAATGCAGTCCAAATACTTAACAAGTCTCTACAAAGGGATATCTGTACCATTCACTAAAAATAACTAGTCTATTTTTTTTGCAAATATGAATACATTTTAGTAAGAGTGATCAATAGATAAATATTTTAGAAGATAAATAAATGACCAAAGAACCTACAAAAGAAAGAAAACACAGAACAACAAAAAGAAAAAGAAAAAGAAAAAGAAAGAAAAAAAGAAAGAAAAAAAGAAAGAAAAAAAGAAAAAAAAGAAAGAAAAAAAGAAAGAAAAAAAGAAAGAAAAAAAGAAAGAAAAAAAGAAAGAAAAAAAGAAAGAAAAAAAGAAAGAAAAGGAAAGGCTTTAAAAGCTTGCAGTCTCAACAGCCATAGAGCAGTATTTCTTCCAGCATTTAACTGAGGAAGCAAGAGTGACGCTGTCAGCTGGTTTGCAGATACTACTTTGAACTAGACACATGGTCTCAGTTTATTTGCAGTCTCATGGCATTAAAACTACCTGACTGTTCTGCACTGAAGGAACAGGAACTCACTCATGTAGGCAAAGCGTTCACCAGATTAGATAAGTCTCAATCAGATCCCCAAATTTTCACACTTCTAGACACTGACATGGTAAAATTTGGTAGCAAACATTACTCATAAGATGAGCAAAATCTGAAAAGGACCTAGGGAGGCTAAGGACATGAAGTTTAGCTACCTCAGAATGGGACCCTGCTAATCAGATCAGTACCACAGTTTTGTTGTATTATGAGCGCTGAGCTTTTAGAGTGCTTGTATCTATCTGACAGACCTCATCAAAGTCAGGTAAGTGGTCATCGCAATGCAGGACTTTTATCTATGCAGATCCTGTGTCATCTAAGACAAGAGAACCTCTAGACAAAACTCTCCCAGGTTTCCTTGTTTTGGACGACGTGGGATTTGTGTTTTGTACCAAATTTACAAGCAGCTGGCTAGTTTATGGCTGCCTTATTTTTTCTGTCCTGATCCTAGAGCGATCAGTCCTCATGGTAACCTTATGAATGCCACAAGCCTGGGCCAGTTTCAAGAATGCTTACGGTGGCATGCAGAAGGCTCAGCAAAATAACCTTTTTGGCATCCACAAAATACCAAGACTTAAGTAAAGTTTCTATATTTCTTTTTTGATAAAGGTACATACGAGCCCTTTCAGCATGTTTCATAAAAAGCAATAGGAGATGAAGCAGATTCAGGAGATGGCAGGGCTGTGTACCTGAGCTGCACACATCTCAGACCTAAGGTCACCTCCGAAGCAAAAAGCACACGTCTTTTGTTCTTGTTCCCTAAAGGATTAATGAAGCCACAGGGAATCTGCTGGATTGCCACCTCAAATTAAAATTCCATCCCTGATCTGAGATGCTTTCCCCTTTTGATAGATTTTTTTTTTCCTCAAAGCCCTTTCTGTTTGGTCTTGATTAATTTGAAATCTTCAAGAAAATTGAAGATGTGCTTAGAGTTTTGAGCTGCACAGTTCTGATATCACCCACCATGCTCTTGTTTTCCGTAGACCCCCACTAGATAGCATTCCCCTTAACACTGCCCTGGCCTCACCAGAAAGAGAAAGCTGCAGCATCAGGAATTTGCAAGGAATATTCCTGCAACTTTTAAAAAACAACACAAAGAGGATGGAAAAAAAGCAACAGTGCTCAGCCCTAGAAAAGTATCTTTCAGCAGGAAAGGGAGAAAGTTGGAGAAGAGGAGGGTCTGGAGCAGCACGAGAGAAGTGTGGGCGAGGAAGGCAAATGACAGCATGGGTGGCTTTTTAGAAAAACAAGAGGAGATGAGGTCACAAATTCACTCTAGGAAGGGCAGCTCTTTTTCAATATGGGTGATTTTTTAAATTGATATTTTGAATTTTCCACATCCATCTTGGAGGCATCAACAATTCAAAAACCAGAAAGTGACCCAAAACTTCGATTTTTTTTTTTAAATTATAATGTTCCGTTCAGAATTGTGATTTTTGCACTCTTGAGATCAACTCCCTCTACGACTCACAGTCTTTTTTTAACTACAGTATGCCCAAGCAAAGAGGAGTTTTGAATATCAATGCCTTATTGCTAGAGAAACAATGCATTCTATTGAAAATGAAATAAAGTATGGGATGTTGTCTGTCTGTGAGTGCCAAGTTTTGCCTGGTGTGTCAAGCCTGCTAAGCATTCGCAGAAGAAAAGCACAAGATCCGATTCATTTTTCTCTTCTCAATCACCAGCAAAGGGCTGCAGATAAAGCCTGCAAAGGGTTTTTTTTTTTGATCACACATTTTTTTTTTTTTACGAAATGAATATATTCCACTATCCATTCTAGACAACTTGTAAAATCTTCTTGTTAAAAAGCAAGCTTGAACCCAGCCTTTTTCTAAGTTTCTACTTGTTAGTATCTTTCTCTTTTTTTTTTTCCCCTTGCTGTCTACATGAGCCTCTACATCTGCTTCATGTTTATGCAGGGCAATGATTACCACAACTTCCAAAAGAAAGTCTGCTGCTAACAGTTAATAAAACCTGTACACGTTCTCACAAAAATAAATTTAACTCTGAAAAATTATCACAGAATGTGTCTCTCAACCTTTCAAACTTCCCCCAAGACCAAATACTTGATGCAGAAACAAGCAAGTAAAAATAGCATCTTTCTGAAGGTGTAGTTCGAATATGGGTATGATACAGAGACCCTAATGGCGTCTAGTTGTCTTCAAAAGACATTGATGCTTTACCAATGACTGTTTTAACTCATTATAGTGCAAACAGTGCTAATTCTATTGGTCTTTTTCAGCAAAGCTGATGTACGGACTATAAAAGTACAAAGGGAAAAGGAGGATACATATGTCTTACAAATGAACTGCCAGGTGGTTGAGGCTGATTTGTCCCAGATCTCACATCATTCAGTATCTTCACTAGTAGACTGGATTAGAGCAGAACATACTAGTAAACTTGCCAGCAACACCAAATTGGGAGAATTTGGATGGCTTAACAAATTGGTGGGAAGAGAAGAAAAAACATAGGATACAATTCTGAAAGAGTAAGTGCACATTTTTCCTGGTTAGGCTGCCTAATTACAACTTAGAGAATGACAAAATAGAGCTAGAGACAGCTCTGGAAGAAAGACTCCAGCAGCTATGACAACTTGCAAGCTAGATATGAGTCACAGCTATCGTTCCACTGGAAAAAAAAAGAGTCTTTGGCAGGATGTATAAACAGACCCTCTCTCTCTAAAGAATGGAGATAAACCTTTCCCTGCACCGTGAGCCTTGCAGCTCGGCGCCACGTGAAGCTTTGAGGTGAAGGGGGGACGGGAGTGAGCTCAGCACAGTGGCCAAGCCCCCTGCAGTGGCTGACAGCAGCCCCTTATGAAGAGCCCGGCAAGGGGAAGAAACCACATACCTGATTTATAAAGACAGGGAGGAAGGAATAATTAGCAGCAAGGTTTACACCAGACACTTTCTCAAAACCATGCATGCAAGCTTAGCTCTGCGCTTTTTGGCTCCATCACAGATTGCAAGAAAAGGCCTCAAGGAGAACTAAAGTGCTTCATCAGAAGGGGTTCTCATTTCATACACTGCAGCTTATTTATTACCTTCCATCCTCTTGGTCTACCAGACAGATTTCATACTAAGCAATAGCGCTAACAAAACAAAGCAACCCCCACTTCTCTCTGGATGTATCTAGGGGACACACATGCTTCAGAAAAGTTCCACAATTTCACTAGCAACAGTCCAGTATTTTGCCATTTGTTCAAAAATAAAAAAGACAAACCTCATCCAAGGCAGCTAATGTGCTAATAGTGGCCATTCATCAGCTTAGATCTGCACTTTGCTCTTGAAAAGCCCATGACATACGTACTTACTGTAACAATAGTACATTAGTGCTTCCAAACACTGCTTTGGCTATTGCTCCTTGTTATTTTTCATATAACACTCAGTAGCATCAAGTGCCACAGTGTCTTCTACATACACTGAAGCATGCATCTACACCACGTATCCCTTCATCAGCTCTTTATAAAGAATTCTATTTAAAGAATTCTATTACCGACATATTCAATTTAATATTTCATAATTAAAATTCTCTTTTTTCCTACCTTCATTGATCTAAGGAGGACTTCAATGAGTCCATCACTTTAGGCTCTTGGGAAATTGCTGCTTTCCATTGCTTCTTTCAATGGGTTCTGCAAGGTTTGACGGAACATTTCCCAGGTTACTCCTTCCCCTCCACAACTTCTGCACAAAGTCACAGCAAGGGCCCTAGCTCCTATACTATCTCCCTCCAACAGATTAAGTACATTATGCTGGTCATCCACTTCTTCAGAATATTCCATCATTTGTGACTTCCTCTATCATAACCGCTCCTGGTTCACTGTTTTAACAGCCCTGTGAGACAGTGCATCACCCACAGCATGCAAGAGTGTTACATTCCAGTTAGGGAAAAAAAGACATACGTACATTTATACATATTTATTGTATCTTTTTAAAAGTAGCAGTTGCAGTTACTTTTAAGCATTCACCTCTTCTGTGTCAAATGTGCACATACTGAGAGAAACAGATACTGGCTTCCAAGTCCAAGATGAACACCAATACATGCCAGAAGTTGCTCAGTGCTTGTTGGCAGTTGCTCAGTGCTTGTGGGCCGTTCCTGTCAAGATAATACAGTAACCATAGTGTAGAGAAGGACTGTTAATTCTTCACCCATAGGCTAGGGTTGCACTAGCGTGGCCACACCATCTTCTCAGAGCTGGAGTATAACAACATTCTCCAGAACCCGTATGCACGCGCAACTTCTTTGTTTTCCTTTTGCATCCAGTAGGTGATGGGGCAGTAGATTTTTCTACAGTAGCTTCTTCAGTTGATAAAAAGTTTCCCACCATCTATAGGGAAATACTTGTTGTAGACCTTTGTATTTAGAAATGTCTTCTCTTCATATAACAGCAAGAAAATACTTGAAACCTGGCATGTAGTTAAGAGAACTGGGAACAAACCAAATTTCACCCTCAGATAAACATACGTTAACTACTATAGAATTCAATCTAACCCACACACAAAATTTTTTTTACACATACTACAAATAGAAACAGAAGGTATCAGCAAAAGACTATTCTTACATTGTTTCAAATTAATTTGCAGCTATACAATTTTAACTTTAATAGAAAAAGGGAAAGGAATTTAACAGAACAGGTATGAAGAGAAATATTTTCCAAACTTTTATTTGTGCACATTCATCAGGTGAAAAAGATAACTTTTACAGCTTCTTTGGTGCCCAATATTCAACATACAAAAATGTAAAAGACCATTCACAAATAAAACACAAGCTCAAACTAAAAAAAAAAAAAGTTTTAAAGGTAGTGCACATCGTGACAGCTTTGCTTATGAATACACAGAAATTACTGCAAAAATAAATAGAATGTCTTTTAAAAAGCAGCAATTTCATATCCTGTAAACTTCCGTTTTTACAATACAGCACTGTTAAAAATAAAATCCAAAAGGACTGGAGTTTATACTGTGGCCATGAACAAGTAAAAGAGTCTGTATTCCTCTGCTATAGTTGGTCCAGTTTTCCTTTTTGCTTTTAGTCCAATGTGCAGCAGTCTTTAAAGGTGCTTGGTTAGGGAACCTAACCATTAAGTGGTGAATTATAAAATTTATTTCCTGCTTTCAAACACGAATGGGTAAATCTGTTCCACAGCACTGGCAACAGCCTTTACGTTTGGCCCTGAGACATATTAAGAAAAAGAAAGAAAAGAAAAAGGCAGGAGGAAGAGAAAAATCAGGGTATCAGTAAACAAAACAACAGCACATTTAAAATAAAATTATTATTTTGAGCTACCACAATTTTATATTGTAGACAAAAATAACTCCCACGTTTCTCCCAATTCAGGAAAGTTTTCCTCGGATCACTTTTCCTACATATAACAAAGACTGGTAGAACCTGTAAAACGTTCTAAATGGGTCAATGGCTGAGCTACAGATAATACTGTCATTTCATAACAACTTGCATTATTTTTCATTTACTGAATTAAATAGCCCAAACAAGAGAGTAGAGGCCAATTAACAGAGGTATTTCTCCCGTTTTACTTCTGCTGTTCCTTCTGAAATTTGTATTTCTTTAATCTAGCCACATCTACCTCTTCTTTTACACAGCTAACAAAGGAAAGTATTGCTAAATAATGATGGATTTGAGTATGTTTCAAGCAAAACAATATGTTTTAAAATCACAGCCTGTTGCTGTATACTTGGGGTTTTGGACATAACTCTGATACCAATCTTAGGGCAAAACCTGGAATCCAGGGAATGGTTATTCTCTCAGGTTGAAGCATCTGAAAGTTGTCTAACATGATCTAGGAATGTGTGAGGAGGGAGAGAGAAAAAAAAAAAAAAAAAGGAAGAGTGAACCAGCAGTGTTTTCTAATGATACTACATCATTTTCTGAAATGAACAATTAAGGTTGCAAATGACTGAGCAATAAAATGCCAGAAAAAATAATATCTTGCACAGAAGTTTAGTGATGCAGATAAATCAAAACAGCAGTTACTCATGTGCCTTAGGACCTCTGAAGTCAGTTTCTTTTTATTTCACTTTAGACTTCAAAAGCTTCTTTCAGTTATACAGACGTACTAAAAACTGTCTTCCTTCCAAAGGCATAAATAACCTTATTGGGTATGTTTTATTTATGTATGTAGTTTGACAAGTGTTGTTTTGGTCAAAAGGCTTAGTCAGAAAAAAAAAAAATGAAATGGAATAGGATCCTTCCTGTCTTTTCAGACTTTGCAAGTATATATTTATAATGGAGCTGTTGATGCTATAGGCAGTATAGTTTGCAGCATTACGCAGATGAAAAACAGGTAACAAATTCAAATGTTTACAATATTTAACTAAATATTTAACTAAATACTCACCACTATTTTTATTAAAAAATGACTTACCATTCTTATTGAAATAATTCTTTTTTTGACTGTTAGTAATAACATTTTCTATACACTTGCCCTACAACTATTGCCCACCACCTGCCCGCCACCACTCCAAAACAAATTAGATTTTAGCACTAGGAAGCAAAATATCTCAAATACATCTTTTCACTGTTTTAAAGCTTGTCTTTCCTAAGATAACAGGGCCATAAAGTTAAATATTCCCAACAGGTTAAATATTTATTTTTGCCATCAAAATACCTGTAACTGTGATACTGCCTGTTGAAAAAATCTGTAAGGTAGCTCTGAGAGTTTTTATTCTGTAACAAACCGCAGGATGAAGTTCTGGTTCATAACTAGAAAACAAAATTAAAAAAAAAAAATCAAAAGGTAAAACTAGGACAAAAAAAGAAAAGCTTAAGAAATATGCCAAGACTATAAACATTTAAAAATCCTACCGTACCTCGCATGTGGTCTGTTATTCTTTGTAAATTCGGGCAATCTGATCTCAAAGGGCATGTTGCACACTGCTAAAACATTCACAACTTTAAAATCTGTAAAAATTACCTTTTCAAAAGAGAGAAAAAGAGGCATTAAAAAATCAGCTTATAGAAAGGCATATATATGGGATCAAAAACATATACGTACAAATTTTGTTAAGATTTCAAAATGAAAACCTTGTAATTTATGCATTCCTAGTAGGAATCTAAAGGGTACTTACTGGACTCAGATTGTACAGTAGAAGGATAAAGTAAGCAATAACTGTTGAAAGTGCTGTGTTTCACAGCTGTGTTACATGGCTAAAGGACAGTTTACATCAAGAATAAGACAGAGGAATGATCTATACCTCTACTAAAAACATCTAAGATGAAAATAAGACAAATTATCAGACATCAAAATAAGCAGCAAAAGCGCTTAGATTTCATTACATTAAAAGATTTTTGTAACTATTGGAAAAAAAAAGTCTTTAGTGTCTTGTTGTGATATACCACTTTTATTACAGGTAAGAATAAGACAGAAGACAAAACTTTTTTGTTTCAGCTATCCAGTGGTCAGTATCTAGAGCTGGTTTTCACCCCTGTTTTCTGAAACCAAATCCACAGAGATATTGTACGACAGTAAATTTGCCAACAGACAATTCCAAGACAAATCAATAAAATAATGAGAAGGCAAGGCTGACAATATCACTGAACCAATTTCTCTTCAGTTTCTGAAAATGTCAACCTTACAACAATCATTCCTCAACCAAAACTTTTAAAAAGTAAACAAATGTAAAAATAAGTGGAAACAGTAAGTGGAAGATCAAATCCATATAAAGTATGAACTATAAGGATAGTTCCTCAAAATTGTTACAGCTAAACTGACAACTTCATTATGAAGTTAGAATTCTGTTCTTTCATCCTGAAGTTCACAGCTTGTATCTTCCACTCCAAAGAATGTTCCCTCCACAGTGGATCTAATGAGTACATTTGCAACAAGTGGCTTAGTTTGCTATAAGACAAAGGGATTAGTAAATCACCCTTACCTCTAAGCAAGATAATCAAACATTCCCACTTCCTGCCTCTTCTTTACTGCTTTGGTTTTTATTTTTCAAAAAGGACAGCCACTGTGTCTACTTAACTGTCTTTTGATAAGCTGTGTAAACAGCACAACGAGGTTTTAAAACAAGATGTTCTAAAATTACCGTTTTAGCACTCATTCATGTTTTTCAACCCTTAATATCAAGTTCAAACAAGTGGTGTTTGGCTGCTAATATCAATCCAAGCTCAGGAAAAAAGAGAGTTCCACATCATTAGTACATTATTTGGCTTATTTGATGGTGCACAGCCTGACAGCATTTAAGCATTTTCTTAATTAAGAGGCTCAAACTTGCCCCAACCAAGAAGCACAGCTATCTGTTATTCCACCAGAAACAGTTAGGGGAAATTGTGTGTTCAAATAACAGGTTTTGCTCTCCAGCTCTTCTCCCAGATACATCTTCAAAGTATTGCAAATTCTATCTGAGATGTATTTGCAAATGATTCATTTACATAATGAATATTGCTGTTCATTAGCTAGTAAAGGAGCACTATTCTGTACTACTAAATAACACTCAAATCCACGAAATGAAACAGCTTCTCTGTCCCGTATTTGGTGATTGTACATTTCTTCAAAAGGAGGATCCGAGTGAAAACATGCTGACTGCTAAAGTGTTATGGTCCCTCCTATTTGTTTATTTCTGAAAAATTGGCTAGCAGCATTACTTCAGTTATGAGAGCCCTTTTTCACGATGATTACCTGAAAACCTAGTTTCTGTAGACTACGAGCTAATCGTCTGGCACCAAATTTAGCTTCTTCTTCACTATAAAGAAGACAGACAAAAGTCCAGGGTTACCAAAAGCACAATATGCATTTGTGTGCACACACATGACAATAAACACTCAGTTATTTAATGCAAGAACTATGTTTACAGGGACAACCTTCATTTCATCCTACTGTACACATTACAGTATATTTTTCCATTATCTAGATATTCAAATAGCCATCCTTATTCTATTTTAAAAATATCTTTGCACTTGCATCTCCAGCTTAAATCAGTGGGAGTTGAAGTGGGAACTGCATAACAACCCATATAACACATTATACTAAACAACAATCAAATACAAATATGAACACAGGGAATCAGAAGTTGACTAGCCAGAACTAATAGTCACTTTTCAACCTATTCTCCTTTAAAAAGAGCTTGCTAATGTCCCTGGGGGATTATAAAAGGCAGCAATGTTTGTGACACATTCATATCAGTAGGAAGCATCAAATAAGTTTAGGAAAAAAAGCTCCCAATATGTAGTAAGCAACACACTGTGTCACACGTAAAAAGAGAAAACTGTCATGTAAGTGCTAACATTGACTAACAACATTCCATTTTCAAACAGAGATCATATACAGAAAGTATGCAGATTTACCACTCTACCTTTACTCCACAATGCAGACACATCTTAGGGGAATTTAGCTGCTAGAGTTAACCAAGCCTCAGTTGGACATATCTGAACTGAAAATTTGCCTTTGCTTCTTCCCAGTCCCTGACCAGATACAACTTGATTAAATTCAGGGAGATTTTCATCAAATAATAAAAGAGATTAGTTTCAAGTTCTAAATTAAAAAAAAAAAAAAAAAAAATAATTTTAAGGTAAAAAATAAAAAAAAAAAAAAAGAAATCTCAAGAACCTTCTAAAGAAAAGAAAAATTTCCAGAATTTTCTTCATAAAGTAGTACTTTTCCCAGAAGGCTGAACTGCTGTTTCTCAAGATTTCAAGTTAGTTCAAGGCAGACGCTTAGCACAGGAAACTCTCGGCAAACTTGGCAGGAATCTGCGTGTGAGCCAGCACGAGGCAATCTTAACTGCAGCAAATCCTGGTTCTTGTTATCTTTTCGTCCTCTACATTTTGCAAAATCTACAAGATATTCAGCTAGAGAAAAAACTCTTAATGAACTTACCTTGTGGCTCCTGTGCAAATAACTTTTCCTGAGGACCAAATTGTGGCCGTAATCCTAGGTTTCCTAAGCTTCATTAATACTTTCTAAAAAAGCAAAGGAAAAAAAAAAGGAAGAATTGAAAAATCAGTGTTAAATGTTTTCATACTGGGAAGTAGTATACTAATAATACTTCCAATAAGGTTTGATAGTCTTGACCTGTTCTTTCACCTTTTTCAGCGATTCAAAAAAAAAAAAAAAAAAAAAAAAAAGTCAGCTGTGGATAACAGGAAAGTAAATCTGGAATATTTTAGCTGGTGATTCAGGTTCACAAAACAGATTAAATGGAGGCGAATTAAGAGTCAAAAGCCATGCACATTGTGCTGCTGACTCCTTTCTTGAAAGGCTGCTATCTTGTTTATAAATAATTCGGATGTTCCAGCCCCAGACAAAGGTTTGGAGAGACTCATCTAGTTGCCTCCTCCCTCACCCACCTCTGCTGCTGGGCTACCTGTTACAGATCTGCAGCCCCCATTCCTGCCTGTGACCACACTGGATATGCACGAGGGGTGCTGTTTTGAGGAGCTTAAAAAGGCACCTGCCACATTTGCCATCCAGTCCTGTGGTTCTCTCCCTCTGCAGGACCCAACACTGCACTCTCACATGTTAGGAAAGGTATTTGAGGGATCTGTAGGTTCACATGCTAAAGCTTTCCCATAAATTTACAGTATGCACCTTCACAGAGTTTTTCCTCTTTTCCCCAGCAGTAGAATATTTTCCATTTACCACCTTTAGTGGATCTGAGATCACCCCCCAATCCTTTTCCCTCCTCCTCTTTCTTTTAACCTAAATTCGGAACACATTCTGCTTGGTATTTAGTTGCTTGTCATGTAAAAGATGCTTTAATTCCAACACACTGGTGTTCATATATGACAAGATTAAACAGCTCCTTTCACAAATCATTCCTCCCCTTGTGAAAGGATGGTAACTGACTGAATTCAGCAGATTCCCATTTTCTCAATTTGCAAGTAGCTACAAACACACCTGCATCTGGATGTTGTAATTATTTTTTTCTCCTTTTGGATATCAGAACATACTGTCCTGACAAACATCAAATTCTGGGAGGAAGGAGAGACCTTGAGGTATAGCAAGTCTCATTGTATATCCAGTATTGACCTCAGGAGCTACACAGACCTAAACTAATAGCTTCCTGCAGTCTTCTGAGACAAGTTGCCCCTCTGCCCTACTGCAGGCTTAGTACACAATGACAGACAAAATGCCTAGCAAGACAGAAATACAACCATTCTGTTCTCTATTCAAAGGTGCAACAATGTTTAGCTTAAGGACATTTGTTAAAATAGGTATTGGAGGTATATTGAATCTCTTACCCCAACATCACGCTTGTATATCACATTTGCTCCCTCTAATGCAATCTTCCTCAAGTTTAAATGACATCTTGTTCTAAAAACACACACTACGTTTGTGATTAAAATGTCCAATGCAACATCACTGTCCGCATCCATTGGGGTGATTTACAACTCAGTTTTCCCACCAGCACACCATGAAGATCACATCCTGAGAAGGAGAAGGAGAAAATTAAGGAGAAGCAGAAAACTGTCTATTAATACTTTAGTTGTGTATGTCAGTCCCTTAAATGAAGCAAGGCACAGAAGTGACTATATTCTGACTCATTTAAGTTAGCTGAGGGAGAAGGGGGACATCTTGCATACTGTATGCTAGGAAATAGGAGGTTAATTTTTTAAAGTCATGTTACCAGACTTAGGAGAAATAAAGCATTTATATATAACAATTAGACTTAGTGTTTAAATTTGTTACAGATCTTATCTGCTATATTAGGAAGCAACAATGATTACTAATGCTATTTCTGTAGCTCCAATACATAATCTTTTCTCAACTCATTTGAGATTGTTGTTAAGCACATAAGAAAACTTATTTCTCTCATTGTTTAGGCTAATTATTTTTGAACAGGCTGATGTTTGTGTTAGAATAGATGAGCACCTTTGAAATTAACAGGGGTTACACAAACTGCAACCTGCATAAAGTTGCCAAAACAGCTTTGTCACGTTCACCCAACACTCTAGCCTATCCCTCAAAACATAAATTGCTCCTGTTGCAGCAGCCTGCACCAAGCCACAGGGTCCTCCTGTCCCCTGGTGCACTGCCCATAGGAAAGCGGGCCCGAGGCTGCCTTACAGCACCTCTGCCACCATACCAATGACAAAAGAGCTGACATTTTAAATACTGAGATTTATCTCAGAAAAGGGAGGAAAAAAAGGGGGAGAAGGAATACTGGTATAGCGTAAAAAGGACCTATATCAACATAATACAGTTCATTACAAATTTTTAAGTTACTTTCTTTGTAGAAGAACGTAAAAATCTTAGCTCTATGCCAAGAGAATGCTTTTAAATAAAGTTATTTTCTGTCAAATAAGTGTATTTGACAAGCAGCTTAAGGAGACCACACGCTATGAAACAGAAACAATAACAGCTTGGACTGTTCATCCACGCATGTGAAATTTAAGGAACATTTCATCCAAAATGAACACAGCAGAAAACAAAGAGTAAAATCAAAGAAAAAGAGCCCAATATATGAAATTCTCTACAAAGTGACTGTCACAAAAGAGAGACTATGCATCAAGTACATATGCATTATAGCATATGCATATACATATCACTTTGGAATATTTTGGCCTTTTACTATTTATCAAAAAACTGCAAGGTCCAAAGTGAATATTAGTGTTATTTCTCTGAGTATTTTAATATTGACTTCCTACAGATCACACTGTAGCTTGTAATCAAGAATTCATTCAAAGTGCATCTTTGACAATAACTGAATGAGAGAGCTGTAACAACTGCAACACAGAAGTGGAACCCACTGGGCAGATGTGCTTTATGTATGGGATCAACTGCTGTCAGCCTATTTTGCTCTGTGGTTGGATCCCTCCGAAGAATTATTGCATATTAGTTGGCTTGTCCAGTAGAAGGAGACCCAGGTGATAACAGAGGAAAGAGATAGAAATGGAAAATGGAAAGGGAGAAGAACATAGACATAAAATCAAAGGCTCTGTTGCAGATGCATGATGGTGATACTAGGGAGGCAAGGCAGCAGAAAAAAAAAAAAGAAAAAGAGGAGAATCAACACTAGATAATTAGTATTCCAGATTTTTTTCTCCTTTAAAGCAAAAATTGCATGTATCCTCAAACTCAGAAATGACTTATCCTTTTTTTNTTTTTTTTTTTTTTTTTTTTCAAATGGACTACTACAGACTGGGTTAGCGATTTATGGCACTGGATCCAGAAAAAGCCCACATGGAGACTGCGAATGTCACGCAGGCCAGACCAGCTAGGGCATCCTGAGGGCAGCATTTGCTTTCATCCCTGGCTCTGGCTCCTACCAAGTTGACTCACTGGAAGCCAGGAACACTTCTCTGCTATGAAAACAAGATACTCCCAATCAGCAGTTTCTCCCATTTCTATGGGTATCCTTAATCTATGCATTCTGGAAGAGGAATGCCAATCACACACAGTACCCTTGAAAACGCTACCTAGCTCCTCCATAAACCCTAATGCCATGTCACAATGTCCCCATCAAATACTGATTTATTGCCTTAAGTGGATGCTGGGAGAAGAGTCTTTCATATCAGAGAAAGAGATGGTTAAAATACAACAAAATAAGACCTAAAAGAAAAAGAAATCAGAACACTAATATATCATGGAACTATCAGGCAGGAAGTTTCCATCAGACCTAGCACACCTTGGTTAGAAACACAATCTATTTGCACAGATTTTAATATAGGGAAAATTACAGTATTGTAGTAATGTACCCTCATTTATATTAACCATAGTCTGAAAGTTCAAATGACAAACAGACATTTAGGCAGGATTTTTTTTTTATTTAAAATGTAATTTTAGCTATAAACAATTGCTAGGCTATATTTTGTGACACTTAGTTGAAAAGGGGCAACATCTGTTATAGAAACATGATTTCAATACATTGTAAAATACTCCCAAAGTTACCCTTATCCTACTCTTACGTTATCTGTTCTAATAAATTTTCTGTTTTTTTCAGCAATTTTCTGTTATTTCAGCCAAATGTTGAAGACTTCCCATGGTACTGACGCTCACTAAGAATCTGAACTGTGTCAACTTCAAAACCAATACACTCAATCCTACTCAGTAATACAAATATAATGATAACCGCTTTCAATGCAATAACACTGTTCAATACTACTGGATAAAACAAAATAGTCCTGTACTAGGATGTGAAAAAGTTGATTTAGACACTACTTGTCAAACACTGAACTTAAATTTCCTACAACTGACACTTAAGCTTGACATTTTAAAGTGACAATCTTGTACTGACACACACACAATCAAAAAAAAAAAAAAAAAGAGGAAATATTCCTGGAAAAGATAAGTGCTGTTGCCTTTCTTGAGGTCTCAGAGAAATCCAAATTCACAGGAACCACTTCTACAGAAGCATGTAAGTTACCCAATTTAGAAAGCACCATATATAAAAATATCTGAAGATTATTTAAAAAAATTTGTAACAATTTTTAAGATTTTATATAAACTCATATATAATGGATATTTTATATATAAACACAGACATATTTACATAAAACTCAAGTAACCTGACCAGATGGAATAAACTAGTCCTGGCCTTGATACTCCTCTCTCCCAATCTGTGCTTCTCGTCTACGGTTGGAGGCACCTTCTCTGTCCCCCCAAGCCAGTATTAGTGCTGAAAACTTGAATTTCTGCACTTCTGTTTCTGGCTTCTAAAATGAAGGAATTTTATGGCTAAAATTATGCTTTTAGCCATAATTTTTGGAGCAGCCAAGCTGTAAGGCTGCTGCCATACATATTTGCCTGTAATTATACCACAGTTAAGCACTGACAGAGTAGAAGCTGAACATCAAGTTCTTTCCAGTTCTGGATCTGCCAAAATGCTAAGTTGTTATTATTAAGCTCAACTTATGTTTCATTGGTTAATTTTGCTCAGAGGTTTTCTTATCTGAGTCTTAGAAGTCTGATGGCTTAAATCTCATTTTTAAAAGCATGTTCTCAGATACCAAAGTAGAGAGTAATATCATTTTCTTTTCTATATCTGGAATATTTATTTATTTCATTCAGCTTTCTCTGGAGCAAGAAACTAGCTAGCTTCAATTTCAAGTTCTCTGACATAACAATAACTCTACTGATACAGAGAAAAGTTTAAATACATCTTTTTAAAAGTTTCTATTATAAATTTCCTTGGTGATATAAAATTAAACTTGTTCACTACATAAAACATAGCTTTTAGGGATACTGCAAGTGCAGTAACCCAAGAGAAGACACTAGGTAGTCAGGTGAGGTGGGGTAAGGAGTATAAAGCAAACAAAAGCTAATCTCAAGGATATTTGACTCTGAAAATAAAGTATTCTACACTGAAACTAAAACGCCTCCCACATCAAAATAAGAATTAGTTTGAAGGGGTGCATATTTAAGTTCTTAAATTAAGCATTACCCATATCTCTCCAATTAGGAGTAAGGCAATACTACTTTAGACACTATATAAACACACACAAAGACACACACCCGGCACTGAAATCTTGCAATCTAAAAAAAGCCAGTTCTTCCTATATTCAAAAAAAAAACACCACCATCATCTTCAAAGAGAGGAAAGGCACTGTGCATAAACACAGTATTATTTTAAGCCTTTGGCTACCTTTGATGTGAGAAACTCCAAGCAATGAAGTCAAATAGAGAGTATCTAACAATGGTTACATTAATGTCAAAAGAGTACAACAGCCCTTCTTTCACAGAGTCAGCATAAGAACCTTCTGATAGTTATTTTTAACATTTCTATAAAGCAGTTCACCAGCTGACCCCACAAATTGTTCCAACAATCCAATTGATGAGGTAGCTGTCACCACTGCTCAAAAAGTTAGTCAAACCACAGTCTGAAAAATTTAACAAAAACCTCTGCGTTAGAGCACAGAATGCACAAAAGGAACAAAACGGGAATGAGGAAGCAGTGGGTTCCATCCTCTCACTGCAGGTGAGTTTCTAAGACGGTTGTTCTGTTCCTCAGAAAACAGTGAAACTCTATAGGTGACAAACCTCTAGTCTGCTTGTACTCTTGTTTCCTATGCATCCTGTATAGCCATGGCATAGGTAGGTACAAGGCAATGCAGCTACAACCTGCCTAGAAAACCCTCTGATCCCAGTGCCTTTGCAAACTACCACCACAGAACTACAGATTCATGCTTTTTTTGGTCACCTTCAAGGACAAGTTAGGCTTTTCCAAAGCTAAATACCACTGTAAACCTAGCATTCTCTCTCACCCTTTGAGACTTACACAGTCATATGAGTATTTCCTACTGAATGCAAACAGAGTAACTTCTCAAGAAAACTTCCAAATAGGCATAAAACACCAAAAAACAGATTCATCCAAGGGTGACACTAGTCATGCCACAAGCAAGCAGGATACAAGCAGCCAATCCTGCTCTCTGCTCTCCTGGGTCTCTGCAGAAGCAGGATCTTCCAACACAAACCTAGTTGGAAGACTGAAGACAAGCAGCTTATTGAACAAGGTCAGTCAGCCCCCTTGGAGAGAGTAACAGGCCATTGTCCTCAACTCCGTCTCATCAGAAAAAGGTGTTCTCATCCAAGGTCAGAATGACCCTTGCAACCAATTTTGGGCCATCTCTCCCTTATAATATCAATAACAACCTAATGCTGGACACTAGGAAACACCCATTTGGGTCCTTATGGTTTATGAAAAACTATCATACATATGATAAAAGTTTGATCCAACTGCTCGGGTTGCTGCTCCAGACAGATCATAGGCAATTAAAAAAAAAGTTTTGTTGTTATAAAATATTTTAGTGCCACTTAGGCCTCATCTCCCCCTCAATAAAGTGCTCTACTATTTTAATGTCACAGTTGTTCAAGAGGAGGAGAAAAAAAAAAAAAAGGCAGAAAGCAGAAGAATAATTCCTATTTGTAGAGCTACAGACCTCACTTAGAGTCCCTCATTTCCTGTCCCTATGTCTCACTGCTCAGTTTTTGTTCCCTCCTCCCCGCCCCTTATATCACAGTCAACAACTCCTCGTGAAACGCGAGGCGAAACAAAACGCAGCCACGAGGCCCCGCGGCCGCCGCTCCCCCGCTGGGGGCTTGGCACCCCCGCAGGCACCGGGGCAGCCGCCGCTAAACTCCCCCCGCCCGCCCCGCCGTTTTGGCCACTTACACAACCCTCCCCCCCGCCGGGCGGCCGCCGCCGTTGCCAGGAAACGTCCCGCTTCCCACGGGGAGGCTCCGCTTCTCCCCGCTCCGCTTCCCGCTTCCCTGCCCCGCGGCGGTAAGCGGGGCCGCAGGCCGCTCTGCCCGCGGAACGGGGCCGCGCCGGGGAGCAGCAGCAGGAGCGGGGAGGCCGCGCCGCCCGCC
>VWPW01001954.1:15645-41126 GCA_013389825.1 Crypturellus undulatus | reverse complement strand
AAAAAAAAAAAAGAAAAGAGGAGAAGGTCTGATATACTCAAGGGGACTGTGCAACCTGGCAGCCCAGGGGAGCGCAGCTGCAGGAGTTGCCAGGGTTGCACCCCGCAGTCCGGAAGGGTTTCCTGCGCCCCGTGGTCCCGAAAGCCTGTTGCTTAGTCAATATTCTCCCTGTCTGTTACGCAATTGGGAAAGCATCCCCCAAACTGTGCTACTAAATAACTGGATCCCGGTGCCTTGGGAGCGTGACGGGAGACGAGCGCTCCTTCCCGCCTGGGAGCTTTGCGCCTGCTCCGGTGCAAAGGAGCTTTTCCCGAAGGCAGGGCAGCTCCTTCCCCGCTCTCTGCTCGCTGCCAGGCGCGAGGCATGTCCTTCCCACCAGCATTTTTGCATGAGTAAGCTGATGCCTCCCATTCACAAATAAAAGGGGCCATAGATGCGGAACGGGCGAAGCAGGCAGGCGCGCGCAGGGGCATTCCCGCTCTGTGCAGGGCTGGATGCTGGGTCGAGAGCTGCTCCAGCCCCGGCTGGGGCATCTTCTGCCTTGCAGCTCCAGTTTGTGACATCGCTGACAAGACCGATACTGCTTAGGCAATGCTGGGAAGAAAAAAACGTTTGGAGATAATTCTGCTTCTGCCTCACGCGCGTGCTTGATTTCCCAGCGCCGTGGCGGCGTGCGGTAACGCGGAGGCAGAGCCTTTGCTTTGAACAGATCATTGGTCCCTATTAGCAGCCCGGCCCCTGACGCCAGCACGGGCCTTGCTTCTGCTATGGGATTTTCTGCTGCCTGAAGCAATCCGGGTCCCCTGGGCAGCATGGGCTTTGCTCTCCACGATTTCACTCCTGGCCTTTCTCTGTGTGCCACAATCTTTATGTGAAAGTCCTCCCGCGATGCAAAGTGCGAGTGCAGGGGATGGGCCCCCGGCAGAGCCAGCCGGGGTGGGGGCCAAGGCGACCGTCACCTCTCCTGGCCTTCCCCAGGTGCTGCAGGGAGACACGAGTTGACAACGTGCTCCTGACCGGAATGACTTGGTAAAGCAGCCGCACCTGCGCCTGCTGCAAAAGCTTTGCAGAGAGACGCGGAATGCCAGGGAGCATCCTAGCATCCTTCATCCTGTGCTGCCCTCCCTCCTGCCTCCTCCTCCTCCNAGAGACGCGGAATGCCAGGGAGCATCCTTCATCCCGTGCTGCCCTCCCTCCTGCCTCCACCTCCTCTCCCGGCGCAACCCTTCCGCTGGCAGCGTGAGTCGCATTGGTCCTGGCACGCGATGGGGTTAGTGCGGAGACGGAGCGGGAGATGGGAAGTCATCCAGGGGCTGCCGGGCCTCCTCGCACTCTCGTGCTTCTCCCAAGCAGCTCCCTTTTAATTAGCAGGGACGCTGCGCTCGGCCGGTGCTCAGAGACATTCTCAGAGCCGCAGAGTGCGAGCGCGGCCCGGCGCTTCCCTTCCCGGCCCCGGGCGGCTGCCGGCTGCCATGGGAACAGCTCCAACGGGAGCAAAAATGGGCCTCGTCGGGCGGAGGAGCCAGGGGCTGAGCCGGATAGAGATGTCACCCTGGTGGTCCCAGTGCCTCGGGGCCATCTGTCCACGCACGGCGAGTGCAGGTGCCTGGCGTGACGGCCCCGCTGCGATCCTCCTGAACCCCCCCACTCCAATGCATTGATTCTTGGAACGGGATTAAGTTTTTAATCAGAGTGATGTAGGACATGATCAGAAGCAATTAAAGGCTGGCAGACTAATTAATGTCAATCAGTGCAGTTTATGGGTACTGGCCTTGTCAATCAAACCTGATACTGTGTGTTGGCAAGGTTGCTTTTTGGTTCCCCAAGCTAACACTTCATAGAGAGCTTTTCTGTTCTGGGATGCTCATTAAAACAGCAGGAGTCCTTCAGGAGCTGGTTAAAGGACATATTTAAAAGTTCATATGCGCTGGCAGTCGCAGAAAGGCGCTTTGCTAAGCTGTGCTGGTACGAGGTGCCTCCAGAGCTGCTGCTTATGAGCACTGGAGTTGTCTAATTTTACCCTTTCCGAGTGGCAAAATGAAAACCAGATGCCCCAAGTGCTCAGAGCCGATTGCAACGCTTTATGGCACGGGCAGCACCAGCCTGCAGAGAGCTGACATCGCGGGCAGCCGTGGAGACCACAGTGATTACCCCGGCACAGAGGAATTTCTAAGATACGCTGTAATTTTCACGGTGCAAAATTATATATTAGCATTGCAGCAACAGATTCCTTGCCTGGTGATTGCTTGGAGGCATACATTTTATCTGAGCAAATGCTTAATTGCTCCTCATTGGACACTAGTCACAGGACGTTAGGCATCGATAAAAGCGGATTCTTTGAATTGGGGCTGAACAGAGTTTCCAGCCCAGCACAGTAGTTACGGTCGCAGCATAGCTGTCCTCCAGTGCGGGGCTATTTCGCTTGATCCGGGCTCCTCTGCTGCAGCGCATGAGGCCGGCTGCTCCGAGGACGCCCATGCGAGAGGCAGTGCCGGCACGCCGGGCCTCCGGGGCTCCAACCATCTGTTGCACAAACCCAAAGACAACGAAAAAAATTAAACATCCCCCGCGAGGGAGCAAGCTCTGCATGCTACTGCTACGGCGAGCTGCTCATGGTTTGCTCAAGCCATCCTTTTTTGCCTCCCTGACCAGTTTTGCAGCACTGTCCTGCATGAGCCCAAGGGCTGCGAGGTTGCAGGGCGCCGACAGTGCAGGGCATGTGCGAGCCGGCGCAGCCCACAGTGATGCTGCGTGATGCAGACGGGGTGAAGCTCTTACTGTGCAGGTTCCGAAGCAGGGGATCCCAGGAGAGATCAGGAGGAAAGTTTTCTGTGAATTTATTCTTTATTCGCCACTTGAGGCCCTCCCCATATAGCTCTCCTAGTGCTTATTGCCCATTCCCCTGTGTGCCAGGCTCTGCAGGTAAAGATTTACGCCATCTCAGGTGCCAGCCTCAGCAGAGAGATTAATGAGAGATAATTTCTTACAAAGAGGTTTATTGAGTACTCAGAGTTCATTCGCCAGCTGTGAAGTGAAACATCTGAAGACATTTTCGGAATACTAAGTCCTCCCTGGCACTGGCCCAAGACAGGCACACAGTGCCTTTTTCTGCTCTAGGTGCTTGTTCTGGTGGGCAGAACGAGCCTCAGGGACTGAGCTGAGATGTGATTTTAGCAGATCCCAGCCCCATCGGCACCCATCAGGATGCGAAGATGTGCCCAGGCCGCTCCGGGCGCCGCACTCGCCTCCTCGTGAGTGACCGCGGCGCCGTGGGGTGGCTGACCGCTCGCTTTGGCCGTGCCCGGAGAAGGGAGCGCGGATGGAGCTCCTCCATCACCCTCCTCGGTTTCCTCCACGTCTTCTGGCTCCTGCGGAGGGACGTCACTGCTCTCGCTTTGGAGGAAATCGGTTGCAATTAGGAAATCATCTTTGTGAAGAATCCTCCCATTAGCAATCGGGCAGGTGACTGCACACGGGCCCCCAGGGTGCATATTTGTATGCAAATATTGGCATCAAGGAGCTAATTATCCTCTTCTTCTGTCCCAAGTACATTTCTAATGGTGCCCATGGATCATTCTACTAATTTTTATCTCCTTTAGACTTAGTGTACCATGCCCATAATGTCTCCGCATTTTCACACAGACACAGAGGGCAGGTTAGCTGGGAACAGCTGATGGGGAAATCCACATCTGTAAACACAGATTTCAGAAGAAGATTTACCATTTTCCTCAGCATGTTATAACCGGTCTCCTTTGAGCTGTGGTCTCAGGTCTTCTCTCGAAGGAAAACCAGCAATGAGGAATGTGGGTATCTTCCTAGCTTTGTTATTCCTCTGCACTTCCATGCTGCGGGGATGCGTTTGCAAGTGCCACCTGTGCACATAAAATGCTGCAGCACCAGGGAATCTCCCTTGAAAACAAACAACAATACTAGTTGTTTCCTCTGAATGGTTTTGTCTTCCAACAACTGTAGAGAAAGGGCAATCAATATACCTTGCCAGGGCCTTTTCACCGCTTCCTGAGCCGTTATGGTCATAATGTTTCTTCGGGCTGCTGTGATCAATACATTTGAGGCACTGAACATGTCAAAACCACATAAAATCTTTATTAAGGTGAAATTAAATGGGGATGCACAAATCAGGAGCTTAAATGGATATTGTCCTTCAAGGATGGCAGACCGGAAAACCAGACACACATTAAAAATCCAGAGCATTCAAAGCCAGGATTAAAACCGTGGGAAGCTCCAGATTGCCATGCGGTGGAGCAGGACTGTGCGGGGGTGCCAGCTCCGTTCGGCTGTGAGCTCCCGTTTTGGGGTCTGGGTTGGAGCCGATGGGTTCAGCCCAGTGTGTCGCCGCTGCTGGGCAGGGATCTTGGCTCGTTTGCCACCAGGCAAGGCCAGGGCAGTGCCGATCCCTCCTGGCCAAGGCCAAGAGCTGCCATTCACACCTGCACCCTCCGGACGGAGGCAGGCACCACCAAAGGGGTCTGCAGAGCAGCGGCTGCAGCACAGAGATGTTGGAGATGCCGGGGAGCCACTAGCTCTGCTGCGAAAGGTGATGCCAGTCGACGTCCTTGCACATTTTCCCCTGGCAAGATGGGAATTTCCACTCTTTCTGCCACATTTTTGATGCGTTTCTCTCACTTCGGGAGGTACAAAGCTTGCCAGGAGGATTGCTCGCTGCACAGAGGAGCCGTTTGCCAACGCACCTCCTCAGTGGAAAGCCGAAAAATTGCTTGGTTCCAGCCTACTTAATTCTGATTGTTCCCTTTAGTTCTCCTCACGCACAGTGAAACGGCACCTTCCCCTAACGCAGGGCCGAGATGGGAGTAGTTTCCCCGTGCATCCAGCCCGCTCATCCGTGCAGAGCCCCTGGGACTTGTGTGCCCAGCTCCGGCCCCCCTGCACGTGTCGCACCCAAAGCTGCCGGTGCCGGGAAGGAGATTGAAACCCGCGTCCTGAGCAGCCTTAGGACTCATCAAATGCAGAACCAGAGGATGGGACATCTGCATTCAGGCCCCAGGCACTGATTTTGAGCACCTGCGGGTTTGTCTGTCTTCTTGGGACAAGCTGTGAAATAAAGGCTCATAAATTAATTACCTAAAAGAGTGACAGAATGTTATTAGATACTTGGGAGTTAATTGCACCGATGCTAATCGCATGTAGTTTAACAGCACCAGCAGAGATGCAGGATGCAATTCCATAGGCATTCTGTAACAATTTGGCAATTTAATTAATTTCTGCTAATACCTTGTAAATCACCTTTTCTCTCCAAGGGAAAGAAAGCAGAAACTTTTCCAGTCAGCCACCCAGATCCTGATCTCTTGCAAACTCACTTTTGCTGGCAAAGATACCGGTTTGCCTCTCCATGGGCTCATTGCCAGCACCGAAACCCCCGCAGAGCTGTCCCTGCGAAGCGCCGTGTCCAGGAGAGCTTGACAGTGATGTGATGGGCTGCTCCTAAATTTGGAAGGCTGGATTGAGGCTGTGTGAAGTGTTTTGGACAGATCATGATGGGTGAAAAGATAGAGACTGAAGTGATTTGTGGATTTAGGTCAACTTCAGGAAGCTCAACCAGAAGAAAATATGGGAGAGAAATGTAGAATACAGCAAGTGGTTTCTTCCAAGCTCTCAAAGTAAAATGCTTGATTTAGAAGAAGCAAATTCACCTGTTTTGGTATGCTTGAAGTTAAGTTCTTCTGCTTGCCTCCTTTTGCATTAAAAAAATAAATAAAGAGAAAGAATCTGCAAAGAATCAACTTTCTCCAACAGACTGACCTGCTTCCTTACGTGATATGTGGGACCAGTTCAAAGCCACAGTGCCAGCAATCCTCAGCAGGTACTGAAGGAACCGAGCATTTCTGGCCACATGCTGCTGCCTCCCAGCCTCCCTCCTTCCCTCTGGATCCCCACTGGAACAAGGACCACGAAAAGCCATCGTTGTCATGGGGCTTTTATTGGCCGGCTGCCCCCTGCCTGCAGCCGCTGCCACCAGGTCAGCCAAGCACCACTTGCCACGCGCACGAGAGCGGAGCGGCTCTGTACAAGCGCCGAGCCCCACGCCCTGGGCAGCACATCCCTCCTGCGCAATTTTTATGTTTTTTTTTTTTTCTCTGAAATATTTTATTTTAAAAATATAGTAGCTGTGGAAAGCAGCCCTCTTTATAAATGCTCGATGCTGGCGTGAAATGCATCGTCGCCGTCCTAAGAACTAAGCTCTCCTCGGGACCTGTCGGTGCCGGTGGCCGTGCCAAGAAGGTTTGCAACACCAAGGAAAGAGAAAGAGAGAGAGACCCTTCTAAAAATAGAAATATTGTGCTGAGTTGTTCAAAGTGAAGGAAATACATAAAACACCAGCATTAGATTAACTCCAGCTTGTCGATATTGCTCCGGGCAGCGCTGGCGCAGTGCAGCCCCCGGCATGGGCCGCCGGCCCTGGAGGGCGAGGAGCTGGGCTGACCCTCCCGGCGCTGCTCTCTGCCCCTAGCCACAACCAGCCCCTGGGCACAGGAGACCAGATAAATAGGAAAGTGTAAACACAACCATTCCAAGGAAGAGACATCTACAATCACAGCATTTTACTGGTTCAGCCGTACCACCCTCCCCCCACCCACACACCTATACTCCCCAACCCCGCTCCATAAAAATGGTCTCCGGTAAGAAAATCTTCATTCCAGACTCAGAGTAAAGGTGAGACGCTTGAGGAGTAAAAAGGGACATTGCAACGTTAGCGGTTTTTGCTTGGGAAGGGAGAAGTTGGTGGGAAAAAGGGAGGGAGGGAGAGAATTAGCTGGTTCAGGTCCCTTGCAAGTTCATTTGGTTTGTCTGGAGGACTCCTAGGGCTATACCTGAGATGAAGAGGTCTAGGGGACGCTCCATAGCTCAATTAAAACATGGTTGGTGGTTTGTGCCTAGAAGAGCCCTTGCTGCCGGGATCTGTGGGTCACGCGCACCCCGCGCAGCGGCAGGGTGGCTCTCCTCTGCTCACCCTGGGGCTATCTGAACCAAGGCTGGCTGTGGGGCAGCCCATCATGTGTCGAGGATCTCGCTGGTGGGCGAGGGCTCGTGGGGAATGCCCTGCGTGCTGTGCATGGTCTGGTTGTGGGACAAGGAGTTCTGCTGGAGCTCCAGGGCGATGGCATTCTGGGGGAACTCCTTCACCTGCCGCTTGTACTCGAGGAACGTGCACGCCTTGGTGGCGATCGCAATGATGTTCTTGCCAATAAAGATGGTGGAGACCCTGCTGTCTTGAAACAAGACCATGTTGATGGCCCGGATGAAAATGGTGACTATGTTAATGGTGACCAAGCTGAGGACGGGGTAGAGCATCATTTTTTGTGGGGCGATGTGCTCCCCTTGCATACTGATCTCACTGAGGGACACGCAAGGCAGGATCAGGAGCAGAATATAGCAGTAGAAGAACATGAGCCCCTCTGCCCAGATGGGCAGGCCAGTCCTGTGCGGCTCCCACAGGTTGGCCTGGATGTCCAAGATATCCAGGAGGTCAAGAGCCACCCAGAAGAGACGCCCCCGCAGGTCCTCTTTCTTCCGAAAGGTCCGTATGTACTCCATGCTGTCCAAGGCTACCAGCACCAAGTAGAGCCCTGGCACACAGATGGAGAGCAGCAAGGTCAGGGCTTTCCTGGCCACTGTCTCCAAGTTCTTCTTGTCAGCTTTGTAGTTCTGAAAGATGAAGTAGAGCTTGATCTCCAGCACAAAGATGTACAGGAACCAAAGGATCATGGCGTAGCCCCGCTTGGCAGTCTTCACCTCCGCCCCCACCCACACCGCCACGTAGCGCAGCACGATGAGGAAGCAGATGTCCCCCACCAGCACAATGATGCAGACGCCGATCTTGCGGGGCCCCTGGTTCTGCTCCACCAGGTAGGCGTCCATAAAGGCCATGCTGGTCATGATGACGATGGTGGTGAGACACACGTGGCGCTTGTCAGGTGGTGGCAGCACCATGGTGGGACGAGCGGGCCTCCCCCAGAACCGCTTCAAGCGCTGGCCTGCACTAGGGGAGCAGTCCCAGCATCAACCATGAGTTCCTGGAGGACTGAGGACTGCTCCGTGCCCGGCTCAGTGCAGCAGGTCCCTCAGCAGCCCCTGCTCTTCAGAGGCTCCTCAGCTGCCTCCACAGGCTCTATTCCCAGTACTGCCCGCTCCAGAGGCCACAGGCGCACCTTGCTGGGCCCTGTAAGCGATGGGGCTCTCCCACAGCCCCCTCGGGCTGCTCACCTGCAACCCAAGGGGAAGGACCCTCTTCTCCACAGCAATTCCACAGCACCAAGGCCCTTCTGGGATACCAAGTCCTTGCCCAGATCCCCAGCAACGCAGTGCAGGGCAGCCCAGCTGCACGGGCCAACAGTCCAGGAATGGTTGCTCTCTTTCCAGCAGGAGCCCAAACTCCTCCAGGGCGCCAGGGGCTCTCCCTGCAGCCTCGCAGCTCCTGTCACTACATGCCAGCACCATGCCCATGCCGAGCAGTGCGGGCTGTGCCTGTCACCTGCCGTGTGCTCCTCTCCTCCATCGCGCTGTCCTGCAAAAGAGCACAGAGAGCAGGTGTTAGGGTCCCCCTGGCACAGGTCCACAGCGGCAGGCATCCCTCCCACACTCCTCCACACCATGGCTACAAGATGAAGAGACAAAGACGGACCCCAGCAGCAGCAGAATAAGGCTCAGGTCTGCTAGGGAAGAGAAAGAGGCTGAAGAGGAAAATAGAAGCAGAGCCAATTAGCAAAGGCAGCCGTGTTGGAGCAGCCACGAGCTGCACCTGCACAGGGCTCTGGCGATGGGGCACCTGTGCCTCATCCCAGAGGACACGGCAGGAGGGGATGTGGCACCTGCAAACGTTAACAGGAGCTCAGCAGCTGAGCCAGGACAGGGAGCTGCCTTTTAGTGCTGCAATTTGCTCCTGCTTGAGGCTTCAGATAAAAATATATAGTCATTGCTGTAACTGCCTTTAAACTCGTGCCAACTTTTACAGGGGATTTATGGCCAAGGACGGATAATTCCAGATAAATTAGGTCTTTCAAGAGGGAATGCTGTTTTTCCTTTCTCCTCTTTATGTATTTCTTCTTTCAAAAGACGACAGTTATTTAGAGGGCAGCGGGCGCATCGCGGGGCACCTCGGCACACCATGGTCCTCACGGAGATGCTGCCTTGCAACTCGCGCTCCTCCGTGCCGATGCCTCGAGCCCTGCGCCTTCTTGGTTTCATCCCCGCCTTGGCCTCTCACAAACAGTTTCCACACATTTGCTCCATCTGTGCCAGCTCTCCCTCTTATTTTTCACCTGGGTGGTGGTTGGTATTTTCTACAGCTCTTGGAGCCCCTTTGCTATGTGCATTTTACATATATATGTATACAAAACTCTATACATTTCAGTTTTACATAAAGGTCTCTACCCATCTGTGGAGAAAAGCCAGCCCATTTGAATGATATGTGACTATCCCTGCAGATAAAAATCTCCTCAGAGTGCTATTAAAAAAAGCACACATTTTTAAAACAGCTGTTATTCTGGGAAGCCCCGATTTGCAGTTTCTAAAAGACGGCGCTTGACAGTACACGCAGCAACTGCTCAAGAAACTTGCTGGATAAACAAGAAAATGAGCTTGTCAGATAGCCGCAAGAGCACTCCGGAGGCAAATATTTGTTTAGACAGCGATCTGCCAAATTTTCGCTTCCTGGGGGAGTCCTTGTGAATAAGAGGCAGCTCCCCTGGACACGAACCCTTGGGATGCTCGGGATGCAGCGGCGGCGGAGGCCTCCTCATCGCCCCGCGCCCTGCTGGCTACCCAAGGACGCGTGCTCACAGCGGCGCTTCAGCAGCAGCCCCGCCACCACGGGAGAGAATTAATCTGTGTTTTCCTGCGGGAGGTCGGTGCCTCGTTGAGGAGTGATTAATTACCACCAACTCTGCCTCTACCGCCCTCTGCAAGCCCCCGGAGTCGCAGCCCCGCGCGCCCTCCCGCTGCCGTCCTTCCCTTGGCTCCCTGGTGCCGCTTATCCAGCCTTGCACCCGCGGCGCTGGCAACCCTGGTGCTACCTGGCAGGCGGGCTTAGGTTATCCGAGTGGTTTCAAGCCTGCCTATAAATAAAAGAGGGGTCGAGCGAGGCTAAATGCATACGCAACGCGCTTGCCGGGTAGTTACGGTGCCGCATTGCTTAAAGCTTCATTTACACTTTAATTGCTTTGATTTATTTCAGCCTTCCTGGATGTAAATCTGACGCTCCCCTTCACTTAGTCCTTCCCAGGAGCCCCGCACCGTCCTTCCCAGTGCGCTTCCTCCGACCTGCCATCAACTTGCTGCTCCAAGAGCTCGAACCAGCAGAGCCGGCAGGTGCCGCAGCGCCCGTTCTCTGCCCTTGCCGGCTGCCAGGCCCAAGCTCGTACAACGCTTCAGGCCAGCACCTTCTCTGGGGCCAGGCCACCCCTCACCACGACTCTCAGGGCTGAGAATTGCTCACACTTTTTGCAACACATCGAAGTATTTGCAGGCTCCGCACCGCACAGTCACCGAGTGTCAAGGGAGAAATCCCACCTCCTCAGCAGCAGCAGCATCGGCATCTCGAGTGCATCCTGCCAAGGAAATGAGCCCAGGGAGGATTTTCCGGACTCTGCCCACTAATTGCGCCTGGAGGAGGAAACAGCCCACGCGCTAACCATGACGGACTATTTACCCTGTAGGCACAGCAAACCCAAGGGGAAAAGCTGCAAATTGCTCCAAGGACCTGCCCAAAAAGATCCGTGCAGGCGAAGTGTTTGGGAAGCAAGGCCTCAGGCATTTTCCTGAAACACCTTTTGAGAAATGGGACAGCATTCCCCTAATTCCTTTGGCAGCTTTACTTCTGCTTCGCTTCTCAAGAAGAAACCCAAAAGGAAAGGACCAGACCCATTGCATGTCTAGAAAGAATAAAAGGAAAGGAAAAATTCTCTCCATCCCCTCACTTGGGCACCGGAGCACAGTGCAACCGCAGGGCCAGCGCAGACCTGTGGTCTTGGGGTCATTCCCCGGGGGCCCTCGTGGTGCCAGGAACGTTTCCTCATTTGGAAATCTGCTGATTTGGATGAAGCTTGACAGATGTGACAAAAAAACAAAAAGTCTCTTCTGGCATTTTGGGTGTTGAAACACAGGATTTATAGAAAGTAAATGATTCATTTTCATTTGTACGTGTAGTGTTGAAATTATAATACAGTGTTTTGACACTATCAAAACAATTTACTGTTTTCCCAGTGAAACATGCTGTTTCTTTCAGGGAAGTGGTTGGCATTGCTAAGCTGGGGGAATCTGTGAGGGCAAGAGCCTGCCATCCCTCTCCCCATCCCTCCCGAACCCCGACGACTGCAACCCTCTGCCCTCAGTGCAGCGCCTTGCTCCATGCCCCAGCATGCGGTCAGGGTTGACGGGACAGTGATGCAGGAGAGTACCCGCGCGCTGCTCTCTTGCATCCCGCCTCAGCACAGACAGACCTGGCGGCTGGCAGGAAGGTGGCACTGGGCGGGTGCCTTCACTGAACGCTGTTTGGGCACGACTGTTTTGGGCAGACTGTTTGGCTCTGCCCGGCCAGGGCTTTGGACAGGCGCTGCGCTGGGAAGATCTGAGCGAGGCGGACAGGCCACAGCAGCTGTGCTGCCCGGGGGAACCGACCCGTCTCCCCCAGGCGCTTGGAGAGGACGTAGCTCCAGAGCCAGGCAGGTGCGGAGGGATCCCCAGAGGTCTCTGAGACACCCGGGCTTTCTGACACGTCCCTTTTTGTCCAAGTGCAGAAACAAGAACCTCACCCTAAAAGTAGGAGGTAGAGGGAGAGCAAGAAAGTGGGTGACTTGCAAAATCAAGGGGATTTTGCATTGCCATGCACTTATCGAATTCGTTTTGGCAAGGCCGCTCCAATATTCATTATGAAGGCAGTAGATCCCCGCCAGTCACCGCTCAGTCAACCTGAGCAGAAGCAGCAGTCCCAGCGGTGCATCCTCGTGCAGACAGCGCCTCGCTTGTCTGCTCTTAAATCACGGCTGAGTCACAGCAGGGCCTCGGTGGTGCCGCAGAGCTGGGACTGGGACTCGGCCTCACTCAGCTCCCGGCTGGAGCCCATGCGGATGCCCCGGCGCGGGACCACGGTGCTGCAGGAGAACGGCAGGCCCCCGGCCCGGAGTTGCTCGTCCAGGACATCAGCACTGCACCCATCTCCAGAGAGCGCAGGAAAAATAACCCCAGCCCGGAGGTCGCCAAGGAGACGTTTCTCTTCCTCCGCTTTCCAGCCTTCCTTCTACCAGCCATCTAATAAATCTAATAAAATCTGTCTTGCTGGTGTCTAATTCAATTCTGGAGTCCAGAGACCAGACTTCTTATATCACTCACAGACCTAACCAGCTCCATGCTCGACGTATGAGTCTGGCCAAAGGGCTGCTGTGAGCTCTTCTGCAAGGGAGCAATTACCCGGGGTCAGAGCTCGCTCGCCCATCGATTACACGAGTGTGGGGTTTTTTGGGGGTCGCGTCGGATTGAATCATTGAGATGCTCGAACATCGTGGTCAGAAGCCGCTGGTGATGCCCAGCCTGGCACCTGGGCACTCCATGAGGTGCCCTGCGTTTGAGGTGGCCTCACCGCAGCATCTCCTGCCTGCACCNATTACCCGGGGTCAGAGCTCGCTCGCCCATCGATTACACGAGTGTGGGGTTTTTTGGGGGTCGCGTCGGATTGAATCATTGAGATGCTCGAACATCGTGGTCAGAAGCCGCTGGTGATGCCCAGCCTGGCACCTGGGCACTCCATGAGGTGCCCTGCGTTTTGTTTGAGGTGGCCTCCCCGCAGCATCTCCCGCCTGCACCTCAAGCAGCTGGAGCCCGCAGCATGCGGATGCTCTCCCATGGGGCTCCAGACTCCGACGGCAAGGGATCTCCCCGGGAAGCATGGAGGAGGGGACAATTGCAGTGCCGGAGCTCATTGCCAGGGAGATAAAATATTTATGGCTGCTCTCTCGCGCTTTCCCTTTCCAGCCACGGTGACTTATTTGTTACAAATCTACATGAATGTTTAAAGGCGTCTTTACATTCCTCCCAAGTACAAAAGGTTTATTTCCCCGTGTAGCGTTTTGCCAGTCGGAATCGGCCGCCCCATCTCTCCTGTGCCTGCGTTTGCCCCCATGCTCAGCGCTCACTTTCCTCTTAGAAACGATTAACATTATACTAAGAAAAATGGGTCATTTAGAGCAGTCTCTCCCCAAATAAAAGGCGATGGGATACAGGATATCATTAAAATTCTGAAGCTGACTTCCCGCCTCGGGAACAGGCTCTTGGTATTTGCGTATCTTCGCGGAGGGAGAAAGGGAGGGAGGGATGGAGGGAAGGAAAGAGGGGGAGGAGGGAGCCTGCCCAGCGGCTGGCCACGAAGGCTCTGCGCTGCGAGAGGCTTTTTCATGCCGAACGGGGGATCCTGCATTACGCTGGCATTTTTGGGAGCATTGGGAGGGACATGGACCAGGACATGGACCCTGCTCCAGGGGATATTCTGTGCCGGCACCTCGAGGATCCCGCCCCTGCAACACGACAGGAGATATACAGAGTATGGGAGGTGGAACCTGAGCTGACAGTGTTAATTTTAAAGCCATATAAAAAAAAGAAAGAACTTGCCCCAAATTCTTAACTTTTGAAGTTGTTCCCTCTTAACTGTGCTGGAAATGGACTAATTTTTCATTCCCTTTTTTTTTTGCATTTTAAATCAAAATGCATATGGAAAGCACTCTTGCTACTCAATGATTATTTTTCTGTTTAACTCTCAACTGAACCTGTGGTAATTAAACTACACTACCAACAAACCCACATCACTATAAACCGTAGGTCTAGAAAGGGCATAAGTGAAACTTTCTTGCCGAAACTGGTTGCTTTCCTTTTGAAAGAAGTCATTCCAATTTCCAGCTTTAAGACCTTTCCTGAACCTGTCTGGGAACTTGGCATTAGGAGGAGTCTCTTGTTGTCCTTTCTTTCTTTCCTTAATTTTGCAGCTGATGTCCCAGACCTGGAGGAGGCAGAGACACCACAGGAGGAGCAATCTTGCAATTGAGGGTCATCATCTTTCATGGGTTTAGTCACTGGGCTCTAGCTCTTGGAGCTATAGAAGAACATAGGCTGCTGGGCTACACACCATAAAATCAAAGTCCCTTCCCTGTGTCCTCTTGCCTGACCTTCAAAAACCCTCCTGTTTCTTTCTCAGCACAGCTTACCCTGTGCATGCCAGTGCGTGGAGGAGCTTGGCCTGGCACACTGCCTTGCAGAGAGAATACTGGGATGAGAGACTGACTCTTTTTGGGGCCTTCTGCTAGCACAGGGCTCCATGTGAGCTGCCAGGGATGCCAAGGCTGCCGGAGCGGAGATGTGCCCAGCAAGCCTCTCTGCACAGATAACCACAGGGACGCGGCGGCCCGGGCAGCGAGTGGCATCCGCAGTTGGAGACGGGCCCTAGGACAGATGGAGCCCAGCCCGGGGCGCCTCGGAGATGAAAGGCTTCGACTAATCCTTGGAACAGGCTCGCACACATCTCCCAGCCTCCAGTAAATGCTGTCCCCAAAGCTGAGGCACGTAGGCAGGAGGCACTTCCTAAAGCAAGTCCGTGAGCTTGGATGCGAGGAGTGTGCTGAAGGAAGCGAATCTCAGCAGGGTGCGAAATCCAGCACCCTTCTACCCAAACCCAGCTCCACACCGCTCCGGGACCCTCCGGAAAAGAGGAGTCTATTCTACTTTATTCTACTCTACTTCTATTCTATTCTATTCATTCAAGGCTTTCCAGTGTGTGAATCACATGTGCTTAAAAATACCCCTTCTGTAAATGTAAACAAGGCCTCGGAAACACAACTAACCATATGGAGCAGCGGGAATTCTGTTTCGAAAAGCCATCCTTCGAGAGACGCTTCTGCTGTCTCCCCTGTGCAAAGCTGCCACTGTCACACTGTCATTAGAGCTGGGGAGCAGTTCTGCGCCGAGCAAGGAGTCATGCAGCCACTTTATACACAGCTGGGCCCACGGCACTCAGCTGAGCATCTTCAGCGAGGAAACGAGGCAGGTACGGCGGAGTAAAGGAATGGAGCTACACGCTGCACCAAACAGCAACGCCTGGCGAGGCATCACTCACGCACACGCCTTGCTAGACAGCACCAGCTTCAGGCAAGATTATAGATGGACTGTGAGGAGTGATATGAGACACTGAGTTCCCATTACTGCCGTCGTTTCCTCCATCTGAATGTGGGGAGTTTATGTCTGAAACTCCTGCTCAGGGATCACGAAGCAACTTAGTGTCTAGTGACACACATATCTGTGGGCAGAAGTTAACTCACAGCATCAGTAAATGTCTGGGGAATCTAGAGAAAGAAACAGCATCACTCAATTTCCCTCCTAAGGAGCTTCTTATTCTATAACCTGAAGGTGAGCCACAGATATTTCACTCAGAGAAGAGTCCTGAATCAGAGACCTGGGGTCCGTCCCCAGTGAAAGCAGGAATCAGCTCACTCGCTAAGAGCATCCCGTGGCCAACGGCACCGCGCTGGCAGCTGGCCCTCTGGCACCGCCTGTCCCTGCATGCTAATCCTGAGGAGAACGGCGTGGGTTGCTGAAACCTCTCCTGTTAGGAGCAAATCAGCCCACGAGCCTGCTCATCCTCCACTCCCGAGTTTAGCCCAACAGTATATTAAATAGATGCTATGGATTCTGGCCAGCCTCTACTTAGCTAAAGTGGTGAAGCCACTTCAATGGTTACCCGCTCTTCCATTTAATGACCGCCTTTGTTCCAGCCTGAAATTTTAGCTGCCACTTCCAGCGGCTCGACCTTGCCTATCCTTTCCGAAGCTGGAATGATCTATCCTAAGCTTGGGCCATACCGCAGCAGGATTCCTGATTTCTCTAGTGCCTTTGGAGCTTAAACACAGCTCCTCATCCTCATCCAAGCCAGTGCTCACAGCCAGGGTTACCAGAGCACAGCAATAAGCAGCTCTGCAGGAGCTTGGTGGGCCCCTGGGACACCGCTTTCGGAGCAAATTATCTTGTAAGGTTCATGATTCTTGATTTGATCCGTGATTGAATATCTGCCATCATCTCCGAGGGAAGATTTACTGCACGGGCAGCAGCATCTCTCCTTCAGGAAGAGCTTCCCCGTTGCCTGGCGGTCCCTTTCTCATCCTTCCTGGCCGAAGCACCGTGCCTCCACGTCCCTCTACTGCAAGCCCCTGGACAGCAATGAATAAATCAGTCCCCGCTCACTTATAAATAGTTTATAAAAGGTTCATAAATGATTTCTAGATGTTTTAATGAATAGTTAATCAATTGTTGCAGGGCCCAACAGGTCAGCAAATTGCTTACAGCCATCAATTACAGTGTCTGCTGATGAGCTTATGAGCATCAGTAGGACTCCACTGATGTCAGCAACGGGCTTACAACATCTATAAAGAGTTAATAAATAATGAATAAATGATACAAGCTCTCTTAATTAAAAGCCATAGAAGACCAGCAAAAATTGCATTCTTGGAAAGAGCTAAGGGAAATATAATAAGCAAATGCCTGTAACTGGATTTGAATCCCTGCCTCCGCAGAGCGAGGCGGGCAGCCAGGCTGCCCGGAGAGCGGGACAATGCCCTGATGCAGGAAAAACCCTCAGCAAGGGAGGGAGGAAGGAAAGAAGGACGGGAAGGAGAAGCTGGTCCTACCTTGGTCATGGGGTGATTTGGGGGGAACTACTGCTCCTCGGGCCTCAGCGCTCCCACCTGCAACAGGGGGATATAACGACACATATAAACACAGTGCTGAGGAGTCACATTACAGAAATCAAAGGAAATAATGTATATGATGTTTGCCCTCCTTAACAGAAGTGTTTTATTATCATTAGATGCAGAATTTTTCTGGATTATAAAGCAATTAAGTGTTAAAAAAAAGGTAATGATCCATTGCATATTGCATCCAAAAGATATGAAAATCCCTCATAGAATTATCACCTGAGCACAGAATTGGGTCTAAATATCTTTATAAGGTAAGAGAATCTTGCTTACAGCCGTAACATTTATAAGGCATTCAATTAGTCACCAGAGGCTTTCTTGCTCTTCCTCCGTTCTTGGTGAGCCCGGAGGCGACATAGGAGATTCTAACTTCTTAAATTAAAGACAAAAGGCAGGAAAATTTGGATAAAACCTACTCCCAGGTTCATTCCAGAACGTGTATGTGCGTAGGTAATTGCATGCAGATCAGCTTTCATTTACTGCACAATTTGCTTCTTTAATGGAAGCCGGAGCGAGGCTTCTCCTGCGAGCCTGTTCCGCACGGTCCCTGCCTGGCTCCTGGCTCCGTGCAAAGGCTGCGCATCCACGTGCGGAAACGGGAGCGAGCGGAAAACCCTTCAGCACACCGGGGAAGGGACTTGCTCCCGGCTCCCACACCGCGGGCTTGCATCGCTCCCTCCTGATTTATATTTTGCGAGCGTTTCAGTGGATCAAGATGTCAGACCTGTAGCGCTGCCAGGAAACACCATTTTCTTTTAATAAGCAGAGAGCAGCAGGTCAGTTAATCTCCCGCCACCGCTCCGCTCCCCAGCAGAGAGGTATAGGAGGGTATCCTGGCTCACAGGATGGCATCACAGGGTGGCAGTGCCTCTCGTTTGGCAAGAAGGGCTTTCTCCTCTCCTCATCCTTGCACTCAGTGCTTGAACCCGTCCTTTCCCCATGCTAGGAGACCCTACCAAGCAGCTGGATGTATCTGTCCGTGTGCATTTGCATGGGGAAAAGCGCCCGGGGGCAGCAGCTGCCCCAGCTATGAAGCAAAGGGAAAATCTCCTGAGCCACTGCGCGCTGGCTCGCGAGCCTCCACGATGCGCTTGGCTCGCGCCAGAGCCTCCTGCTACAGCCGTGAGCGCTAGACACTTCATGCTGCTTCTCAGCGCGAGCCAAGGCCTCAGATAGCTCGAGCAGAGCCGCTGCCTCCCGGGAGGGCAGGTCTTGCAGGGCTTTGAGCCCGGCGGCGGCAGCGAGCAGCCCTACACCCCACCAGTGCCGCAAGCTCCCCGCTGGAGGCTGCAGGCAGGCTGCAAGGGGCACGAGCTTCCCTGAGGAATGGAAGCACCAGGAAAGGGTGTGCAGGGAAAGCAAACACTGCACAAAGGTGAGCTGCAACTTAATGGAGCTGCAGCACGAACTCAGGCACTCGACAGCGGGGAGGGAGCTTGTAAGCAGGAACGCCGGGAGGTGGCAAGCAGGAACGCTGGGAGGTGGGGGATTTCTTGCTGAAAAGCAAAGCTCTCTGCAGCCAGAGCGCTTGAAAAGCCGAGCGCATCCTGAATCCTGTGGGCATTCCTGAGAAACCTCTGGCGTTCCCCAAAGGGCACGCCGCCTGCGCGATCCCTCACTACGGCGCATCGGGATGCTGTCTCCTTGCCAAGCCGGAGCTCGCTGCTGCGAGCGGTGTGGGGAGGCAGCCAGTACTAGGGCAGGCTGGCTCAGCCGCAAAGAAAGGAAGAAATAATGTGTGTGCACAGCTATATACAAACATGTATATATATATATAAATATAAAAAGAAGTATAGTTATGCTAAGTCATGGTGAGACAGTGGATTGGCTACAGTCTGGAAGCTCTAAAATTAGGGTTTTATGTAAAGCGCTGTGCTTCATGTAGGGCACTTAGTATTAAGATTTATTTTCATCCTGACTCCTTGTATTGTATGATACGACTGGGTAAAGCCTAGGGCACATGCATACACTTGCCATTCATAACATATACATGGATTCATGACCCAGCTAGCGAGCGGAATTGCTTCGCAATCTTTTTTCCGCTGCAGAAAGCATAATAAGCATGTAAGTCTCGGAGCGAAAAGGGACGCTGTGTATTTGCTCAGCGAGAAGAGCTTCTGAATGGAGTTGTAGGAGCCAGAGAGAGCCCTGCAATGACTGCCCAAGCTCCGCGGCCCACGTGCGCTGATTTTAAGAAGAGGACCCACTGCATCCGTGGGACTAACAGTGGGCGATGGGGCAGTGAATGTTAGCGGAGCGGTTGTAAAAGCTCCAGAACAGCCTATGGCTTTTGCTTTCCTCAAAAAAAAAAAAAAAAAACGGTGTGTTTATTTACTCAGTCTCTTTAGCTAAATGCCTTTGGCAAAGGCACTTCACTGTTATTAAGAAGCCCGAACTTGTGTGCACGTGAAGCCTCTGCTCCCACGGGACTCGTGGGAGTGAGACGAGTACCAGCCACAGGCAGCCCCTTGATTTCCTGCACAGGGTTTTTTAATCCATACGTGGCATTTCTTCCCGGCTGTCAGCCTCGACCTTCGGAGCTGCCATGGTGATGAGCAGCACAGAGAGGCTGCACATACCGTGGCTGTGCCGCATGCTGGCCCTTTGTGGGCCCCGCTCCGTTGGATTTTCCTATACGTGAGGTATCTTACATGACAGCCCCATGAGGCTCGGGAATGGGCGGACAATGGGATCCGGCCCGGCAGGGCTCATAGGCGGGTGGCACTGCACAGGATGGCACAATGCAAAGGACCAGGAGCAGCTGGCAGCACCGCAGGTTCCCCTGGGACCCTGAGAGCCACCGGGGTCCCGAGGCGTTTGGGGTAAAACACCCAGAGGAGGAAGAGGAGGAAGCACAGGCGGGTGTCACAACGGAGCCAGGTGCCCCAGCAAGGGGGGCCTGCACAAGCAGCACTTGCACCATCACCCTCCTTCCCACTCCCGCATGTGGACACGTGGTGCTTTTGAGGCACGGATTGAGGGTTTAGCGGATCTCCCAGCCCGTAACCTCGCCTTCACTCAGACGGCTGGGCCGGGCTTTCCCAGCATCTTCCAAACTGCTCTCTGCATCTGGCAAATTGACTCCTCACAGAGCATCCACTGTAAATAACGTCTCGCTCAGCAGTTTCCCTCCGATACCTCTGTAATTTCGGCAGTAATTTCCGTATTCTGGGGTGGCGACGCAGTAATAAAATGGAAGACCTGAAGCTGGCCCCAAGTTTCTCTCTCAGACCCCGATTATCGTCTCTATTCTGCAACAGCCTTGTTCCCTGCCTGGACCTGCTTGTGCTTTCTCTCCAAAGCAAATAAACAACCCACAGAGCTAGCTGAAAAACACAGCTATTCACTACAGATATAATCAAAGTTGTTCCTCATTTGCTCTCCAGACAAGGCAGCAAGTAACCCAAGGGCCTGCCTGGGCGCTGCACTGCCGCCACTCACAGCCCCCTGAATCCTGCCCCACCACAGGTGGTGATGGGGAAAAAAGTGCTTTAACACAGGAGAAAAACGCAGACCTCTCCTTTCCAGCCTGCCTTCTGCCACTACCTCACTTCAGAGACAAGATCTGTCCCAGTCTGCTAAGCTCTGCTGCCAAAGCCCACTTGCACAAGGGGCCCACGGAGAATTAATTACCCCAATATCTTTTGCAGCACTTCAGTACAGGTGGCCTTAACCACAAGACATGACGGAGCCTTTTGACGACTACCCAAACAAGCACAACCTCCACCCAAAGTCAGGGAGGTACCACCACTGCTCACGGCCAAAGAGCCCCACGATGCAGATACCAGTGCCCAAAAAATTGCTGGCTATGAGGTGTGATGGCTTGTAGAGCTGCCAAAAATGCAGAAACGGAGAAAAAAAAAAAAGAAAGAGGCTAAGAAATTGAAGGAGAAACCAAAGAAAACACTGGATTGATTTCTTATTAGGGAAATAAGGGCTTCATCACTTTCTCTCTCTGGAACTGAGCACAGCAGTGATTATGTTACTGAAACCACAAAGTAGACGCAGGAGGGGGAAGTGGAAGGCAGTGGCTCCCTTTCCTGGGCCCGGGAGGTGGCTCATGCTGTGGGACAATGCGAGAAGGAGCAGCAATGCCCCCAGAAACTAAAGACACTTCACAGGGAATTGAGAGACCAAGGCGGAGCGCTGCCTATTTTGCAGTGGGACCAAAACAGACCTTTGAAATAGAGCCAGAGACTTCACAAAATAAATTAAGGAAGCACATGGAGGCTGCCTGGGAAAAGGGCTTCTTACCTAGAGGTCCCAGCAAGATCTGCTGCTTGTCCAAGGAGGCGACAAGTGAGCTGATTAATGTGGCTACCCCAAAGTCGGACTCAGAGCGGCTTCCAGCTGGGCTCCGCACACGGCTCTGCCCGCACAGAGGCCGCCACAGCCCGAGCCTCCGCGCCGCAGCCAGGCTTTCATCTCCCCGCTGATTTCCCCAGGGTCGTCATTCCGGCTCATCATCCCCACCGGGATCAATAGGACTGCAGCTGCCATGCTCGCGCCGGCGGGCAGCTTTGCAGAGCGGTGTGCTCTGCTGCAGAGAGCGCGGCCGGGAGCCACGAGCGCTGAAACCAGCTCGGGGCTGCCTGAAGCCTCCGCGCAGGGCTCGGTGGGGCTGCCCACAGCACCCCACGCGCACCCCGGCCGCACGGCAGCACCCCACGCGCCGGCGGGTCCCGCTGCTGCAGGGTTTGGGGGCTGTGGCCACAGCATCGCTCCATTGGTATTCACCTCAGGGGATGAGATATAGCGCTGAGGCACACACATGCTTAAAAATATATATATATGGACTATGCTGTGATGCTTTGGTTGGGGAGACCAGAGAAAGTACTTGTCGCCACTGCTGGAGATGGAGACCTGACGGGCCCAGCAGCGTTTCTCCCTGGAATGGGCTCCTTTGGCAGTAATGAGGCTTCGGGGGAAAAATTAAGGCCGCAGTTTGCCACGTGTCTTTGTATGCAGTAATGGATTCTGCATCTAGTTATTAACCTCTTGCAAAAGCTCAATGTTATCTTTTAGAGAAGTAATATTAGGTTAAACAGTTGGTGATAACGTATCTTCTGTTATCAGCGACTTCATTCAAGGCCAATATTTACTCTCACACGAGAAGCGTTGCTCTGTTCCCCACGGCATCCTCCATGGAGTCACGTGAGAGAAGCTTTGCACAGCCCCGAGGTGCCCACAAGATCCGCATTAATCCTGAGGGGAGAAGCGCTGCCCCGTGTTGCAGCCCCCAGGACGCCGGGGTCCACGGAGAGGCTCCTTCGGGCGGGAGGACTCAGCTCCCTTCCCCTCGAGACCACCGGTGATGTCCGGTCTAAGCTGTAAGTGGCAAGTGACTCCGTGCCCAACCATGGTGCGTGCTCAGCCCTCGATGCCGTTACATGAATCCTAAGAAATCTCCCAGTTCCTTGGAAATACAGCAAACCGCTCACCAGCACTGGTCTCTGCAGCTTTATTCCTAGGTAATAGCCCTCACACTCCTTTATAGCTATGTCTAGACACAAAGTGAGAAAGGTGCTATAAACATTTAATGCAAAACCCCTGTCTACCTCCACGCAAACCACCTGCCCCAAAAGCCAGGGTTGTTACCAACACCTGCAAGACGCAGTGGCAGCAGCTCTGCTCCTGACAGTGTTTCTCAGACCCTCTGAACAGGACGGCCATGGAGAACAGGCAGAAATCAATCCCTCCCATGAACACTACAGGAGAGATGAGCTGTTGAATACTGTTTTCCTTTTCCTACTAACTCATTATTGACCAAAATCATCAAAATTAACAAATAATGGGTTAAATTCTGAAAACATTCAAGGCCTCTGTCGTTGCCACCACAAAGGTTAAATGCAATAGTTAATGTCCCACAGCTCTAGTATCACCATCCCAGCACCCTATCACGTGCAGAGAAGCTTCTATGCTCGAGCACACAGCAGTGGAGAACATCCACCCCGTTGCGTCTCCATCACGGAGAGCAAACAGAAAGGCCATCAGGGGTGATGGCAGGTGAGGAACAAAACCAAGGAGCTGGCGACCTGCCCACAGTGGCTCTGCTCCCAGGGAGCTGGTGACTTCAGCTCCTAGTGCTGGTAGTTGCGGATGGCTTCCCAGCTCCCGCGTGTGTTCACGCGCTGCAGAGCACTTTGGATCCTTCAAGATGAAAGGTACTTTCACCAGCTCTTCAGTGACTTGTTTCCTATTATAGGTCTGTTTTGTCACTCCCCCACCCTCTTGTCTAAGTTTCTCTACAAAGCTCTTCTCACTTTTTCATCTTTCTTCTGTGGTCTCTAGCCTGGAGAAAACAAAACAACAACAACAAAAAAAATATTTATTTCCTTTTTGAGGAAGCGTGAGATTAATCAGCCTCTCTGGTCTTGGGATGCGAGACTTCAGCAAAGGTGATTCATTAAGGCAGGAGCTGCCGTACTTTTCTGTAAACTCCTCTCCCACCAACGCCTTGGTGCTTAGGCTAAGGAAGAGCTTTTGTTTTCTGCATTTAACAAGCCCAGCACAGCTTTTAATTAAGTTGGGTAGGAATTTTCTGTTACTTGATGTGAAAGCGCAAGCCTGCGAGAGCCGCCTTTGATGCCCGAGTTATGTTTAAAGCACTTGATGAGTCCTGCAGAGCTGGTAATCTCTTTAGCATGGCTAATAGTTGCTGCTGGAGCGCTCTTGAGATGCTGCCTCGCCTGTGCACCAAACCTGCCCTGCATCCTCGTGTTTGTGCTTAGACTGCAGTTCGCGCACACACTTGTGTGCGAGCATCTCTGCCACACAGCCACCCCATCGCCAGCTGCTCCTCCCGGAGCTTTGCAGAAATCCCTATTTACACACAAAGCTATTTGTCAAAGCAACAACCACAAGGTGCGAAGGCAGCACCGGTGCACTCGGACCGCTGCCCGCGACGGTGCTCCCGGGACGGTGTGAGCTCGCTGCCTTCCGCCGCGCACGATGCAGAGAGCAGGACGCGGACAAGGACGAGCTCTGCCACCACTGGGGCTGTGCCCCACGAGGGCACCCAGCGCGGTGTCGGTAGCAACCTACCCATTGACTCAAGCAGTAAACACAAACGGGAATAGCAAAGTATTTTCTCCCTAGATCTACGTGCTAAATAATTCAATAGTCGCCGCTATTTCCCAAGGCGGCACATGTTTGTACACAGCGCTCCAGAGGGGTGTCCCACGGCTCCTTCCTGCTGTGGGAGGGCAGAGGAGCCAGGGCCAGATCTGCCTCCAGATCCCTTTGAAGCGCTCCCGTGTGCCCGCTGGGAGCCGCCCAGGCTGGAGTCCCCTTGCGCATCCACGGGCTGCCCTGCATTTATCTCCCTCAGTATTTTTTGAGTGTGGGGGAGGAAGCTCCTGGCTTTGCCAAATTTCAGAGGAATTTTGAAAACAGCTTTGCGCAGGCAGCTTTTGGGGCATGCAGTTAAATGGGACAGGGCTCCAGTCCCTGGTACTGGTAGTGTCTTAACCAGAGGCGATTTTCTGCAAAACTGGCTTAAACAGGCAGCCAAGCATCTGTTTTCCTTCTGACGGCAACAGCTTCACATTGGGAAAGGGAGATAAACCCATTTTAAATGCAGCCCAGTCTACTGGTGGTTGCAGCAAAACCTGTAGAGAGCTCTAAAATCGCAGGACCAGGGCTTATTTCATCTTACATCGGTACCATACAGGAGAAGGGAATTCCTGGACCTTGCGGGTCTCCCCGTGGGGCCGGGAGACAGGTCCTGTGCGTCAGGCCCACCCAGGATACATCCTTTCCCCTTCAGCCCCTGCCTGGAAGCGGCCCCGGCTTCTCCCGCTCGCGCACTGCTGTCAGGATGGCGGGGCCAGCCCAGCTCCGCTCCCCGCTGCCAGCATGGCTGCTCCCGCAGGGGCTGCTCTCCCTGGGGCTGCTCTCCCTCTCCCTCAGCTCCAGGGCTTTCGGAGTCCCAGCACGGGATAGACCGGGGCAGCCCCGCTGCCCTACGCGTGTGAGACCAGGACAAGTGCCAAACACAGCTGGGCAGGGAACAGGGCAAAGGCTGCGGACGGGCACGTTCCTGGCACCGGAGAGTCCCCAGCTGAAACCCCCAGGTGACAGCTGGCCCTGGCACTGTCACACCTGGGGCTGCCCAGGCTCTGCCACCGCGGTGGTGCCCACAAGTGTTACACGTGCGGTCAGGGCTCTGAGGGGCAGTGACACAGGCACGCAGGAGAGGCATGGGGAGGGGTGCCCCTCGGAGCACGGTGGGGACCTAGCGGAGAGGCTGGAGCCCGCTGCGCCGTGCCGCTGGCTGCACGACCTCTCCACGCTCGCTGCGAGCTCCGCACAGGGAAGGCTTTCCGGCCCACGCTCGGAGCACCCCTCAGGCAGCACGGCAGCCTCTGGCACCCAGACCGGGCTGGGGAGGGCTGCAGGGGGTGGGCTCCCCCCGCAGAGGATGAAGGATGCTCCGACATCCCGTGGCTGAGGCCCAGCCCGAGCCGCCTGCACACTGGGACCCCCGGGCAGGGCCTGCACCTCGGGGGCGGGTGGCTGTGCCCCATGGGGCCCCGGCAGCGCGAGTGCCCCGCGGGCTTCCCGGGGCGCGCGCATTCCCGGAGCCGAGTTGGCTCCCAAAGCAACAGCAGCTGCTCCCGGCTCAACCCGCCGCGGTCCCCGTGAGCATCAGGAGCAGCGCGGGGGCTCGCGGAGCCGGTACCGGGCGCTGCGGCGCGAGGGGCTCCGGTGCCGGCGGGA
>VWPW01001954.1:0-15309 GCA_013389825.1 Crypturellus undulatus | reverse complement strand
GGGCCGCGTCCCGGGCCCCCCGCACCGGGACCCGGCCCGGGCGCGGGGGAGCCGGCGTCACCCCCGGCCGCATCCGACGACCCCCGCGCCCACGTCCGTCCCCATCCCGGGGAGCTGCGACCAGCCCCGAGGCCGGGGTGCTGTCCCAATGTCCCCCCAGCGCAGCGTCACCTCCAGCTCTGCCTCCCGGCTGGCCCCTCACGCCCTGGGTCCTGACCCACTGCAAGCGTCTCGCGTGAATGAAGAACTGTCCTCCCTTTGTCCACTCCGCCTGGTCCTGTGCTCGCTCCCACGGTCTTCTCCACTCCCTTGCATGAAACCCTTTCCCGGAGCCTCCTCCAAGCACCTAGGGCAGCAGGAGACCTTCTCTCCAGCTCACACAACCATGGGGTTGTGCCCACACAACCCCATGGCCCTGTCCCACACACCAGGCTCTGCTTCTGGCCACGCAGCAACCCCACAAGCCGTTGATGCCGCGGGCACAGGGGATGAGACCCTCTGTCACCACAGCTTCCCTGGGAGAGAGTCCAACCCAGAGCACAGGGCTCTGGTGCGAGCAGAGCCTCACGAGCGCTACTCCCTAGGAGGAGTTCACCTCGCAGTTTTTATTTCCCCATATTTTACAGAGACGCCTCCATTCCCACAAGTGATATCCAGTAACATTTTGTATTTAATCTCTCCTTTCCTGCAACTTCTAAGCGTTTTGCAGAACCCCTTGCTTCCCCACCGAATTCCCAGGGTGGGCTCTGGCCAGGAAGCACGGAAGGAGCCAAGCTGCCCAGCTGCATTTGCTGCTGCTTTTGGCCACTGCAGACCTCCAGGAGAGCAGGCAGCACCCTCGTTTTCCACTGCGAGGGCCACCCCGCTGTGAGCCCCCGGCCGTGGCGCTGCCAGCCCCAGGGCGCCGCCGTGCAGGTCGTGGCAGCCTCCCCCTCACGGCACCGCTCACCCGGCGGCTCTGCGGGGCGCTGGATGAGGCCGCTCGCTCCCCAGTGCAGCCCCGGGGGTAACGACACGCCGCGCGCTGCCTTGCTGCAGCGGCCCAGGGGCGCCCGCCACGCTGCGTCCGCGCTCCATCCTCTCCGCTCTCTCTTCCCCTCCACCTCGTAGCTTTAGCTCCTTCATCCTCGCCTTCGGTAGGACGGGACTTGGGCGCGAGCCCGGAGTGAGGCACGCGGAGCGCGCGGGTCCCCGCGCGGGAGCGCACGGTGCTTCATTACCCGTGTCGTGATTCCACCCGTTTATCCCGCTGGAGCCGGATGAATAATTGAAGAAAGGTTTGCGGCTAATTGATTTGCTGATCAGTGGGAAGAAATCATGAATAATTTATCGAGCGAGTATTATTCAACCAGCCGTAAAGCTGGCCAGTAACTGAAAATAATGAGTTGCAAACACTCAGATTTTCAGCTGGTGGTTTCGCCTCTCTGCCAAGAGGCCCCAGGTACCCGGCAATCCCATGGGATCCTGGTGCATTTCTCCCGGCCTGGCCAGCAAAGGCTTTTGGCTTCACCCCGTGTTGCAAAGCTCCCCCTTTCTCCCCACGTAGCCCTGCTCCGCTTCCCCAGGCTCTTGGGTGGCCCTGGCTGGTGCTCCCAGGAGTGATCTGCCCATCCCAATTTTCCCAAATCCGCTCTGGAAAAGCCTTGCTGCTGCTGAAACCCTCCAGGTGATACCAATGAAAGCTGTTGTTTTCCAAAACCCAGTTTCAGAGGGAAATCCTTCTCCAAACCCCAGGCCTTTTGGCTTGTGATGTTCCTAGGAAATGGTATAATTCTTGCTTTCATCTAAGCAGAGAAATGGGGCTACAATGTGTTTTTGTGCTTTTTTTTTTTTTTTTTTAATCGGTATCTCCTTAAATGGAAGGGGAAAAAATGACTCCGAGTTTCACGGCTGCTGCTGGAAGAGCGGCTCTCCTGGGTGCAATATTTCCATCGAGACACTTCCTCCCGCCTGCTACTAGCTGGCACCGTACATAGCCATATATATGCAGTAAACACCATAACGCTATGTGGTATTTATATAATTTCATGTATTATATGCCTATATATATATATAGCGTTTCTATAAACACCAGCGAGGTGCTCGGAGCCCCTCTGTGCCGCTCTCGGGGTTTTGTTCCGCCGCTCGCTTTCCCTTCCCACATCCATTCTCGGCGTTCCGCATCGATTGCTGTCTGTTTTCCCACTCGGGCTGTTGCTGCGTTTCGCTTTTTATTGCTAATTACTCCTCCCGCTTCGCTGCTGGGGGAAATTCCTCCCGGTTCGTTTACAGCTGAGAAGGATGTTAAACAATATTTACTGCAGATAAATATTTTTAAATCAAGGGGATTATGACTGCTAAAGGGTTACCGGACGGTGGGATAATTAACGGAAGTCTGGCCTGCCTTATGGAAAACAGCCTCCCTGGCTGCATATTGGGCACGAGCCCAAAATATCCTTTCTTAGCCCCAAACTGCCCAGGTCTGAGGCTAATAATGCATTTGGGTGCTTCCAGGCTCATAGCAGGCAGCGTGTGGACCCTGTGGGGCTGGGGACCGATTGCTCCGTTCTGTGTTTTTTTAGCCATGGGAAAAATAAATAAATAAATTAAAAAGATGGGAAATCTCCCCAAAGTCTCTGTTAAAAGGCTGCTAGCTCAAGCTTCAGAAATTAGTAAGTGCTAGTTTTATGGCAGCTGGTTTGACCTTCATCCTGCCCCCATTTACATTACGAGGCAGCATTTAGCTAAATGATCACTTACTCCTTTCTCCTGGGGCTTTTCTCTCATTTCAGAGCACACAGAGCAAAATTAAAGTTGCAGGGGAACCACAAATCTGCCCTTTCCCAATGCGTGGGTACCTACCTTGCAGCCTGAGCAATACCGGTTAAACAGGGCTTTTTTGTCCATAGTATCTTAAATAATTGGATACCAGCTCCATTATCACCCAATTCATGGGATAATTAGATCTCGGCTATAAACGAGCAGTGTGTAACGTAGAGACTTTGTCTCCCCTAATGCTGGTTTCCGTGTGGCATCGCGGCTTGGATTTTCTATTAAAGCGGAGTGGTTGGTATCTGCCCCAAGAGGCTCTTCAGATCCACATGCGGCAAAGCAGGCTCCGATATTAAAAACCTATTTAAAGTTCCCCAGCTTTATGTGTGAATTAAAAAAAAAAAAGTTGGGTCACATTAATTCCTTGCCCAAACATCCCAAGGATACCCAGGCTGAGGATGCTGCTCTCTGCTCCCTGCCAATGTGTTGTGATTTTCCTGGGACCTGGAGCTCTCTCTGTCGAGCGCTGCTCTTACAAATGGGTTATTGGAGCTTTGTGCGGGGAAAATGAGCTTATTTTGTCCACAGAGAGGATGGTTAATCTGCATCTCAATAACTCCTCTTTCCTGGAAGGAATTCTCCATTGGAGGATGGATCTCCCGGGTAAAGTGCCCCACGCACGCAGAGGAGACACTTGGGGATGGCCAGGGATTGCAAGGGCCCAAGTGGGGGATTGAGGGATGTAATCCTGCCGCGGGCTCCGGGCAGGAATCCGTTCCCATTAGCCGTTTCACAGGCTCTTAGGCAGCCAAGCAGCCGTGCCAGAGGAACACCGGGTGGGCGGTCATTAGCACACCGGGGTGCCTAAGCTCCCAAATCCTATTAGCAGGACACCGGGCTTTGGCGCGGAGCTCCGCGGAGCATCGGGCATCGTTCCTGCCCAAGGGCGGCCGCAGCAGCGCTGCGGGGACGGGGATGTCCCGCCTGCCAGCACGTCCCTGCACTTTTAGGCCTCGAGCAGTTTTGGGGAGCCAAGAGAACCTGCCGTGGCTGTTCAGCGTCAATGCAACTTTTTCCCATGCTTTGGAAAATTCCAGATAAATTGAGAACCCTGTTTTGTACCGCGCAAGAAGCCCGGAGGCTCCACTGTGCCCAGCTGGGCGCCTCCAGAGCACTCCGAGCCCCAGGCCAGTCAATGGGGCACCTTCCCTGCCAACTTTGTGGCCCTGGATAGGGGCCCTGTCCCTAATGCAGCAGCAGGGCCCTTCCCACAGACGTGGCCTTAACGGTACACTAAATTTGGGTTAATTATGAACACATGCTCCGAGATGGAGCTTGAAGGAAGAGCTGAGCATCAAACACAATGAATCTAATTAACGTGAACACAGCTAATTAGAGTTGAATCCGCTCACACTATCACGTGTGCTCGAAACTGCTGTTTTTATGGGAGTAATTAAGAAAAAGTTAAGTAGGGTTGGATTCACAAATCAGGCAGCCCCAACGATTTCCTCCGAAGCGCACGGTTCCCTCCCCAGATTGCTGTTGTGTTTGGTTTCCCGCAGAAGCTGTCGGCTCCGGGTGCTTATTTATTCCCGGGAGAGCCCATGGACGGGTGCGCGTGCAGGGAAGCGCTTTGCGGAGGAGCCTTTGGGCAGACCAAGTGGAAGTTGCCTGGCAGTGCCGGGTGCTGGCGCATCCTGCTAAGGCCATTGGCCTCACTTAATTGAAACGATCGTCATGCTGAAGCACCTAACTGGACGCGGGCACCTGCGATAGTGCAGTTCTGTGCTGGGGCTGCCTGGGGGGACGTTGCTGCGTGTCCCGCTGGTTGCTGGTGGCAGCCCCAGCACGAGCTGGGGGAGCGGGACACAGAACGGGGGCTGCATAAAGTGCAGAGGTTCCCCCTCATCTCCAGCCGTTTTCGGCTGTCGAGGGAGAGGGACAGCAGCTCCCGGGGCTGCAGGATGCTCCCTCCACAGGGAGCAGTGGTGCCAGGAGGCAGTATGAGATTCCCTGGAGCTGCTGGCGCTCCGTGTGTCACCGCATCGCGCGCGCCCACCCGGCTCTCAGCATGGGGCTGCGAGGCAGTGCCGGGGCGAGCGGTCTGCCCACGTGGAGCACAGCCGGGAAATCGCCCTGCGTTTTCCAAGCGGAGGTTTTGATTACTGCGGAACGCATTAAGTGACAAGTGCCTTGTGTAAGTGCCTTGAGTAATTACCGTTGCGAAGGGGAAGCTGCCGCCACCGCCTGCCACCAAACGCACTGCAAAGCGGTGCCGGGCACCGCAGGGTCCTGCGTGTCCCAGCACAGGGGACAGCCCGTCTTTCCTTGCAGCTCAAGCGGATCAGGCGGCTCCCAGTCTTCTCCCATCTGAAAACACATCAGTTCTGATTCTGTTTAATTCGCGCTCAGCCTCCTGTAAGGAGTGTTTTACAGTTCTATCACAAAAAAGGCTGGAGGAAAAGGTCAGGTCTTCAGGGTCCAGCATTTTATAGAAGCCCTCGGTGAGAGTATATAACATAGCGCATATGCTAGACTGGCTCCTCACTTTCCAAAGCCCCTCAGGTCCCCGGGTTGTTGGCCAGGCTCCAAGTAATTCCTTCCTTGCCGTCCCCCCTGCTTCCGAGGGTGCTCTGCACCCCGTGCAGCCTGGCCAAGAGGCAGGAATCGCTGCTGCTAGCAGGACGTCTGAGCCCAAGGGCACAACCTGACACCTTTAGAAATATCATTCGACCCTCCTGCACCAGCAGAAACCCCTTGATGCTCCCAAAGCTCCGGGTGCCCGCACTGTCCCAGGCAAAGCCGCCTGCGGAGGGGCCGGTGCAGTCCCGTGTTGCAGCTTCCCATACGATGCCAGCTCCCATCCGTGGCTCATGCATAATTCGGAGGCTCCTCTAAAAATAAAGTCCGCGGGGCGGTGTGAATCACGTCCCTCGGGGATAGGGGATGAGCCCGTCCCCCCTCGGAGCAGCGTGCTGGCAGGAGGCGGCAGTCCCGCCGGAGTGCGGCAGGGAGCGAGCGGGAACGCCGTCCCCGCAGCACGGGGGAGTACAGCCTGGGCCAACCCTTCCCTCCCCGCATGCTCAGCCTGCCAAAAAAGTAAAAAGAAAAATCAAATTTTTCCTTCTGCTGCTGCCGTCAGAGCAAGCAGCAGCGACAGTGCCCTGGGGTCTGCAAGCAGCATCGTGCAAGCAGGAGCAGCACAGGTTACCCCGTAGCAAGGTGATAGCAGCGCAAGGGCTATATTTAGTTGTTATATGTTGACCTATATGTGTGTACGTCTGCTGCCAAACTCCCCAGCTGCTGCAGGGAACAGGCTTGGAGTCTGCTGCATCTTAACACCTCTGCGTTAAGAAACAGAGACTGTTTCCTTGTGCCCTTGATGGGCTCCTAGCTGGGTGCTGTGTCCAACAGACAGAAATCCCCTTCTCCACAGCGAATGAGCATTTTTACTACACGATTAGAGGGCTGCATTTCCTTATGCTCCATCATGTTGGGTATTTTGGCCAGCTGTGAGCAGCACATGGGGTTTCAACACAGCTAATGCTTCCCCTGCGCTGCTAATGAAGTAGCTAGTTGCAAATGTTTCCCTGGCCACGCCATGCAGAGTGCTAAATCTTATTTATTAATGAGGATGGCTCCTGTTTGCATAAATGCATTAATGTGCACAAATCTGCTGGCTTTCAGGTGGATCCCTGCCGGTTTGTCTGCCCGCAAAGGTGTGACGGTGGCAGACCCTTGCGGAGGGCAGGAGCCACGAGCCGTAGTTTTAAGATGCTTCTTTACTGCATTTGCGCTTGGCAAACCTGACACTGCTCACGTTGCAACTAATGCCTACAGGATGGAAAACATGCGACCAAACATAAAGCGGCTACTGGGGCTTGTAGGGAGCCTGAAATACTCACCGCCAGATGCGGGCACTTCGTGGAGCGCCTATTCTTGGCGCACGAGGGTTTTTCATCACTCGCTTATCAGCACAGCCAAGGAAGACAAGATCAGCTGGAGCCGTGGCGTGGGATAGAGGAGATGGAGGGGAGCAGGCCCGGGTGGGCCACGTGGGGCCGGCAACGTCCCCGTGCTGCTGGCGTCCCCCGCGAAGCCCGGCCCCGCTCGTGCTCCTGCCCTTCCTGCTGCTCCCCCGGCTCGGGAAGGAACGGGGTTCACAGCCCGGCACGCTTGTTGCCATCTCACAGAGGCTTCTAAAAGCATTTTGTTTCCCACAGAAGTCCAGATGCTGCGGAAGAGATCACAGGCATAAATGATGCCTAACAGCACTGTCATCCGCAGCGAGGAAAAACGATTCCCAGGTCAGACTGCAGCCGACGCACAGGGCAGTTCTGGCAGTGGGGCTGCCCCTATCTTGCTGCAGGGGAGAGAGGGCCAGGCTGTGCAAGAGCTCTTAAATCCTGCTGCCGCCCTAGGGCCGCGCAGTATCAATTTGCACTGACCCCGAAAGCCCTCGGATGAATTCGATGCTTGGGAAGAGGTTTTTAATGTACTTTATACGCTCTAGCATCATTAATGGCTTAATGAGGACTTCAGCACTGCCTATAGGCCTACGCACAAATGCTTAGCCAGCAGTCCAGGACCAAAATCGTGATTCTCTTCTGCTTGGAGATCATTAGGATGCAGGAGGAGAGGCAGCAGCATTGAGTCGGGGCAGAGGGAAAGGTTCAGGGGGATCTTGCTGCCACAGAACAGGGGCTTGCGGAAAGGACCAGGCTGGACCTCCTCTGCCCACCCTTGCAGTAAGAGCCAGTGAGCACAAACTACAACGAGAAAATCTGGTTAGATACAAGGAAAAAAAAAAATAGCTGTTAGCATGAGCAGCCCAGAGGCCTCAAAACTTACCTGTCTCAAGCAATCCAATCCCAAATGCAGTTTTGAGACTGTCTCTTCTGCTTTGAGCAGACTGGAAAAGACCCCCCAGCAGAAACTCAGGCGCAATTTCAGTCCTTGCTGTGGAAAGAAATTCAGAGTAGCTCTTCCCCAAAACACAGCTCTTCCTGCCATCCCCAGATGCCTCCATTCCCTTTTCCTTGCCCTTTCCGCATGGGAGGAGACCTAGCGTCCATTCGCTCCCTCCTGAAGTCTCCCACTGAGCACAAAACCACCGGTGAGATGAATCCAGAGGGATTGGGGCCAGTATTGCCATTTACTGACTTACCTGCGTGTCTAAAAGCACACATAGGAAGAGCCGGGCGAGCTCGCAGAAGGGTCATGCTTAAAAGCCATTTTGCAGGGAGAAACCTAATGGCCTCAATCCATTTAGTTTATCCGAAGATTGAGGTGGTTTGAATGCAATTTGGTAGGAACTTGTGCGAGGAGACCACACTTCCATCTCTATTTATTTAAGGGCTTGTTTATACACGGGGGCTCTTAAATCTAGCAGGCAAAGCCATAAAAAAGATTAAGGGCAGGACGCCCTAATGTCTTTATGGCGCGTGGGTGACCCTTGGAGGCTCCGCGTGTCTCCAGGGGAGCCGCTCCATCACTCGCGCTCTCCAGGTCCGTCTGCTCGCTGCCTCTTGGGTTTTCCATGGATTTTCCTCACATCTCCGAGCCTCCTGCACGCTGCCCGCAGGCACCCGGCGGTTCCACCGGCAGGTTTTTCCTCTCCAAGCGCAGATCAGATTAAAGTCACCTCCACCTAAGCTGCAGCGGGTCTCTCTGCCGGCTGCCGCGGCAGCAGCGGGTATTGGAGGGCACGGCGGCATGCGAAACGCTCATCAGACACCTGCCGGGAAACGCTTAGAATAATAAGATGGATAAAAAAAAAAAAGGAAAAAAGCTCGAAATCCATTCCCTGTGACAGAGGGGAAGCTGGAGGGAATTCAACCCGCTGGGCTCCAGGAAAGTGCTGTATTTCCCGAAAAGAGTGAAGTGACACAACGCCAACTCCCTAGGACATTGCAAAGTGTCTCCAGCTCCTGTGGACCCTGGCTCTGCTCCACCGCAGCTCCAATTTGCTGGTTTGCACGCCCGGCTGCAGATGTTCTGTATGAGCATCCCTGCCTTCCCGAGGTCCCTGCATCCTGGTGCTGAGCCCCACGGCCCTCTCGCCTGCCCTGTCCCAACTACAGGTTCAAATCCACCTCCCCCAGCTGCTTCCCTGGCCCCTCGCCGCTGCACCGGCTTGATTAGTGCCCAGGAATGCAGCACGGTTTTCCCATTGCGATTTAATGCAGTCCCCAAGACACCAACTCGGGAGGAGGGGAAGGACAGAGCGCAGCACTGGGGACACAGTGACGTGAGGAGGGAGCCCACCAGGGAAAGGTCTCTGTGAAACCACGACTGGTCCTGCTGGAGTGCCAGTGCTGAGGTCTTTCAGGACTGTCATCGTGCCTATCGTGCTGCTTTGGTCTGCCTGGCGCCCGGCCTGTCTACACCTGAAATTAGGCAGTCCCCCGGGTATCTCATGAGAAAACATGAATTAAGTGACTCCTAGTCACTGCTAATGACACACCATTAACTCTATATCCCAAGGTCACCACGGGGACCTGCCGCACGCTCCTGCCGCGACGTTTCAGGGGTTTCTGTGACGCCTCCCCCCTGACCCCGCCGGCCCACAGGGCTCCCGCTGCTCCGCTCTGCGGGAAGGGAAGCGGCACCGAGGGTCCCGGCGCGCCGGAGCTGCCACGCTCGGCAGCGGTGACGGCAGGCTCCAAATTAAATGCATTTACTCTTGCAGGTGCCCGCGCTCGCAATCACGGTAATGAAGCCAGGAATTAATTGTTCGCCTGCTTAAAACAAGCCCCCTCCTGCACCGGGCCGCCCTCCCCTCGTGCCAGCCTGCCGCAATTTGATATTCCGGTTAGAAAACAAATTGGCATTCATTGGAAAATCAATCTTCCCATTGTTTAATTCGCATTTCTCCGGGGAACGTGTGGAAATGGAATTACAGCCTCGGATGCGAACCCTCGCTGAATGCCTAATTGGGGCCAGCGCAAGCCATTGCCGCCCATGGGGAAGAGCCCTGCTCGTGGGAGGAGAGGCTGGTCGTGTCTGCGGGGACCCTGAGCTCTGCTTTTTGCTTGCAGAGGGTCTGAGTAACATGTTCCCCCATGATAATGCCTGGCTGCAGCAGCCTGGCCCAAGCACATAGCTGGAAAGGAGCCTTGCAAGGAAGAAACACACAAAATGCAAATTCTCCTCCTCTCTTTCTCTCTTTTTTTCCCTTTGCCTGAAAGACACAAAACCCTGCACCTCTGGCGAGAAAGGGATGATTTAACACGACAAAGATGTCACAAATTCCCCGAGCCATAAATCACTCTCCTGCAATCTCGCAGCAAAAATATTCCTCATCCGCCCTGTGCGCTGTCAGTGCCTGCCCCGAGGACGGAGCTCACCTGAAAAGGGACCAAAACGAAGCAACGTGCTCTCAAGGGGAGAGCTCTTCTGGAGCGCTCGAGGAGCAGCCAAGGAGCCTGTTTCTATGGGCATCGGGTCTGGCAGCTGTTTAAGGGAGGTGGATATTTCACTGTCATAGCAGCAAAGGTCTCCAATCCAGAGAACCGTACATTGAATTCAACATTAAACTCAACATGAGCGCTGTCCCCTTGCATCTCCCCGCCTTGTTTTCTATCGATTCTTCTTTTGATGTGCTCTGCCTCCTTCTTTTTAAATATTTCTAAATATATGCTCCATTTGTTCCAATATCTTGAAAAGAAAAAGAAAAAGAAAAAGAAAAAGAAAAAGAAAAAGAAAAAGAAAAAGAAAAAGAAAAAGAAAAAGAAAAAGAAAAAGAAAAAGAAAAAGTTTAGGCACAAAATTTCCTTGCTTGGGCCTGGTTATGTTTGTTTTGGTCTGAACGTAGTCACTCTATTACAGCTGCAAACAGCACGGTATGAGCCCTAAACCCGACCTTGCCTCATATCCTACTGGGAAATTGCTCCTACTTCGAAATGGCCACATTCCCTCTTCAGGCTGATAAAAATAAGTCTGCAAGGTTGAAAAGAAGAAGTCAAAAGCAGGCACTAAAGATCACTTCAAATGATAGCAGCTGCTACTTGGAGCAAAAATAAAGTGCTAAGCTTTCATCTAGCAATTTCCAGCCGGGGAAGCCGAGGGCTTCGCAGCCGCACGTTTGCAGGGAGCACAAGTGGGGCTGGAGCTGCATGGCCTGGGGCGCCTGCCTCCACCTGGGGCCAGAACCTGGTTTATTAAACCACCTAAATCAGAAGCAGGTGGTTGCATACTTATTGCTTCCTAAATTTAGTTTTATAAAAAAAATAATAATAATAAAGACTTTGAACTCCCCTTGCCACTTTCTGCTGACTTGACCAGGGCATCGCCTCCTCAGCAATGCACTGCTTTAGGTATGTGTGGGTGCCTAGAAATTATGGAGGCTGCTTTAAATGGCGACTGCATTTAATTCAGATGTCTCATTCTGTCGAAATCATCTCAGCAAGTTTTAGGGCTGCCTGGGAAATCTTGCTGCCTCACTGGGGAAAAGGATATTTAGAAAGGATTAAATTTGACAGCTTCATCCTGAAAGCAGCTTTTTAAGCCACAAGTGGAGATTGGGGAGGAAAAGGTGAGCGGGCTGCTGAAAACGCGAGTGTGTTCAGCCTAACGAGGCCTCATTCCCAGGTGGCCATCGGCAGGCTGGGCACCGTGGGCCGCACTCGCCGCTGGGTCCAGGGCAGCAGGACCAGGTGCCCTCTCAGACCCGTGTGCTGCAGCCGTGGGCACATTCCTTAAAAAGCCCTAAAAAAACAGCCCACTCCCTTATGCAACATGACATTGTCTGACCGTATTCCGGGGGAATTTGCTAGAAGAGCCTCTGCTGAATGTGCTGGCGGGCAAAATGATTAATATCTCAGTAGATCCCAAGGAATTTCTCATTTATTTCTTCTCCGTTCTGCATGCTTGGGTTGTGCAGAAGGGGCTTAAGTTACCAGATAGGCAAAGCTGGGGGAATCTTGCTTCATCCCAATGTTCCTTTGTTGGGACACCAAATCCACTTTGCTGCTTGGCAGAGGCAGCGATGCCGGGTGGTGTCTCCAGCCTCGACAGGGGGTCAGTGAAGGCTGGAAGAGCAGGGAAGGCTGGCACTGATCGACCGCGGGGTCTCCTTGCGGGTGATTAACACTGCAAAATACATATTAGCATTTTTAACATTAATCACTCTTGGTGAGGAAAAGAAATGCTTAAAAAGGATCTAATTAGAGAGCTCATTTGCTTGCAGGAATGAATTAGTGTCACGTCTCGGGGCGGCGAGGCAGGCCCGCCGGGAGCGCGTCCCCGGGCGAGCAGAGGCCTCGCCAGATCGTCCCCGAGTGCACGCGGGGGCAGCAGCTCACCCGGGGCGTAGTGTGGAACACCCATGGCCCTGGCCCCAACGGAGCCAGTAGCAAACACCCCCAGGGCTGAACCCTGAGGGAGAAGATACTATTGCAAAAGGCACACGCGTGCGTTGGCTCCTTACAGGCAATGGCTAGTGCCGCCTGCAGCCCATGGGAAAGATGAAAGGAAAAGGAGACCGAGTTAAGTCCCCTTCTTGCTCCCAGAAGGATGGGGAGGAGGAAGAGGCATCCTGCGAAGCAGCCAGGCTGCGGTGGCACTATGGTCAGATGGCAGAAGGAAAAAGCTAGGGAAGACTGAGATGGGACTTCGGCACCACCCCAGAGAACTAGTTGTTAGCTCGGCTTAGAGGCGAGTTCGCCCTGTTCGAAACTGGAGTGTTTTCTAGCTCTTGAGGAGGGGAAGCGCAGAGCAGGAGCGGAGGACAACGCTCAGCCTCCACGGCGGGGAACACGAGCAAGCGGCACCCGCTCGCACGGGCTGCAACAAGAGACACGAGCTCGGGGAGGTGCGCACCAGGCGAGGGGCTGTACTTACCGAGCCCCGAGGGGCAAGCGCTTCCTCTCGTGCACGTCCAGCGCCCAGGCGTGGCCGCGCAGAGGGGCTGGGGGCAGGTGTCCCCAGCCTGGGCTGCGATCTGGCATCGCAAGAGGGATTTGGTGCTTGGTGCCCAAGGTCAGAGCCGTGGGTCTTGCTGCAAAAAGCCAAGGGGCACAGGAGGGCGAGGGCAACCATCCAACGCACACATTAAGCCAACATTTACGTCCAATTCCTTTTTCCTAGCAAGATTTTTGTTGGAAAGCAACTGCCAATTGCATCAGAGAGCCTGGTTAAACTAGGTTCACCTATAAATACCTCCACGTTGGCAGACAAGAAACTATACCAGAGCTGTGCAAGCTTCTCCCGAGGACGCATTCAGAGACAACCCATCATCAGAAAAACGCTTAAACCCTTGAGCATCATTTTTAGTGAAATGTCACCAAAGAAAACGGCAGTGTGTTGTGCATTTCCAGGCACCAAAGAGCAGAGCTAGGCTGTTCCAGAGATAGGCTTTGGCATGGGCTGTTGCTGGGTGAAGGGCTGGGACTGCCGGGCCCATGTATTACTGAGCAGGCAGGTGTCCCCCAGCACCTGCAGCATCTCCGGGGGCTGCTGGTGTGAACCCAGCAGCACCGGCCATCACCTCCACTATGTTCCTCTCCTCCTGGGATCACTTAGGAAACTGAGGCATGAAGCAGATGCAGGGACTGGCCACGGGACACTACCAGTGACCTGAACAAGGCAAGAACTCCTCAAACGCCACCAAAACTCAGATGCACAAGGTGAGCAGTAGCTATCGGTCCCGTGTTGCATATCATAAGCACTGCAGTGGTCAAGCAGTTCCCTTCCCTGCCTTTGGTTTCACTAGGAGCCTAGAGCAATCCCTGATTTTGGGCAGTGTTTATCGTGCATCACCTCCTAGCAATGCTGGAGAGGCAACGCCAGGGCTAGCTCAGGGTAAGCATAAAGTGTCCCCACTTCAAATGACCTGGTGCACCACAAAAGCACTCAGAAGCCTTGATCAGCCGCTGACCAGGATCCACACCTCAGTCCGTCTGGGTCATCTCCCAAGGACACGCACAGCTTTCTCAAAGGCAGCCTGCGCCACGCAAACACCCTGCAAATTTCAGTGCATGACCCCACCAAGCACTTAAAAGTGACTGTCATTTCCAGGCTCCGTGCTCTCCAGGCTGCTGCTGAGCAAAGCAAAGAAGCAACTGCAGGTGCCGCTTGTAGAAGACACGGCCAAATGCCCTGCTCACCTCTGCCAGCAGCAGCAGAATATCCACAAGTCCAGCCTGTCTGTTAACTGCTAATTGTACCAAAACCAGGAGGCAAGTGGAAAATCACTGCTAGAAAAAAATCAAACCACTCTGTCTCTTCGCCCAGTGTGGCTGGGCTGCACAAAGCTAAACGGTGGCACTGGGTAAAAGGCAATGCTTTTGGAGCTGCTTGCACCTTTAGCCCCTTGAGGTGTTAATGTCAGGGGAAGGAATAACAGCTCTGAGCTGCCGGTTGCTCTGGCAGTGTCCCATTAATTATATGGCCACCTTGTTATGGTGATTTGTGTCATGTGGTAAATGCAGCTGTCTAGGACTCACTGTGGAGATTTCTGTATTCACACACACACATATATATATACATATATTTATATAGATAGATATACACACACACAGACACACAGAGGACCATAATTTTTACATCTCACCAGAGAGGAAAATAATTCTTCAGGGTCAAGCAGGGAGCTCATGCTCTGCCAACCCTAGTCTGTGCCGAGATGGGATTCACGGACGGATACGAGGGCACGCGGCACTAAGCGCTGCACGCTGACAAACGCTTGATAGCGGGTAATGAGTTCATCTCCTCGCCGCTGACGGTGTCAGTTCAAGTGGATGGCAGTAAAATCCATCAGGGCCCAGAGTAGTGGGAGGACCCTGATAAAGCACAGCGGGGTATGAGCTCGGCCTGCATTTGGACTGGAGCTCGCTCTCCGCCTTCGAAAATATTTGTCCACTTTCCTCTGCTGAAAACTCCAGGAGGACAAAACTTCTTCTGAGGGCAACATTTTAAACCTAAATTTGACGTAATAAGAATTCTCTCATATAAAAGCTAAAGCAGGATATAAAATTGGAAGAAAAAGACTGGTATTGCTGTTAGTAGGTTAGGTCAGACCATCTTCCACAAATAATTTTCCTGGGGGCCTTGTGTTTGAATTAGTCCTATTATGCTTTCTTTATGCTTTTTCTTTACGCTTTTTACGCCCTGGAGTCAACACCCGCACAAGCTGTAACAGCCAACACCAGTTGCACACATATTGAAAAGCCAAGTACTGCGTCTCCCGCATCTCAGAGATGGTTTCAAAACCAGGCAAAACAGCCTGGACTGACTCCTAAGGCCAAGGCTATTCCCGCAGCAGCAGTTTGCGGCCAGCTGCCCCAGGGATGGCCCCTCTGGCCCAGGGGGTCCGTGGCCGGTGCCACGACGCGCTGTGCAGCCCGGGGAGCTCCTGTTGACGGCTCCTGAGCAAGCCCAGGGCGGACGCTCACCACAGCGGGGCCGAGCTGGGGAGACAGCGGGAAATCCAGACTGCAGACAGCCTGCTGCAAAAAGCAAACACTTGTTCTTTTTTCTTTTTATTTCTGAAAGTATACAACTAGAATATAAAAATATTACTTACTGAAAGCAAAAGAAAAGGACAGAAAGTGAATGCTA
>VWPW01001952.1:0-38273 GCA_013389825.1 Crypturellus undulatus | reverse complement strand
GGGGGAAAGGGAGAGGATTTGGGTGTTCCAGAACTCCTGTTTCCTTGCTTATTTGACACAGAAACTGTTCAAATAGCAGAGCCTTTGTAGGCTTTAGCTTTATGTATATGTGCAGATAGATATAGATAAAAAGAGTGTTTTAGACATAAGCCTTACCCTGGCATTAATTGGAGTTTACTACTATGAGCTACAGAGGATTTTTTGCAGTTTCCTGATTTTGTCATCTGTTAGCATATCTTTGTTTTATTAGAACTGCCCTTCATATACTGAAGTTCTCCAGGAAAGTCATTCTTGTTATCCTAATGTGCAATATTTTTACACTGCGTCACCTATAGCAGAGGTGCTGAAATGACGTTTCCCTGAGCAGTTATTTCCAAGCTGAGGAGGAGCTGCTGGCGCAGAGCTGCCCCAAGCATGGCTGCCCCTGTTGTGTCAGACAGGCAGGTGAGAAAAAGCAGGTGAAATGTGGTTACCAGGCCCGATTTCCACTGGAAACTCCCATTCGGTTTGAAAGCACCAATTCGGGAAACGTCTTAATGGGAAAATGTCAAGTCCCTTGGTGGGTCACTGAGGCGGCAGGAGGGGCGCTGCGCGGCTGCGGGCCGGGCCTGAGAGGACGAGGCCTGTCCCATCCCGCGCTGGGGCGGGAGCAGCCGCCGGGCCGTGCGAGGGGGGACGCTCTGGCAGGGAAACCTGCGAGTGGCTGTTGAGCAGCAACGACCGCCCTGTGCGGTGTTGTGTGGCGGTGCCTTGCCGCCCGGGGTGCCGTTTGTGGTGGCTGCGCTACAAATGGGTGAGGAAACAGGTGAAACTCGTCTGGCAGTAATTTGTCTTTAATGTGCCTTTAAAGCGTAAGGAGAAGGAAGGTGTGCTGGATGGTGAATGCCTGGGCTGTTAAGCAACCTTGGGAGCTGCAGAGCTCGTGGGCAGTTACTCAGCGCTGGTGGAGGCGCTTCCCTGGAGGCCTGAGGCGAGGCGGAGCCAGGTCTGCGCTTGTGCCAGACGACAAGTGTTGTCTCTTTTAAGAGGAGCAAGCATCTGTTTAAATGTTTATTGTCTGCTGTCCAAATGTTCAAATGTCTATTTAAAATGTTAAATAAATAAAAGTCATGATTTCACACAGGCAAATTCCGAAGGAAAAAAGAAAAAGAAAGTCCACAAGCTTGCCAGCAGTTGGTGACAGAAAGATCAGACTGAAATAAATATGGAAGAAGGTAAATGGCAATTTTTGTTATTAGTCGGGGACGTTGCTAGCCATCTTTGCTGGGGCAGCCGCTTGAGTTTTGGGGGGCCCTTCCTTGTCCCAGGTTCTTGTCTTGATGTGTTTGTCTCGCTGGATGATGCCTGTTCCTTGAGGAATCCTTCTCCTTAGCAGTGTTTTACCTCACTGCTATGTATCTGTGTATCCACAGATGGCCACAGACCCTGTACAGTAATCTCAGTTTACTAATCTCTCAATTTAATTGTTTTTTTATAGTATTACATCTGAGGACAACTTGGAGGATCTTGAGAGGCTGCGGCGTACATTTTGTGGATGTGTGTGGATGATTGGTTTAAACATTGCGGACCAGTGTTAGAAATGGTCTGACATGAGTAGCAATGTGGGCTGGAGGGGAACAGCCCTAGAAAATCAGGGGTGCTGTGTTGTGTAAAGACAATGCAGCTTTTTACCATAGCTGAAAAATCAACATTTCCAGCTCTACAGCAGAAGGTGGCGCCAGTTCGCCGTCTTTTTGTAAGACCCGGGCGAGACCGGACAGTTCAGTGTCAGTTCCGTTTCTTCCATGTAAGTGTGAAAGTCTGAGTCCTTCTGTGTAGTCACACTCATTTGTTTGTATTTTAACGGCCAAAGTCTCTGTTCCTAATCCTGCTTTATTCCTCATCCTACATGCCAAACTTATGATTATTATTTTTTTTAATATTTAAGAAGTGTTTCAATTAGGTATTTGCTTTCACAGCAAAGAAAGCATTTTGTCTCCGACAATTTGATGTTTCGAAGTAGTTCTTTGAAGCAGATGAGTTGCTTGGAGTAATTTTTAAAGTTCGTGAATCTACTAAGGAAAGGAAAATACTAGAGTATGAAAACAGACACATATTATGCATTCATTTATTGTATTCCTTTGCAGTTCATCTAATGATGCTATAATTGCTTACCTGTATATCTGTCTCCTTACATACTTAATGTGTTTTTGCCAAGTACCTGTTTATATAAAAATAAATTGGGTATGAAAACTGAAAATTATTCGAGGGGCAAACTTTCACAATATCTTGGTTACTCTAATGTAAGTATTGTTATATGAATATTTTTAATGGCATTCAGTATGCACAATTTTGTAGGACAATCAAATGCAAACAGTGAGGCTAAAAGTGATGACAGAAATATACTCAATTGCATTTTGGAAATGTATAAAATCCCCTTAAGTTTCCATCTACTTTTCCATGAAAAATTATAGGGAAAAGAAACAGTGATTCCACAGACAGAGATCTTTTCTGGCCAAGAAGTGCCAGTCATTATCAGTCTGCCATAAAATAGGTGTCAGTGGCACTTTTAAATCGAGAAATTTGTTAATTGTTTCCTAGAAAAGAAACAGCGACTTTGGATGAGATGATCTCTAGAGGTCCCTTCCAACCTTAACCATTCTGTGATTCTGTGAAAAGAGCATCGTGCCTAGGACTTAGTTGCCCGAATTTGCTGTGAATGCTTTATTGGTTTTGCCTACTCGTAAAGATCTGTAGGCAGAGATTTTTTGTTGTGATATTGTTAAATGTAAATAATTCTAATGCTCTAGGAATTAAAATACATAATGGAGAGGTGTAGACAATAATGTCAACCGCAGGAAAAAATCTAGCCAGACTTCCGGACTTGGTAAAAGAAGAGTATAAAGAATAGTGTGAAATGATATGTAATTTAAGTGACTCAGAGTGTTGTATGTAAAGCAAATTAAAAAAAATAGAAAGTGTGTAGCTGAAAGAAGCAAAGTGCCTCTGTCCTGCTGTTTCAAGTGCTAGCCATTGGTTTGATATGTTTTTCCCAGGCTACAATTTCAAACAAGTCATTCCAATCTCTGCCAATGTGTTAGACCACATTTTCCAGATAATTTTGGAATTTGTAAAGCCTGTAATCAGATCTACTGTGACAACTACTAAAAGGTATTGTTTTCTTCTGATGTGTGTCCACCCATCTCTGACTGCTCCTAGGCTCTTCCCAGGCCTCTGAGGACTATCTTGGTACGTCTGTTACGATGTAGTTAGCCCAGAGCTCTTCCCGAGGCTCCCAGGCATCAGTCAGATGCCTCTGACCTGTTCTTCCTGGTGCTCTCCAGGGCCCCTCTCAGAGCCTCCTCAAGGTAGGCTCATTAGCCCATTCATATGTTTTTTGTTGACTCTGTAAAATACAAATGTAGAGAACAGAAACTTTAATTTAAAAAAAAATTCCACCTTGGGATTTTCAGAGTCGCCTGTGGGAATTCAGGTCACGCTTTTAATGATATGAAGAAGTACTGTTCTAAGTAACCTGAGAAGAAATGGCTCTAGGATTTACATGTAAATGTAATGCTACATCTGAGGACTCAAAAGTAGCATTTGCAAGTGGTGTTTGTCAAATTACCTAGCAATCCTGTGCCTAATTTGCCAACAGTTGCTGTAGGTATTGTACTAGTTAAATGATGGTGTAACTGCATGTTTTCACTGTCATCAGTAAGCATGGCTGCACAATGAATGTGAATCTTCTCTCCTGTAGGCAACAGCTCTATTCCACTTTAATATTTTAGTGTTTTCTGAGCTAAATTCTGGTCTTTTAAAGAAAACTACAGTAATTGAAATATGTATAGTTTTGCAATGTAAAAGAAAAATGTTATTTTATGAAATGAACCTTGTGTGTCAAACTTTTTTCATAGCAAGAGTACTACTGTGGGCATTACTATTTTCATTATCTGTAATGTGATAGAATATTTGTTTTTGGAGCATTCCATATCTCAGAATTATTAGTGTTTTTTTTTTCTTGCACACTTTTCTGTAGGCAAGAATGAAGAACAAGTAAAATAAGGATTAAGCAGCAGAAAAGAAATGCTAGTACGTTTCCTATGCTAAAAGTTGGTATTATTAACCTTTTAATTAGGTCTTTAGCTTGAGGTGTGTTTATATTCCACCTTTTCCACTTTTCTCCTATTCTCTTTTTCTACCCAGTTGTATTACTTTGTCTGATCAGTACTTGAAACTATTATCCATGGTGACAGTTTAATGTATGTTAATAATACTTCCTACTGTGGATGTAGACATAGTTTGACCCTTTTAAAGTAGAAGCCTATAATGGAAACACCAATGTATATTTTGCATAGGCAGTACAAACAGTGGTATGAATATGCAGCTATAGCTAATAGTGTAATGCATTTTCATGAATTACTGTAGGAATTCTTGGTGTGTGGTCTGTGAATCACTGCAGGGGATGTGGATCATACCAGTCAGGAGATAAAACATTGTTTGTAAAACTTGACTTCTGAAATGCTGGCACTATGCTGATATATGCCAGTATGTTTCTACGGATACCATTACACATCTGTAGCATGACTTCCTTATGGACTGGAAAGTAGTAAATAGCAGTAGTGTGTAATTATCATCTGGGTGTGTAGCGTTTAACCATGAGTCTGCCAGAAAATGAAAAAAAAAAAAACCTCTTGTGTTAACAGGGTAGCATTGAGCAACGTTTCTGAGAGTGCCAAAGTTAGCTGCTCTGTAAGAACATAAAGCAAGTGGATCAGGAGTGTCATAGAGTTCAGTTCCTGGTTTTGTCCCAGTTATCTTGGATCTGGCTGGTGTTTATTGGTTTTTCAGATCTTTGCCTTAACTACTTCTTGTATATTCTATATGGAGAGCTTTTAAATCTGTCTATTGTGAGATTAACAACACCTTGTGTTGCTTTGCCATTCCAGCAGACCACACTGTGGCTCTGACTGTGGCCTCCACTAGAGTCACCTCAACCTCCTCCCTCTCCTCTGGCGAAATGGAGGCGAGGTTTATTAGCAGAGGATGCAACACCTCCAATTTGCCACGTAGGTGATAATTGCTGCATTCCAAAAAGATTACCACAGCACAACCCTCAGGGACACACGTACCTCAAGTAGAAAGAAAACAGAGCTTCATTTCCAGAGTTTGTTGATGTTTAAGTTGTAAAATACGTTTAGTGTGACACTTGATGTAGTTGGTTATTTCAGTTCTCTATTGAAAACTCAAAGAAATAGGTATCTTATTACCTAGGAAGGTCAGCTTCTTGCACTAGTTTTCCCTGTTGGTCCTGATACAAAGCAATTATTATAATCCTGACCATTTCCTTTTTCTCATCTTCCTATTTTCTGTTACATACCTATAATTATTATTGATTATACCTAATTAGGATTCATTGTGCATCAAAGGCATAATACCTGGTCTCTGCCTCCGAAAGTTTATCATCTCACACTTCGACATAAGATCATCAGTGATAGCAGGACAGACAGGGACAATTAGATGGAAGGACAAGAGTGACCGCTTCAAAAAAATGTAATCTTTACCATAGTGAACAAGTTCGGTAATTGTAATTAAGTAAGCTCTGAGTTCAAAGCATTTTCAAGGCCAGTACATGGAAGGTAATGCCATTAGTTTCAAGTGTTTTATTTCAGATAAATGTGTTAAGGTGGGCTGTATTTCTGCAATGTATAGAGCATGCAAACCTCTTCACTGTTACAGACGTCCTTGCACACAACAGGGAATCCTGTCTTCCATTTCCCAGGCAGGTTCTATATGAGTCATGCTTCCTTGTGAACAGGCTCTGCTTGTATGTTTGTCCCTCCCCTGTTTGGAGCTGTGTCTTCATTACTATGCTCCTTTTGTCTCATTTCTGCTTTTTCTGTTATGCTTGATCTCTTTCTGACCCTTACCTCGTATTCAGGGTTCTATGATAACAAAAAAACGCAAAGAATCAGATTTCCACATGTACTCCCTTCCTGCAGTCCTTCGAAAATAGATTCTCCTCCTCACCAAAGGAGCTGGGAGGTATGCTCATGTTATTATTTTGTCTAGGAAATTGAATGACATTGCCAAAATCTCCTTCACTTTGCTATACCTTGAGTTACTCCATGGGAAACTGAAGTACCTGACAGTGAAGTACTCAAGAAAACAAAGATTCCCAAGTCTATTAACAATACAATTCTGTTATCTTGGTTTTTATCTAAATAGTTGGGGTTGTTCTGAGGCCTAGTTTGTCAGTTCAGACTTGGGGTCAGAAGTCTTGCCAGAAGGACGTGAAGGGTTTCAGTACTGACATTGCAAACCAGAAAGACAGATCAACTGGGAACACCATTTTCTTTCTGAATCAGGTGCCGGTGGTGTTGCAGGGAGCTGACTGAAGACACTGAAGTGATCAGAAAAGGAAAGGCTAAGAAGCCTCAGTTAATATAAATGATTGTCTTTAGACTCTAGTCCGTTGTCTGGTATCTGTACTTATCTGTAACAAGTAGCCTGGGCATGGTATATGGTCTATTCTGAGGCTTTTTATGATAAACAGTAACCAGACACTTTTGTTCTGGAGATGAGAGAATAGACGTAAGGGAATGGTTATGTTAGTAGGCACTAACAGACTTCATGTTACACAAACAGTTGCAGATTGGTGAGTATAGATGTGCCTGTCAACATAGTTTTACTAAATTGAGTTTAGAATTTCTCTCCCCCATAGTTTTTCCTTAAATCAGGACAATTTTAACCATCAATGCCTTGATAATGATAGCTCAGAAAAGAAGCTGAGCAGTCCCAGAGTAAAGTTACTATCAAGTCCTGGAGCAGATTGCTTAGCAAGTCCCAATCTCCATTTTTAGAGGTTTTCAAGATCTGATTAGACACTGCTCTGAGCAACCTTGTCCAGCCTAATTTCTGGCCCTGCTTTGAGCAGGAGGTTGGACTAGAGATTTCCCGAGGTCACTTCCCACTCAAATTATCTACGATCCTTTGACATTTTAACCATTCATACATTGTTTTCTGTTGTCATGCAGTGTGAATAAAAGCAGATATACAGTATTTGGTGCATTAAATATATTTATTAAGTATATTATTCTTTTAGATATAATTAAATAAGGGATAACACAATAACCCCGGCAGAGTGTACTACAGGACTTCCTAGGCAAAATTAATCTGTCTTAGAGTGTTAAACCATTGTTTTTTGATTTCTCAATTTCAATTTATTTCAGATAAGCTTCTAGGCTTGCTTTGTATTTTGAAATAGAATGGACAATATTGTTCCATTCATGGGAAATGATGGGCTACAGAAAGTAAGTCAATTTAGTAGAGAGATTTCAAATTCATTGTAAAGAAATGTTAAGAATTATAGGAAATGTTAAGAACAAGAAAACTGTTACACATTTTTTTTTTAATAGTTTTATTCTTGGTAAGTTGGAAGAGTGAGACTTCCCCTACCTTTCTGCCTTTGAAAGTGAAAACTTTGGTAGAGTCCAGGTGATGAAGCACCACGAACACATCCTGCCGTGACTTCTCACTGCCAGGGAGAGTGAAAGGAAGGACTTAGGAAATGGTCAGTGAATACCTGTGAAAACTGTCTAGACTCTGATTGACAGATCCTGAGTGTCAAGACACTCATCCAAGCCCTGGCTCACACAAGGAGACCCTGGAACAGGAGTGCACGTTGTCGGTAAATCAGTGTTTCTGTCAAAGATGGTGTAATAAAGACAGTAAGAGGCCACCATTCTAGTATTTAAGCACATGTGCAGATATATAGGAAAAAAAAAGAAGTCCTTGTAGTAGAGACAAACTCTGTAATCCCATTCACAGTTCTGAGCATCAAAAATTCTAGAAGGCAATAATAATGACTGTAAATCAGAAGAAAGAAGTCTGTATGTTTGAGCTATATTTGACTTATGTACCTCAATGAAGGTACATTTAGAAATTGTCTTTCTTCCCAAACATATATACACTGATTTTTAAAGCATGTCGTATTATTTTTGTGGTCATATAATGTCCTTTTATGTAGATTAGAATTAGCTTATACATCCAGGATATAAGGAAATTACCGACTGTCAGCAGTAGCAAATCTTAGCTGTGTTGAAGTGTTCTCATGCCTTAATCTAAAAGTTAAAAATATCTCACATCCAAGAAAAGATCAGTGCTCCAGTTTTAGGTCATTCAGAAATATTCATCTAAATAAACTAATTAGTAGAGCTACCCAGCACACTTTTTTCTTCTACTTCCAAAAGGATAAAGTGAAGTAGAAACGGTTATTGTTATTTTCAATTACTTACATAAAAGTAGTCAGATACTGATATGCATCAGAATTCTTATAATTTATCAATACAGAATAAGCATATTGCAGGTCGTGCCACTGGTAAGTGTCACTCTCTGTGTTCTTCATCATTCTCCATCAAAGTACAATTTCTGTCATCATACAACTTGCTTTGGGATGGGTCTACCTTTGGAACTGCAAAAATAGTTTGGATAAAAAGTTCAAAATGGGGTTATGATGCTACCCCACCCAAACAAGCACTTGGCAATAAATTAGTATCACAGGACTGATTTCAGAATAGAAAGCCAGCTGCTAAAGTGATAATATATATTGCCTAAACCTGCCACACCTAATATTTTGTTTCCCAGGCCAACTAAATAAATAGTCATCTTTGCGAATACGTGTACCCACACTTCTGTCCCATTAGTTTTGAGTACAGTAGGGTCCTTCATCTAGAATGACAGATAGATTGAAACAGTCACTCTCCTGTTTTCCTAAAATTAGGTATCATTTTGGTAAGCTCACAAGTAGAAAGGGTAATTAGCATTGCTGCAACTATCCGTGCCATTGATGGTATTGGTTCCCAAGCCTCCTTTTTAGGAACTTGATTTAATTCAACTCCAAGAAAAAGAAAGAGAAAGCAAGCTACTTAAAATTTCAGCTGATTTATACATTTTCTTTTATACCCTACCTAACTTTATATATATGTGCGTGTGTAAATTATTTTATTAGGAAAAATATTCTAAGAATTATTTGAAGACTCTATACTTAGACATTTGCTTCTAGCCTTTCCAATATGCTTCCAGTAGGTTGCTCTATAGGTAGCTTATGTTTTCCCGTTTTGCCAACTGAAAGTGTATTAGGCTATCTTATAGTATATATAATGCTGTGATTCACAAGATCTTCATTTTTGAGGTCTATTTGCTTGCTTTGTTTTAGGCAAACAATTTCTCAGGAGTTTTCTATTTTTGATGCTAATCTCCAGAATCAAAAATGAAGTGGGAATTAACTTGGGAAGTAGCCAAAAGCCCAACTCAAAACTAATGATTTGTAGGCTAAGATCTTGTAGTGCAGCAAAGGGTTTGCCTTTTTGAGCCTTGATTAGCTCAGAAAACAGCTGAAGTTTACAGTCTAGACATATCAGCAACTGAGTGTGAGTTTCTGGAGCAGAGTCAGGAAAGAGTAGATATCCTTAGGGTGCTGCAAGATCTGTTCCTAAAATTAATTGAAGGGTGAACCTAATGCAGCTGTTCAAAACAGGATATGAGGAAATAGAGAGTACTCCCTTTGCAAAAAAACTCCCTCCTCCTTCTATACATCTCTGCATTCTCTGTGAAAATAAATAGCTGTGACTGTTTGAAATCAGATTGCCACTATTGCTGCACTTTCCTTTTTCAGTTGCTGGATTACGGTGGTTGTAAGTACTAGAGATAGACTTATCATACATCTATTTTCAACTGTCTCATCTTTTTGCTTTCAGGGACTATCTCAGTTGTTATCCACTACTCCTGTTTACAGAGATGGAAATTCAGGGAGGTATTGGACCATTATTTCTTTAGGAGTACAAGGATTAAACCTGCTCTCATGTTGCAATACTAAACTCATTCATAGTTGCACCCTATTCCAGACTTATCAATGTGCTGAAAAATGTCAAGCTCAGCAGTGCTGTAGCCTGCATAAAGTTTCTAGTTGTTGTACTATCCAAAGCCTAAAAACCTGCATTTTGTGAGATTTCTGATACACAAGAGAGTTAAAGAGGCTCTGATTAGAACAAGAACCTGCTTAAAAGTTTGTCTCTTGAATAAATCTGAACTTATACTTCCTGTCTTAGCAGTAAGCAGAAGGAAATTGTCATCATTTATTATTACTAATATTTCTCAAATAAAGTAACTGTTCTAGAAAGTAGCTACATAGAAAGGCTTCTCCCAACCAAGAACTAAAATATTTAAGAGAAGTAAACTTCAGTTTGCTTTTTCCAAAAGCAGCACTACAGGTCATTAACTATTTCATGAATAACATATTGCTTATATAAAATTAAAAAAAAAAAAAAGAAAAAAAAGAAAAGGCCTGTCAGTTGGTTTCCTTCAATTAAATTTATCCAGAATTTGTTACATTTTTTTCTATTCTCCATTTACAAAAAGCTTCCACGGCTTTCTGAGGAACCTGTATACCATAACTAGCCCCTGTATCTATAATGAAGTAATGAAAATGTAGGTTAACATTAACCAAGGTGGCAGAGTATCTTGTGAGTAGTCTCAGGCCTCATATAATAATTTCAGAGACATCCCAGTTCGCTAGGACTCCAAGTCATCACCACACAAGCCAGTGTCAGCCCTTGAACTTTGAGTTGCACCCTTCCAGCAGAGCTGCCGTCTACAATTAGAAGATACTTAAACACTCCCGAAGTATAAATTATAAGTGGGTGAAACTTTAGGTAGCTTACAGCTAACCACAAAAACAATGCCATTTGAGGCTTACTCTAAATACGAATTAGAAAGAAAGTTTATTTTTCTACTTTAAACTTATTAACATCATACATTACACACGTGAACTATAATGGAAGTTAATTTTTATGCTCTGAAACTAGTAACTTCCCACAGTTGCCTATTGAACATAATAATGACATAAGAAAAAGGCAAATTTCACTATATTGAGCAAATTTCACTCAGAGAGTGGGTTATGCTACTGAATGACATCTCTGTCTTCTGTGACCGTCAGGTATCTGTGACTTGCTCCTTTGACTGTCTGTACTGGGACCTTACCTTGGAAGAATGACTTGAAGCTTATGGCTTTCAAGGACCTTCAAGGGCTCAAAGGACTCCCAATGCTATACCAAGAGGTGAAGGTGCAAGAACTGGATTTGAAGACAATGATTAGTGTTCCATAGTGTTTATAATTCCCACTTTTGGTACACAGTCCAGTGGGGAACTTTCAGGTTTCCTGCTAATCCAACTCCTTGCCACCCCTTTTACTTTTCTCATTTCAATCATTATATGCTGCTACCTTCTGAGAAAGGCAATATAAGAGATTCACAGTGTTGACCCAGTAGTTTCTTGTAGCTACATACTATGGTGTATTTTCTAGTTTCATATAGATAGAATCAGTGGGGGTGTTTGAGAATGATCCAAGTGATCTATGAAATATTTCATTTTTTTTACTACTCATATATCTAAATGCATATAAAGATCAATATTCAGGAGAAAAATAGTAATCTGAAATTTCTTCCTTAAATGTGTTAAATGCCACTTTTTATTTCCTCTCTTTACCTAAACTTGTCATACACATGCTTTTTCCTAATGTTTTTCTGAAGGGTGGTTTATTTTTACTATTTTTTTTTATGTACAACCTGTATAGGATCTTTTTGTTCCTTTGCAGCCCTTCACTGAGTATTCCTGTAGAGGAAATAGGCCAGATTTTAATAGTCTCCACCTTGCCCATTCCAGTTTATCCACTCTCAGCTGTACATCTCACAGTGCCTACCGCAGTCATGCCAAGCTCACATTTTTCGGCAGTGAGTGTTGAGTCCTGCTGGCAGGCACTGCCTTCAGAATCTAAAGTAGGGCTGTTAGTCTCAGTTGCAAATGTCTGTGTTGTTGTTATTGGCAATGATAGATTTGTACAGTCCTGTCAGTGATGCCAGTTTATGCAATGCACTTGGTGCATTTCGCTTGCTGGAAGTGAGTGATCTGGATTTTACATGACCTGATTTAGTTTTAAAACTGCAGATTTTAGAGTATAAACACGCACTGTACAAACTGTGGCTTTAGTAGATGATCTGTTCTAGGTGTTACGCTTTGTCACAGTCATTATATCCAGTTTATGGCAGTCTGCAAAATAGGTGAATCCTGTTTTTAAAATTTGACCTACAGTTATCCCAGGAGCTTTCCAATTACTTTACTTTTATTGCCTGTAGCATGATAGCTACAGCCAGCTGTGGTTTGTCAACTGACAGCTAGTACTGAGCACTTCTCAAGCCATAAATATTAAAATAATCCTAGTCCAAAAGACTTTAGAGAGAACAGAAATGGAAAAAAAAAAAAAAAAAAAAAAGAGCAGTGAGAGACCAGGAGTAGTCCCTTCCTGCATGTCTATATATAATTTAGAATTTTAAAATAATAGTTCATCATTTATCATCTACCTAATGTTTCAAACCTTCTGGTAACTATGAAATATTGAGCTACAGCCAAGGAATATGGACAAGCAGAAACACTTTTCCCATGTTAAAAATTCCTGTCTCCTGTTTTGTTAACCTAAGGACTTAATATAGAAATTGGGGATTCATCTGTATCAATTTTGCCACAGGCCATGTGTGTCAGTTCTTCTCACTGCTTATGTTTAGTTCCAGCTTCTCTGTTCTATTTCAACAGTTGTTGTGGTGAAGTTTTTGAAAATGATATATAGTAAATTTTTCTTCTTTTCAGACTTTGACTGCCTATCTACTTGATGTATGCTTCCCAAGAGGCTGACTGTAGAAAAAAAACTGTTGACCTCCTATCCTGTTTGTGCTGAATCAAGTTATTTTATATTGGAAAACAAAAGTGCTGCTGCATGCAAACAATTTAAATGGTATCTTTTGTCTCAGCTTAGAGTTGGCTATTTTGGGTTCTGCTGTGTGTTCTAAAATGAAGCAGAAATGTGACTCAGCGGGGAGAGGATCCTTATTCAGCTCTCTGTGTCACTGTGAACGTGTTGCAAAATGGTTTAATGGAATCTTAAAAAATCAATCAGCTAGCAAAATCCCCAGTATTTGATAACGTGGTACTACAACTTTGTGTTTTTCTCAAAATATCCTATTATTTCTGAAATATGAATCTCCTGCAGACAGATAATATTTCCTAGAGAAAATTCAGTGAAATTTCTAAATCACTGTGAATTGAGTGGATTGGTAGGACCATTGCTGCGCTTCCTGGTTCCACTATCACTAGAAGACTTTTCCTGCTATGATTTTATTAATATCCTTAGTACTCTTGTGAGGGCCAAGCTTTGCTTTTGGGAATGTGTTCCGTAGACAGTGATCAAGGATAGGTCTTTTTCTGTCTTGTATCCTGTGCTGTCTAGTACGTAACACTGTTCCAGCTCCTCATTATATAGTAACATGTATTTGGTGAAAGTGAATGTTTGACTGATTTCCTACTTCAAATGAGGAGGTGGCATGATATTTCCTGTTAGTCAAGGTACTGGTTGCTAGTTTATGTCTTTGGTAAATTTATGCACATACAGATGTTTTCGAAGGTATGATTTTTGAGGAATCAGATATTTAACGACAGTGTGTATAAGCAAAAGAATTCACCTTAAGTCACCTCATAATTTGAAGAGGAAAACAATATGTGCAAACCGACATTATGCCAGCATTAAAACATCGCAGAAAACTCAGGTAACCAGCGTAATTTATTATGAGGTATTTGAGTAAACTAATAAGAAATGAAATGATGTTTGGAATGATGAGAGCAGAAGCATCAGTTTCAGGTTGTTTCCCAAAAATAAATTACCATGTTGTCAGCATAAATTGAGTTTGTAGAAGATAGGCACGCCTTTTTTTCTTGTTATGTTAGCCAAAAGAAGTACAGAAGAGTATGTGGTATCATACCCCTATCTGAGTTAAAAGAATATTATTTTTTTTTTTTAAAAGAAAAAAGAAAAAAAAAAACCTTGATGGGAAATACTGATAAGAAGGCAGAAGAGGATGGAAGAGATGAGCCTCTGGAAAGTTAGAACTGCCCAGCATACATGTCTAACATTAGGTAACATGCTTTTTAGAGATGCTAAGTGTCTGCACTCCCATGGGCTTTATGGATTAGACATTGTTTCACAAATGTGCTCAGAATCTGTAGCTGAAAATATGCAAATGTCAAATCCATTCAAGACCCAACATCATCTGTATCAGAGAAAAAAATGAACAGAGAACTAATATTAATCTATACTGAACTATCATCTGTCTCTCTGACCTGTTACGTGATGGGACATATTGGCCTGCAGCAAAGCCCTTAGTCTGTAGTTCAAAGCTAATAGACTCACTTTTAAATCTTTTGTAGGGTGATGCTTAGATTCTCAGACTAGAGAAAGGATGTGCTCTGTTTGAGAGATGTTATTGCTATCAATAGATTTGTAAGGTGTTAATTTTCTCAAAATTTGTGTGAGGGATGGTGTGCAGAGATAGTACAACTGAAGTAAAACTCAAACTTTTTGATCAGTGACTAACATCATTAGCCAGGCTTCTGTGTGTAATGCAGAGCTGTGATATTGATGTTACAAAGTGACTCTTCTAAAACCTTCCCACAAAATATAATCATCTTACTGTGTAGTCTGACAGCACCTTTCTTCTATCCAAGGAGCTCAGCAAATTTCACAACCATTAAGCCTTCCTATGAAATAGTTAAATATCATTATCCTGTTTTTCTAGATTAGGCGTATAGAGATTATGACTTGCTAGAGTCACACAGGAAATTGGTGACAGAGCAAGGAGTAGACTGTTGCTCTCCCAGCTCTCCTGCCTATGTTTTCACTTCTAAAATAACTCTTTCTACCAAGAATAATAATCACTCCGGGCTTTAAAGCAGCGGTATTAATACGTGAACTGAAAAGCTGGATTACTGAGTCAGCGAAATAAAAAACTAAAGCAACTCTGCTTGTCTTCTACTGCAATAACAGAACTGAGCTATTATTGGTATAGGAATGCTCCCAAGTAAAGAGGAGAGGGGAGAGGAGGGAAGGGGGTTTCAGCACACTGATGCAGCCCCCGCCTGCACACGTCTGGCATGACCAGCAGAGAAGAGATTAATTACTCGCCATTTCTGTTCAAACTGCAGAAGTGTACTGTGCTCACTGTCCTCTGTGGGGGACACATGCGATGATGGTGTTTTCTCTTTCTCAGTGCAGGGAAAAAGATACAACTCAGTGTTGTGGCTCATCCAGAAATAGTATCCATGTTCACTCCTTTACTGTATGTGAGGAGGCCAGTGTTTAGCTGCTGACTCATGGGCTTGCATCCAGTTTCCCAATTTACAGTTTAACACAGATGAAAGGCTCCTGCCCTGGCCAGCACGGCCAACCTCTCCTTATGGGCTGACCAAATTCTCCCACAATCTGTAGTGACTGTTTTGGTATTGATCGCATCTTTTTACTTCAGAATTGTTCACTATATGTATATATCATCTGTCAGGTTGATAAGACCTTATGAAAAGACATTGGCATTCAGTGGAAAAAATATGTTTTAAAATGCATATTTAATGCACGCTATCTTACTGTAAGTTGAAGGTAATGGATTACTAGAGGTATATTTGTGCCCTCAGAATCTTTTTGTCTTATGTAATTTCAATATGTATAATTTAAAATATGTTTAAATTCAAGAACAGAACAGTGAACTGTGAAAGATGAGAGGAAATTTCCTCAGTTAAGATGGTGTTTACACTTATGAAAATGTAAGAGAAAGCTCCAGTTCTGCCTTACAAGGGAGAATAAAGGGACTTGTTATGTACTTACATTTCTCACCCTGAACATCACCTAAGCTAAGTATGCTACTTGTGTTCACACAGAAGCACACAGTGAAAGAACAACTTATGAAATGCCTCATTTATTTAAAACACACATACACATAAATGCTTACAAATAAATAAGCAACAGAGATTTTTGTTGGAAAAGGTGAAAGTGAAATAGTGAAAAAGTGTAGATTGTGGTTTTTAATTTTTTAATATTATTGTTTCTGTTATTGGCTGTAAGGCTTATATACTTTGAGAACTGCATCTATAGTATAGCTGTGAATGTCCTATTCATGATTTGTCTGTGTGTGTGTGTACACATGATGACATGATCGGTGAAAAACTTTGAGCTGTTGGATATGTATTGTCTGAGAAGGAAGGTAGATTTTGTACATGCAGGAGTAGAAACTGGGAGTTTGGGGTATCATATATGTTCTGCAATGAGAGAAATATAGGTATCTTTTAAAATAATTACTGTATGTGTTTATTGTGTAGTTTACTTATTGAATATTATCCTCCCTAGATCCATAGTTTTAAATCAAAGGAGTTTGTTAGGAGGAATTCCTGGCAAAAGTGAAAACAAGATGCAATGCAGGAGATAATGAAACAATAGAAAAAGCATTATGGAGATTCATGCTCAACCTGACTCCCACCTGGGCCAACAGTTTCTTCTTTCATTAAAGATGAGGGTAGAAGGTGATACTTATGAAATCGTAAAGATGCTGGCCTACGCAGAGAGAAGGGTTGAGTGAACTGTTCAGGGAGTGTCCCAGAGTGCTGACAAGGCCTGACACATCCCAGGAATGGCAGCAGACTTTCTGTATGACCTTGGTCGAGTCATTTAATCTCTCTTGTGACTTGATCTCCTTACCTGTAAAATTAGGTAGTAATAATAATAATAGTCCCCTGCCTCAGAATGAGCTGCACGGATTACTTCATTATGGCAAGGCGTGTTCAGAGGCTAAATAGACAAGATGCAATGGAAGTGTTATTATTTCTTGTTGGAAACCTGTACAATATCAAACATGTTGTTTATGCTCTGGAGAATATACTGTTGAACAGCTTTTCCTTGGGGATCTGACTTTACCAGAAACTACATGATCCTGTCATTCCTTCCCTCATTCCTCTACTTTCCCTATGCCCTTGTCTTCAAGTAGTTGTCCACATGCTGTTAGGGAAAAATAGACAACCTCTCCACCTACCAGAAAAATATGCCTGTTCCTGTGATTGCTGCGTCTTGGCTAATAGAATGGTGAACCTGAGGCCTTTGAAATTAAAATCATGCACTGAGAGTATCCTGTATATATTGATTTAGAGATTGGTAATAAACTTTCTACTGGGTTGTGGTTTCAGAGAAGTGGATCCCAAGTGTCTCCCAAATGAATTGATTTTGAAGATCAAGGAACCTTTCACTAGTGAAAGCATCTCCCTTTTGGCTCAAGGGATTCTTAGAAGCTGCAGCTCTGTGGTTATTAATACCAGATCTGTTCATTCTTTGATTATGTATTGATGCAAATTTTGTGGGGATCAAATATGGGCTTGCAATGACATTTCTGCCAAATTAGCCAAAACTCAATTTGTCTAATCAATCAGATATTTTTTGGATGAATGTGCATCAACAAAATGAGTGATTGGATTACTGGAATCTTTAAAGCTAAACCTGTGTCACTGAACACTAGCTGCTCATTCCCAAGTGGACTGTGCATGCGTATATATGATTACAGTAAGTCTTCTATGGAGGTGAGTACTCTTGGCCACAGGGAATCACAAGTAGCCTGTAAGTGTATTTAACCCATGCTTGAGGCATGCTTGATTCACAGACACAAATAACACAGTTAGGTGATATGCCTAACAAAGACATTTATCGTCTCCATGACTGTAAAAACAATTCATTTTAATTGTTAATGCTAAGACTTCAGATATCTTTTGGACTCTGTGAAAAGGGTCACATTCTATAATATGTCTTCCATTTTATGAACAGGTGTTTAAATTCTTTATATAAAATTGAATACTGAATTTGGGAGTCTGGTAAACCGTCAACAAATGGTTGCTAACCAGAATTGACTGAGGCTTATATGAAGTATTGCATGTGGTTGCAGCAACACCCAAATATTCACCTTAAAAGCACATGCGGACAGTACTGCATATTGGCTTGCACAATGTGTGAGATAGGCTAACGCAACATTCAGATGTGACTGCTGTTGCATTTTCTACTTTTGACATTTTTTTTCTCCTGAGCAGCATGAAAGTAAGCCAAGTGAAATACTTTTTTTTTTTTTTTTTAGCTCTCATTCTCATGTAAGGCTTCCCGAGACATCATCTCACTAAGACTTTCAGGGTGTGGGCCATTATTTTTATTTATAGAGCACCAGGCCTAGGAAGATATTGGCAAAGCTTAAATCTGACCAGAAACATTCTAATATAGATTGTCTATATTAAAAGAAGAGATAGAAAAAAAATAATACAGGAGAAAAAAATAACTTTCATACCTTCTTTTCTCTTTTTTTTCCCTAAAAAAAATATATATATAAATCAGTGCTTTGCTGAATTTTCTGGTAGTTGCACATTTATTAAGAATATATTTAATTTATTTAAATGAGCAAAATATACAGTGTATATTTTAGTTGGGTTGTGTAAAGCACTTTAGAACTGGAGTTATTCTGAGCAGTAGTCTAGAGTGTGCTGATGTATTTTCATAGAGTATTAAAGCACTAAACACAAAGTATAGTGTTGACTTATAGACAAAAAGTATGACTATACCTAGATACATACTTATTATATATATACTTACATATATTAATACTAAAACAATTCAGTATTGTACACTGAATAAACCACTTTCATTTAGAGAGGAAACATAGGATGTAAGTATGGATTTAAATTGCAGAAATTTCCTCTGAATTTTAAAAGGATTTTAAACTTAATTAAACTTATTTTTTAACATTTACAGGATTTTTTAATGTTTTACTTAACCTACAGATTTGTGTACAACCTCGCTCTTGGAACATTACAATTTTGTAGTCTTGTAAATCATGTTCTTGCAATCATGTTGCATTTCTTCTGTGCACTTTTTCGGAATAATTTTGGAGTGCTCACTGTGTTACTGTTCATTTTTTCCCAGAACTCCCTAGGTATCAGAGCAAAGAGATTATCAGTTTTGCTGCAAAGTCCAAGAAGCATATCTGTACTACATACTGGAAACGTCATAGCTTGGAACAGCATGGGAACACCGTAGTTTGATAAGGTTGCCAAACACTGGTGAAAATAATCTTTCCACCATTTAACTTGGTTTTTTATACCTTGACAGCTGAAGATTTTTTACGCTTCCCAGCATTGCCAGTTGCCTTGTATTTACCCTGAAGGGGACATTTGCAGATCCTGTGCTCAATGAAGATGGGAAACAAAGGACTGTGCCATGGGCTGCAGGGTCTGATTTGGTAAGCACAGCTTTTGGTAGAAGCAGTATCTCCAGAAAACTTTGGTAGCATTTGCAGTCCCAACTTCAAGAAGAAACTCTTTTGCTTATCAGAGTAGGTGTCTTCCCCTTCTTCCACCACCCAACTTTTAAAGTTTCCATCCTCCACCCAGCAGGAATCTTGTTCCTCCCGGATTCCTGGACTCTGGCCCTTTCCCATGTTCCCTGGCTCGTTCCTAAAATCAAACGACACACCCTTGGAGGCAAAGGCCTAGAGTGTTTTCCTTTGTTGTTGGCAAGTCTTTCTAAAGAAAAAAAAAAAAGAAAAAGAAATCTCAAACAAAAACGTGCCTAAGAAACTCCAGACGAGTATGTATTGGAGACTTTCCAAGGGCCAGGGAAGTCCGTATGCATATAGCATGGTGTTGATCTGCATGCACTTGCACAGTGGTTTCAGTACATAGTAAACTTTGTAATCAGGTTTGATAGAGTCAGGAAGTTGCCATTAGTTATTTGATTTATGATCTCAGTATGTATTTTATTATCTCAGTATTTAATTTGTGATCTCAAAGGGGTCAGGTGAAAACCTGAAAACTTTTTAATTGGCAACTCTGGAATACACCTGTATCATTACTATATCAGTGTCTCCTGTTTGTTATGGTGGAAATGCTTTTCATTTGAAATAAACCACAAACAACATGTGTGCATGAGTTGAGAGACCAGGTTTACAACTCCCGGGTTGTAAGCTACAGATCTGAGTCTTCACACGCTTATTCAGCATAGTATTTTATCAGTGTTATAGCCAACATAAACAGTTTGTCCTACCTGTGCTTCTTTATAATGTTACCAAGATTGTGGCAATTCATTATCTGTCACTTGTATATCTGCCAAATGCTCACGCAGTACTTGGTGCTGCTCGCAGCAGACTGGAATGACAGCTCTGATCACACCAGTTACCAGACAGTGTCTTTTGGCTGGTAGTGAAGACATTGCAGTCTTTCCACTGGCATTTAGCCTTCACAGAGGTACTGCTCCTTATGCAAGAAAGGTCTTGTATATATGCACTTGTAAGATCCTATCTCTTTGCTCCTAATCAGCTGATATTCCATTTTTATAGGATTTATTTGACTACGTTTCCAGTATTATTCATGACATTGGTATCAGTGCTAATTTTGGTGGTACCATGAGGAAATGGAGATTATGATCTCTTCCTCGGTGGATAGTAACAAATAGTAATGTCTTTCATAATGAAATAATGTCAATTAAATACTTCTCAATAATTGAAGGTGATTAATTGAAAGGGAATTCAATTAGTTAAATTCATTAAAGTAAATGACAAAAAATAAATAATGTTCCTAAAATGCCATCATCATTTTGAATATCGAGCACACTTTAACTGTGCTAATACCAAGGAGCTGAAGAAATTTTTTGTGATGGTCTTCAGTTCACACATTTCTTGGTATTCCTGGTTAAACAGAAATGTCAGCCATAGGTTGTCCTGTTTCTGCCCTTTTCCCAGTCTTCAACAGAAAATTTATGAAAATGCTTCTGAAGGAAAAAAACGCAGGTCAGGTGCAGCAACTTCCTGGGCTTGCCACAAGGTACAGGAGATGAGCGCTACTCGTTGTGATGAGCGCTCCAAGAGTGAGAAGGCAAACAACAGATTGCTTCGATGTCAAGTGGAATAGACCCGTATGGAATACTTGATGTGCTCACAAAATGTTAGTAAGTTGGGGTTTTTATATCGCACAACCATTGGATCGGCTCATTAGCCCAGGCTGTCCCTCTTGAGGAGCCTTTGCGACGGCCATGGCGCAGCTGGGGGTCAGAGGGGGCATGAGTCACGTCGGGCGAGGAGCGCCGTGTCCTCGCCCATGCGGAGCCCGGCCCGCGGCCCCGTTTCCAGGCCCGGCCTGCGTGGGCCATTGGCTGCGCCCGGGCGCCGCCTCGGCTCCCATTGGCGGAGCCGCTCGCCTCCTCCGTCTCATCTGGCCCGGGCGCGCGCTGCCGCCTGCAGCTCTTCCTCCCGACGGACCGCAGAGGAGGATGCCTGCGCGCCAGCCCTCCATCAAGGTGTGTGGCGTGGGAGGTGGCGGGAAGGGCGCGCACTGCCTGCTCGTGCTCGTCCTCAGAGGCTGTGGAGCGACGGCCGTGGAGGAGCTTTTAGGAGGCAGAAAGACAGGAAGAAAACGCTCCTAAAGTATCGCATTAGAAAGGGGTCTGGAGGACTGAAAATTAACCAGCTGACAAAATGGATTGCCAGAGCTAGGACTGCCAAGACCATTTCTCAAATTGCAAAGAAATTTTTATCATATTAATTAAATCCTCCATGCTTAAAGACTTTTAGGACAACACGATTCAGAAGTTTGCCCAAGGCTTTGAAGACCAGAGTCCGCTAGACTTGAAATGGGATAGGGTTAAATCGCTAAGTAGCAGCCAGGGGGTTAATTATTGGCCTGAGGTCTTATTAGACAATATGTGTGGAATAAGATTCCCAGGGTAGAAGCTCAGACACAACAAAGATGAGGGCCAGGTAGGCTCACAGGAGGAAGGGGTTATTCTAGAAAATAGGAAACATACTAAAATTTTTCCATCAGATGGAAACATGTTCATGTGTTCATGTGCCTGTACTCAGAATACAATTATTTTTTCATAACTATATCCAGTTAGAAGATTGCAGATAGTATATACCAGAATTCCCTGTTTATATGTGATAAATTCTTATCTTTATGGTTTTATGTATTTCTTTTTTATGGAGAAAAGTATCAATGTCCGATACAAGTTATCATGTTTACATTGAATCTGTACTGGAACTCATTTTCTATGGAAATTATTTTCTACTTCTGCCTCCGTCTGGACTTCGAATCTTATAAGATGCCAGTGTTTCTTCTTCATCTTAAATCTAGTTCCAAAGGATGTTGTGATTAGACTCTTAGGATCATCCTTTAACTGTTGAATCAGAAAGCTGATGCAGAGTGACAGACCTCAGTCATGTTACAACTTGTTGCACTTGTGTTTCTGTCTCCCTTCTAATCAGAAAAAGAGGAAAGAAGAGGTCTCAGCCTGGTTTTCTTTCATGGCGGAATGCGACTCCAGATTTTCCAATCCCAGCTGAGCTAAGGATTCCATGCTTTGAAACAGAGCATCTAATTAAAAACATTTTTTTCTTCTTAACCATGAGTCAGACAAAGATTTCAACAACACATAGACTATTTCATACTAAATCACTGTTTACCACAGCAGTTAATATAATAGCACCTACATGCTGCATTTAACATTTAATTAGACATGGCACATGTCAAAATAGTCACAAGAGGCTGCATAACCGCACCCAGCGGACTGATACCCAAACATAATGCTTACAAGGATCCCATTTAAATGGCATTTTCATGAGACTTTTGGGAGGGATAGTCTCCATGTGTTTTAAACGTATGATAACCTGTTTATATAACTTTCCTAATTGCTTATTACACTTAATGATTGTGACACCGACCAACCTTCATCATCATCATCTTATAGGAACCCTTTCAACATGCATTTGACAGTCACCTGTTTTATTAGCTATTGACACAGTGGCTTTTTAGAAAGATGATAAAGTTCATATCAGAATTAAGCTTATGGGTGTTCTGCAGTCTTTCCCCCATGCTTCCAAGGGCATCTGTTATTTGTTCTGTTAGCATCTATAAATCCAAATAGTCTTACGTACTAATATGCAAGATATATAGATAGATTATACAAATCAGGCATATGTAATGCTTGAAATGCTTAAAAAAAAAAAAAAGGAAAATATCTCCATTCACTGTAATGCAATCTATTGAGGCATACAGACGACCCCGTGGCAGAGAGACACAACAAATATAAAGGCCTATTAAATATTTCTCGGTGCTGATACAGTGTATCAGCATCTTTATCTGTGACAGCAAGATTCAATGTTACGAATTTGTGGTATCATGGCTGATGCTTATGCTTTGAATATGGGCCATAAAATCTGGTACTAAATGCTCAACAGTACTACTGGGAAATGTTTTCTTTTCTTCTTTGAAAGAATTTACAGTTCATGTCAGCATGACGAATTAACTATATGGAAAATACTTTTTATTTCCTGACCTCTGCTAACAATTCTGAACACATTTTGGTTCTGCCTTTAGTGACTTTTGTAAATTCCTGTACAGAATGTAATTTAATCTCTACCCATTTGAAATATGCAGTAATGATTTAGTGTGTCTTTATTAGTGTATATTTTAAAATTGTTAATAAGTTCTACAGGATTTCCAGGAAGTCTTTTGTTAAATGCTGTGGAAAACAAATATTTTAAAAAGCTTCTAAGAGCTTTACCACAGAGTTAACGATAGATTTTTGGCTGTCTAATGGAAGTGGGATTAGAGGAAGGAGACAGATCATGACAATCATGGTTGTACCTACAGGACACAGTTTGCAGGACTGAGTCTTATGTCTTTGTTAGGTTTTGAATGAAGATTGCACTAAAGCTGCTCTCAGCAATGTCATGGTTTTTTCGAAATCTTTTCTAAGCCTTAATGCTACAGACACAGTAGTCATGTATTTCTGTTAATGTAACCAGAGAATATTAATTTCACTTATAATTCAGTACTTAAGAGGAAACATTTGTGTAATTTATTACACTGCTCTGTTAAATGTGTACATATTAATGTGTTTTCTTTAAAATACGAATATGAATGGGGAAAGGAAGGTATTTGCCAACCATGATAACTACTAAAAAGAAGTGAAGAGAGACTATATGTTCTGGTTTTTTTTTTCCACAGATGAAGGGACATTCCTGCTTCATTTTTTTGTTTTGTGGGATATTTTTGCCCAGAATCTTTGGTTTTCCACAAACAAATACTTCAATTGATTGTGATTCTCTGTTACCAAACTATGAAGCTGAACCACAAACATCTACACCACCATACCTCATTGCTGTATCTTTCGATCAGTTTGAACCAGGAAATGAAATCCAAGGTAAATAATCGGGACAACGCTAAATATTTTTCTTTGTCTGTAAGAATTACCAGTCTTGAACAGAATATCCGCCATTTCACTCAGTGTAACTAAATTTTTTTTTCATTCCTGTTTGTCTATACCTGAGATAAAATTTTCCTCTCTTTTAGAGATTTTTTTCTTAATGTGCTTTCTGTATGTGTATAAAATACATTGAAAGCAATGTATTGTTCAATGTATTCAATTGTATACTTTCAGTTTTAAAAATTGTATAAATTCTGTTAATTGAAAATCTATTTTTTTCATTTTTTTCATTTTTCCCTTTTTTCCAATTTTTAAAAATATTAAAATAACATATTTTCCTTTCTTTTCCATCTAGTAAATACTTAAATTGACTTAAATTCATGCTTTAACTTTTGTGACAGAATCAAAATTAATGAGACAACTGGTCAAACCAGACTGCATTTATTGCTCTTTAATTCCTTATTTGCTGTTACATCTGGTCTTTGCAATACAAAGAGATCCATTTATTAGATAGTCATATGCTATCATCTTACAGGAAACTAAAAATTCAGGATGCAATATATGATGACTCAGAGTGGGATATTGTGAGTCATGCTTCCAAAAGCAGCATCCCAGATTTTATCAGATTGCAGGAGGTGGAGTTACTGTGGTTTAAACCACTTTTATCTTGCAAATCCTGAATTTCTCTCAGTGGAAAACCTTAGTTCTCCAAGCAGTCTCTGTAGCATATTCCCTTGGTAGTTGGACTCCTTCAGTAACCTGTGTTTTTCTTTATTTTTTTTGCTAGAACAAGCATGGGACTGGAAGTGAGTTATAATCTGTCAGATTCTCACAGCTGTATCTCCGTAGCTGAAAAAGGGCATTAATCACTAAGCACCTCCTGTCCAGTTCTCTTTCACCTGAGCCCAGTAGTTTTGTTTGCTTCCATGGAGAGCGCTATGTATGGAAAAGAATGGGGAAGCACTAGAGCCGGTTGTAGCTGCTGTTCTTAGAAAAACGTGTCTGGAAACTTCTTCAAGCATGGAAGGGCTGTCAGATGGCTGCATTGATAAGTGTTTAAAAAGCAGTATTGTCAGCAGAATGATGAGTGGATTTAAATACACAGGGACTTATTCTGACAGGCTATACATCATTTACAGTGACAGAAACATTGATCTTCAGATATTTTTAACATTGCCTTTTATTATCTCTGTATCTAACCATGCTTTCCTTTCTCTAGCCTCGCTTTTCTTTTGCTACAAATTACAAAGATCCGGTACCCATTTTCAGGGAGTTGCCTTTCCATGTAACATATTCCCATGTTCATTTGTGACACATCACCTACCATCATTCTTACAGTCACATCTGTGCTTGCTGTGTTTGAGTGTCAGATGCCATCCTTTCTGTGAGATCCTTCTGAGAAACCTCTGAGAAATTAGTGAACCAAGACTGAAGGCTGATGGCAAATAGAAAGGTTGAATGTGCAGGTGTTCTTACATTGTCAAGACATAGTTGGTCACTGCCTTGACCTCTGTGTCATTTCTGGTTTATTTTGTTCTTTATCTGCTCATCTTTAGTGACTGCACATATTTTTGAGCAGAAACAATGATTCTAATTGTATTTGCAGAAGTTACCTAATACTGGCACTACTTGAGAAAATTCATGACAGATTATAACAATTTTGATCATGTCTCTTTAAATTTAATTTCAACTTGGCTCTACACAAAAGTGTGCCCTTCCATTTATTTCTGGACTCCTTCAGTAACAAGTTTTGAGTAAACTGGAGTTGATAATTATTGATTCTTTTATATTTAATCTAGACTGTGAGGGCAAAACTGCTTTCTTTACCTTGTTGTAGCATCTAAAAGATAAAAAGGTTCTGATGTTCAAATTTAGCCAAAAGTTGAGCCTTTCTTTAGAAAATGGGGCAGAAGAAGAAGTAATTTTCTTTTCCACATAGCTATATTTACTTTGAAAACCTAATTAAACAGAAAAAAATAGGTAAGCTTTTAGTCACTATAGTCCACAGGCAGCATTCTGAGCATGCATAGGGTAGCAAATCAAGTTTATAAAAATGTTCAAGTAATATGGTAGAGCAGAATTACTTCTCAAGTTGTCTACAAAATATATATTTAATTTACAAATATATTTTGTTACCTACAGATACATCTCCAAGCTTTTTTATTTTCCTTATTGACACTTTTTTCATTATTTATTAGAACTCTAATACCACATAACATTTTTTTTCAAAGATTTTAAGTCATTTCTGTGCATGGAATCTTGTATTTTGGAAGTGTATTTTTAAGTTATTTCAACTTTACATTTTCCAAATTGTTTTCACAGTGACTTTGGAAGCCCTTAAAGAGGCTAGCTTTAAAGGATTCCATCTACAAGCTCGAGAAGTGGAAGGGGATGTTCCTGTTGGTACTTTTAAAATTACAGATCCAAACACAAAAGGCTTGGATTGTCATAACATGACGGTACATGTTCACTCTTTGTAGTACTTAAAAAGCTTGGTTTCCTTTTAAATATGTTAATCAATATTGATAAAAAGTGCTCATTTTTCTATAGCAAAATTTCATCAACAAAGCTAAAATATTTTTCCTTCTCAAGTAATATATGAACCGTTTGAATGAGATATAAATCTAATATGTGCAGGCTACCTTGCACATTTTACAAGAATATCACTTAACACACTGTAGCGCTGTTTACCTAATAATAAAGGCAAGTACATACGCAAAAATAATTTTCTTGTCTTATATAATTACTATTATTTATTTTTATTTTTAGAATTCAGCAATAAGTCATGCAAATTCAGATCTGAAACAAAAAATTACTACGACATGGATCGCACCACATGATACAAGAGAGCTTCAATTTATGTAAATAATTCTTTTCCTTTTTTGCCTTGAAAATTTATTTCTACTGGAAATGCTATAATAATTTTATTTTATATAGGTTATTTTTTCATTATAACAGCAACTTCTGATGTTTTCATGTTGTCACAATCATATTTTGTTTCACAATTTGGCATACCTTCAAATTGTATTCATGAAATAATAGGGTTTGCATCTCAAGATATATTCCATTCAAGAAATAGATTTCAAGTCAGCCCAGTCCCATAGACTGTCATATATATAAATAATTATCTTAAGCACAATATTAGTAATTTATTGGATTTTAACAATATTTTGATAGAAGGGATAAAAGAATAAGAAATAATGCTTATTTTATTTTTTTCTCTAGTGCAACTGTTGTTCAAGATTTAGAAAAATTTTGGGTTGGTGTTCAAAGCAAAACTGTCACACCTACACTTTCCAAGTCAGTGAATGTGACTGGAAAAAGTAAGAGGAAGGTATGGTATAAGTATATTTGCATATTATAAACTAACACAATAAATTACTAAATTTATGATTTGATATGAAGTATACATTCATTGTCAAGTACCCATTACAAAGCTTAACAAAAATATTAGATATTTTTTATGTTTTAATATAACTGTCTAATATTCTTCGCCCCCAAAGAAATAAGGAAAATAATAAGCTAATTAGCAAAACAGTTCACAGATGAAAGAAAAAAGAAAATTGGGATAATGAAGACACTCTTGTGCTTCAGCTGTACTTTGCTACTTTCCCAATCACTGTGAACTATAGTTAAAAAAAGACTTGCTTAGAAACAAAAATGCACTTTTTCTTTTGCTAAGACTTCCTAATATTAAGCAGCTTAAACAAGACAGACAGATAAAGAAAAGAAAGTCCCTTTAAATCTACAGTATTTGTTCTCCAATGGGCCAACAGTGATTTATGTCAATTAGTGTAACTCGGAATTAATATATTTCTCTTGTCTGACACTCCCCCACATCTTCCCTATTTCCAATATAAACAATTAAATTGATGCAAGCTTTTTATAGAGTAAATAGTTTGTAACTGCTTCCTCTATTATTTTCACAGATTATGATAGAAGTAGAATGTATGAAGGTAAGACTCATGTATCTACAATTTCCCAAGTTTAAATTACCTCAACTTTAGATTTCCTGCCCAACATTTTTTCCATGGTTATAGTATGAAGTTCTTATCTTTTCATTCAGATTCTTTCCCACCAGGGATCCCATTTAAGTTTACATTCAAAACTGAATACAAAAATGTATTTTTATTTTTAAAGAGGTGCATCAGTTCTGAGACCAGATTATTACAAAATGAAAAATATTATAGGCAATCCTACAGTGGATTTCTTCATTCACACACTAAATGTAATTTCAGTTTACTTTTTTTATTTACAATCATTTGATATTTATACAAACAGTCTATATCTTTCTTTCAGCGTGGAGGGACTTATACACCACAAGGCGGATGTGTCCTGGTAAGTATTTTTCTGTAAAGATACGGATTTACATGTTTCATATATTATAAATTTTATTAATTGCCCCAAATGTCAAAATCTAGTCAAAAGATGGTTCTACTCACATCCTGATCTCTACTGTTGCTCAATTTATTTTCTTGTTGACATTCACTCAGTTTACATCTAAGTGAATAAAATTCCCAAACTTTCTAAACAATTTTCAATCAAGTTATCGTTTCTTCTATAATTTTTAATACCAAATTTATTTTGTCTGTGTTCACTTTTTAGTCATATTGCTTGCTTACAGAAATTTTCAACTCTAATTTCAACAGCTCTGAAGCCTTGCCTTTTTCAAATCATGATCTATATATAAGACTTAGCTATTTGAATTTTCCCTAAAAAACGTTATTTTCAGCTCAATGAAAAAGCCTCTTTTTCTTTTTTCTCCTTTCTGTTCAGCAATTATGCCCTACATTTCAAAATCTCTAGAGTTTATATACTCACTAAGGACTCTATTTTTTATCTGATTTTGTCTTAATTTGGCACTGCTTAGTGATCTTGAAGACACTAGTGTAAATATGCTGCTCAGTTTTGGACGTTAAGGGTATAAAGCCAGTTGTTCAGCCAGGATGAGGTGATATAGTTCTGCAAGCAGCAGAATTATGCTGATTTATACCGGCAAGAGCAGTTGGTATAGTTATGGTTATTTTGTTTTAATTTTTTTTAGCAATTTTAGTAGTATCTGTGGAATGAAGAGACAGAAAACTACTTTGTTCTTCTTCTTTTCCCACTCAGTATGTCTTTCTATCCTGAAATTTATGTAAAAATCACTTTTCTGGAAAACAACAGCTTTCTGATTTCTGTACAGGTCGCACCCTCTGGATCTTCTCAGAACACATATAAAAGTGGTCAGGTGAGACTACTAACTTCTAGCATTTGTAAATTTTTCTTAGTAAGACTGAACAACTAAAATTCTATAGATACAGAGTACTGAAGTGATTTAACACAGTACTGAAATAATATCTCTGCTAGTTAATGCAGAATGAGTTATTCAACCACCAAATGGACTATTCTGTACCTGGATGAGATTCAGCTACCCGCACTGTGTTGAACTCAATAGCTTGCCATACAGTATACTTAACAGGATGTGTCACCTCCCCTGCTTTCAAGCATTAAGCATTTTATCAAGTATTAACCTGACCTTTTTGAGGAAAAAGAAAAGATTTTGTCCATCTTCCCTGAAGATTCCTACATATTTGTGAATATATGTGTCGAAACACAGACTCAGTCATCCATTTTGTAGTTTAGAGAACATTTTTCATAACTAAGATAAATCTATAATTATTATTAATTTTAATGTGTTTTTCTTATTTCATTTGTTTGGATAATCAAAATGGAAGGGCCAATTTTGCCTGTATTTCAGTATCTTCTTAACCATTATTTCCAAAGTTTTTCAGAGTTTTATAAGACTCATGAATATATAGATATGCAGAGAGAAAGAGATTGAGTGTGTATGTAAAGGTCCAGTGTGTTTTTTATTTTGCTATTAGCACTGGATTATTCCTGTAGTTGAATATTTGATGATATCATTGTCTAGGTAACCTTTAAAACTTCTTGAGTATGTCTGCAATCTTACAGGCACTTGCAATCCTTGTATACTTGGCTTATTTTTAATTAATTATCTTCTCTACCAAAATGTGCCTATTTGCACTTTAACTCTCAGATAGTTACTGTTGTGTTTCTAGTTTCTGGAAATAATCTTCTCCTATTATCTATTATATATTAATATATCAATATAATATCTAATATCTATTACTACTTACTAGTCAGTATATTAGTGAATTATCTGGTAATATTCCTCTTGTTTCATATAGACTATTTCTAAGTAAAATTACCAGGCTTTGATAAATATCAATTATACTGATGTATAAACTATTCACTGATTTTTCTTCATCATGTTTCTTTCATACATTATATGTATTTCTTTCATATGTAATACATATTCTTTTCTGAGGGTTGAATATATCATTTTGTCATATAACTACTTTAAGTAGTGTCTTCTTTTTCTAAAATATGGGCCATTTAGTACACAACTCATGATTTTTGAAAGGCTACCAAGGGCAAAGTGAAATGAAATGATGACATTAGATGTTTCTTTCTAAAATAAAATTGATCAAGTCAATGTTTTGTAATCTCTGTTTTCTTCTCCCTTTTCCTTTCTTATTTTATTTTATTTTCCTTTTCAATGTAAATAATTGATTCCTTTTCTATTTTAGGGTGGAGTAGTCTACTCAATAAGCAAGAGTGGATGTGCCCCAGTAAGAACTTTTTCTCACATTTCCTTTTTAAACACTCAATACAGATATTTTTATAATAATTTTCAGCCTTCAAATATATTACTTATACAAGCGTTTAACTGGGAAATTGTTTTAAATTGAAAACTGTGGAGAGGTAGGAGAAGATGAATGTGAAAGATTATTCAACGAGTTGAAACAGTTGGTAAACAAGCATGTTGCATGTATGTAGAATCATGAGCCTAGAACTGGAAATGTCATCTTTCACAGATGTATTGCAGCCATTTATAGTAGAGAAATAACTGGTTTCTTTTTTTTCTTAGGGAGGTGCTGTTGACGCATACGGAAGACAAGCCTGCTTAGATGTAAGATGTTGATTTATATATTTGGTTATTGGTTATGTACTAAGAGAGAGAGAAACGCTAAACGAGGCTCTAGGCAATATTTAGACTTAGAGTTAGGGTTAAGAGAGAGAGAAGGCCTAGAGCATGATGAGGAGTGGGGCTAAAAAGGGCAGTCCAAAGGAAATGTAGCACCTGACTGTGCTAGGCCAGTGCTGGGAGCTCCTTTGCTCTTCGGCCAGCACTAGCCCGGGGAAAGCTCATGCTTAGGTCTGGGGTTAGTGTTAGGGTTAAGAGAGATAGAAAGCCTAGTTTTGCTATAGAATTATTTGTGTATAATTGAAATCAGAATTTGACTTGAAGTGTACGTCTGCTATGGCTAAAAGTGATGACTTCTGGATATGATTAATTCCTCTTTATATATATACATTATATATATATAAACAAATCATTATAAAGAGTAATAGTTTATTTATGGTTTGCTTTCAGAGTGCATCCTCATATAGCCCTGGGCTTACATATGGTCAGGTAAGTATATGTTTGCAAGTATGCTTTTCACCTTATTCAACTACTCAAATACTAAGCCGATATACCAGACTTTTACCTCACTCTAACAAATTTATGGGAGGAGATATAGGAGGATTGTCTTCAAATGATTCACTAATAAACACATCTGGAAATGAATTTAACAGATGAGCAACACTTTTTATTTATAGTGTGTTGTAATAGCATCTTTATTAGAAATTATTCTGTTTTATACAGAAACTAAATGAAATTTATTCTGTAGAAGAACACTAGTTAATTTTATTATGGTCTTTGCTACTTACTATAAATTCTAAGTATTTTTTGTAACTACTTTCATGTAACAGGATATATGGGTTCAAGAGATGGGAAACCTGTCAGTAAATAAAGGCTTCATTTAAGAGATTTCTATTCTTGCAGCAGGTCCCCCTTTTTTTTGATCAAGGAAGGAGGTTACATTTCTTCTAGCAATAAATTTCTTTTATTACAAACAAACTTCCAGTTTAATTTGTTACTTGAAATATTTGTAACTTCCATGCAATACTTTGTAAAACTAAGAGGATAACTGAGACTGTGAAGCCAACTGATACACACCTCTTCCTGGTCTACACATTTATTTTTGTAGTTCATTTATTAATTTTATACATTGATGTTTTACCTCAGAATGTTAATTTTGTTTGGTACTCTGAGAGATATTGTTAGCTATACCACTCTGATACAAAGTAGTGCTATAGTTAATTTGTCAGACATATTCCCAAGGAAAAAAATGGTTCCTGTATTCTTTACAGTCTGTCCCTGCAAGCGGCTCAGATTCCAGTAAGAAGGTAAATACTTGTTTTCTTTTTAATTCAAAGGGGAAAAAATCTTAAAGATGTAACTTAGCATAACTCCTTTTATTTCAGTGGTAATCCTAATTTGGATTTTTAAAACTATAAATAATTTATCTGTTAATATGATACATGGGGAAAAGTGTGACCCAAGGCAAGCTAGATCAATAGAGTACATTCACACTGTTAGATCAATAGAATTCAATTTTGACTCATCACATTTACAGTTGCCAGAATATACAGGGATAATACTACGTTATGTTAAGTAAACACAGTATACCCATTCATGTCCTTGCAATAAATTTTCCATTTTAATTTCCCATTCCTTTAAGAGTTGGCAGTATACTGATATATATTTTACTGACTTATTTTTAAAAAACATAATACTCCTTATTTGAAATAACACCAACTCTCCTCCTAGTATTCACACCATCGGAGATATGCACTGCTTTTGTTTTAAAACAAATAAAAACTTATAATCTGAAAAATAACATTAAAAATCTAAACAGAAAATACTATAAATGCATTTAGCTTCTTTTTTAATGACTTCTTTATTAGACTTTCCTTTAGTGTAATACTGAGTAAAGAGAAAAGGATCTGAGTCTGGACCTGGGATGGGAAATTGAAAGAATATATAATATGGGTCCACGGATGTGGTACAATATATGAAATCTTGCTCCTGCCTATAAAGTTGAGTCATTGTGTAGTCTCTTGTCTTTTTATATTTATATATGTCTCTATAAATATATATAATATACACAAAAAATGTATTCTTCTTTGCTTTATAAAATACTATAAGTATTGTTTATAAACTCAGTATTTTATAAAATCCATAATCAGCATTATCTAAGTGTGTAAATATAGATAATTCAGAATTCTTTATTGTTCTGACACATTTAAATATTTAAATAACCTCTGTGATGAGTAAACAATTTGTCTGTCATTTTTTTATAGGTAGTGGTCATTGCCAACAGCAACCCTTTTCCACCTGTGGTAAGTAACTTTTTTCTAGAACCCTCAGAATTTTGACTGAGAGAGCTTTCAGATAGTTACACTTTTACCTAGTCAGAAAGTTGTATGGTGAGTTCTTGGGGGTGGACAGGCTTTATCCTAACCACGTAATTATCTTCAGAAAAAAGATTCAATAATGCAATAACTGAAAGTCTCAACCAGTCACATTGTGTAAGGTCTGTACTGACTCATAGTTATATGATTGCTTTTGGTAATTACGGAGAGATTAGATTAGGTATAGATTCCAGATCTCTCAATGTGTATAACCTCCACATTTTTGAATGTTGAGCTTTTGATTTTCTCTTACTATTGAAATTTTCTTCTGCAGATTCACCTCTACTTGTATTTTTAAACTACTAAATTTCCACTGTAATTGCTTGCTTTCAATTCATGCAGTCAGCTGAAAGTAAGCTTTGCCTTAAGGTGATTTAATTGCTTCTATATGAAATAACATTTAATATATAAATATTTTTTTCTGATGTCCAACTTCTAGTCAAACATGCTCTAATATGAATGAATATTAAAGCACTTTTTACCTTCATTTTATATTATCCTTTTATATGCTACCTCTTGGTAATGGGCAATTCTACATTGGAGAAAGAGATAATAGGGAATGTTCCACATTTGATTATTTACCGCACCCCAAAATACGGCTTTTTTCTGCTGCAGTTTTCTGTTTAGACAAGCATCTGTATAAAATAATTAAAAATTCTCTGTTTCATTTGCAGCGTCATACCTACCCACAGGTAAGCATACTTTTTCTTCTCAGTTCTACAATATACAGCTACTGCAGGGCAAAATTCTGTATCTCATAATGGTGTCTATTACCCTTTTGCTCCTCATGCCCCAGAATTCAGCAAAATAACAAAGTCAGGAGTTCAAGCTGTATATCTGGTGTTTTGTCTCTAGATGCCCAGGACAGGGGACAGTAAGGCAGATGGTGTCATGGTTTCACTCACCACGTTTGGAAAACCTGAGCTGAGTGGCAGTGCAAAAGGGTATAGCCTGAGCTCTTCTAAGAGCTGTAGAAGGAGAAATGCGAAGCATAGGAAATTAGAATACTTCCCCAAATCACTGGAGCTGAGATTATGCTAGTGTTTAAATTATCTTTATTCTCCTAAGCACAGGAGAACAACTTGGTAGTTGTAATTCAAATACATTGCCTTTTGAATTAAATTAAATGGTTNTTTTTTTTTTTTTTTTTTTTTTTTTTTTTTTTTTAACAGCGCCTGGGCAGTTCTGCTACAAGGGTTATAATACAGGTAATCATTTTTTGTTCTTTGGTGCGCTTGAATTTTTAACCCAACTCCTATTTCGGGAAATGGAAACATCACTCTTCTCTTCAGGAATAAATCGGTATCATTATTTTAAAAGTAGACAATCTACAGGACGTGGACTAGGACATGCATTTATTACATGAAATAGAATGTCTATTTGTTTACTCATTCAAGACCATTGTCATTATTGTCAGTCATAAAACATGAAAACCTCTGTGTTCTAATTCTTTAGTACTCTAAAAATTTGCAAAATTTAGCCGTCTCAATCTGCTCAGGAAGATAGATGGAAATCTAGAACTCGAGCTTCAGTGTTATTCAGTATTAAATCAAATCTGCATAAATCATAATCTGCTTACTTCATATAAACAGTCTCTAATTTTTCTTTTACTTAGTCATTTAAAAAATGAGATATAATATGAATATAAACATGCATGAGTATGATGGAGATTTCTCTGAAATGTTTAATGGGCAGAACTATTGAAACTAACTTCAAATACCACAAAATTAATCAGAAGCTGTATTATATGATGAATTTTCATTAAGAAAATGTATATATATGTATAAATATTTATAGCACTTTGTGAAGAAACCTTGTACTGATGTCTTGAATCCTGAAATTGTGAAGATGGCACAAAGGAGGGAAGGTCATAAGGAATTCACTCTTTCTGGCTTTCAAATTGTTAAACAGAATTAGGAATAGAGACGCTTCTTTAAATGTCTCAGTGTATAAAAAATTTATCCTAAAATGAAATGTCTTTTTGTTTCTGTGTAGAGTGGACAAAGGCAACAAAGCAGCAGCAGTAGTTATGTTCAAGTAAGTGAATTAAAAAGATGTAGAAATATTCTTGTACCCTTAATGAAGAAAAAAAAAAGACAGCACAACTTGAAAACAATTTATTTCCTTTTTAATAAATATATTTTTAATTATTTTGTAAGCTGCGGAGATCCTTGCACTACCTAGTGGTTGATTGCAATTATTAATGATGTTCAAATATTTTTGTTTTAAATACTCATAAATGCATTTCCGTAAGTGAAATTACTTTATTCTGCTCTGTGTGTTCTCTAAATGCTGTATATAATTCATGGCAGTGAGGGTAACACTGAAGCTTCAGTCTCACAGTTTAGGTCCCATATTCAGACCTTTCATATGTAATAACTCCAATTTCCCTCCAAAAGTTCTGGAGGATGGTTAATTATCCCTATCAATGGTGATGGAGAATCATAAGTGCAGAATAACTATGTACATCAAGGCCTTTCAGCATTAGTCAAAATGAGAAGTTAAAGCTACTTGTCCGTATGACAAATGCTAAATTAAAAAATACAATTATAATAGAAGCAAATATAAGTGTTTTAGAAGCATAGAAATGAAATAGAAGCATAAAAGTGTTTCCAGGAAACATGAGTGCTAATGTTATTTTGACTAGCCACAGAAATGCAAATATCAGTATTATTGCACTAAGTGAAATCAAGAAAGCATTTACAAGGTGCATATGACTTCCAGGGATCACGACCACAAGGAGGCCAGTACCCAGGCTCACAAGGGAGCAGCAGTTCGTATGGCCAGGTAAGCACCAATTAGTCACCAGTCCATGCACAGCATTTAAGGTGGAGTGTCTTAGCATCATGAAATGCCTCTCTTCTTTTAAAGGGTTACCAAGGCAGCCAGTCCTATGGCCAGGTGAGACTTTTTTTTATTGCAACAATTACTCCATTCCGATGTTGTTGAATAGTCCTGAGCTTGAGTCATAGCCTGGAAAGTATGAAAAATAATGTGGATGCTGCAATGGGAAGAGGCATCGCTGTTGCAGGTGCGCCAAGAGTGTAGCTTTATTTACTAATGAATTCTCGCCTGTTTTGCAGGGCTACCAGGGATACCAGTCTCAAGGTGGCGGTTCCTATGGCCAGGTAAGCTCCAGTCAGTATATTGCACTTGAGATAGTGAAGTGTTAGGGCCCTACAAAGTGCTAGAGAGTTGCTCAGAATTCGATAATTAAAGGATACAAGGATACCTTGGGAGTATATAGCTCTTGTACGTCTGTACTTNGTTGCTGAGTAGTCCTGAGCTTGAGTCATAGCCTGGAAAGTATGAAAAATAATGTGGATGCTGCAATGGGAAGAGGCATGGCTGTTGCAGGTGTGCCAAGAGTGTGGCTTTATTTACTAATGAATTCTTGCCTGTTTTTCAGGGTTACCAGTCTCAAGGTGGCAGTTCTTATGGCCAGGTAAACACCATTTATGAAATGGTTTTCTGTAGTGGTTTTGTGTATGAAGTGTTAGGTTCAGTGAAATGTGTCAGGCTATTCATCAAAAATAAGCACTACCAATAATAGTTTTGATTTGGAAGCAAGGCCAGTCCATTCTTTTATCTCCTTCTGCGTCCTCCTCCACAAAAAGACAGATGAGGGAGAGGCACCTACTTTGCAAGCACAGGAACTACAAATCAGTTCTTTCTTTGCTTACAGGGTTACCAGCCTCAAGGGAGCGGTTCCTATGGCCAGGTAAGCACCATTTATGAAATGGTTTTGTGTTTGGGAGAGTGAAGTGTTAGGTTGCTAGAAAAATAACATTTTTTTAAATACTGTCTTTCATTTTGTGTTCTGAGTCATAAAAGTCCATCTTTATGCATTTCATAACTTTTATTTTAAGGGTGACTCTCCTTGTTAATACTCTTAATTTGTAAGTCTGTAGGAGGCAGGAGTTTCAGGCAGAGTTTTCACTAGTGTGTACATTCTTTGTCTTACTCTGCTTCCTCCTCCACAAAAAGACAGATGAGGGAGAGGCACCTACTTTGCAAGCACAGGGACTACAAATCAGTTCTTTCTTTGCTTACAGGGTTACCAGCCTCAAGGGAGCGGTTCCTATGGCCAGGTAAGCACCAGTCGGCACACAGCATTATAGGAAGTGAAGTGTCTTGACACCATCAAGTGCCCTACGGTCGCTCAGAATTTGAAATGCAAAGGACATTTTCTCTGAAGGTGCTTACTCCCATTGCTAGGAAAAGTCCACACGCAATTAGCTTATGTGAAACCCCAGCACCCAAAACCATCTCCCTCAGCACGAGAGTTTCTGCCAGGAGGGAAAACAGGCCTTTATCTCTGCCTTGTAGAGCTTTAGCAGAGAGGAGGCTGCTGGAACAGACTGTCTGGCAGCTGATGGGTCTCTTGCAAAGGGGAATTAACCAGATGTTGTCTTTGTCTCAGGGTGGCTCAAGCTACTCAGGAAGCAGCGGCAGCGGCTCATACGGCCAGGTAAGCAAACCTGATCCTCAGGAGGAAGCTCTTCACTCATGTCACTTGTGGTCAACATGACTGGCAGAGTTGCATGAATGGTTTATTTCTTCCGGTATTTTCAGTGGCCTTGGTATTGAGTAGGACAATCTGTTCTGGGGATGATAGTGTCCTGCCCTTTTCTCTTGCCGTTCTCTTGCCTTTTCTCACTGTGCTCATGCAGGTGTATTTGTACAGTTGTTTTATTCTTTGAAAAGACTCCATGTCAAGGTGATCCTTATCATCTCTTTTTTTAAGGGTTTTCAAGGCAGCCAGTCCTATGGCCAGGTG
>VWPW01001950.1:0-50565 GCA_013389825.1 Crypturellus undulatus | reverse complement strand
GGCCGCCAACGCGGCCGGCGCCGCCGCCGGCGCCCTCAAGCTCTCGCGCGTCTCCTACTACGGCGTGCCCAACCTGGCCACGCTGCTGCCCGCGGTGCCGCAGGTGACGTACGCGCAGGGCGAGCGCACGAGCCCCGGGGCCAGCAGCCTGCCCACCACCGACAGCCCCACCTCCTACCACAACGAGGAGGACGACGAGGACGACGAGGCCTACGACACCATGGTGGAGGAGCAGTACGGGCAGATGTACATCAAGTCCTCGGGGGAATACTCCGGTAACGCCCGCGCGCCCTCCCCTTGGCTTCTCTGCCCTCCCCGGGGGGTTTTGCTCGGTGTTGCTCACCCAGCAGCGTTGGGTTGGGGCGGTTCGTTGGGTTTTGGGCTCCTGGGCATGGTTGGTTGCTCCTAAGGTTGCATGATGCCAGCTGGGTGCTGGTAGCCGCGGTTGCATCCACTGTGGCCCTTGTGCCACTGTTTGGACACCCTTTTCACATGGGGATTCCTCCAGAGGTGGCAGAGCCCCATCCCAGGCCACCGTGTCCAGAGTGCTTATCTGCCCCTTTTTCATGGCCTTTCCATGGAAAAAAAAAACCCACTCTCTCTCTGTGTCTCTCTCTGCCTCCCAATATCACCAGANTCTCTCTCTGTTTCTCTCTCTCTCTCCCAATATCACCAAGTCATTTCCATAGAAGGTGCCGTGCAGGAGCCTCTGCAAAAAGCCCGTGTATTTTTGTGCCGGCTCCCTGTGTAACGCCGCTGCGCTCGACTCCTCCGGCGCGGCTGGACGGGGAAGCGCTTTGGGGGCCTCTTTGCTGCGTGTGGCTTTGACAGCAGAGCCACCGTGTCCCCCCGCTCGTGTCCTGTGCCAAACGGGGCTTGGGGATGGTGGGGCTGCTGGGTTTGGTTGTTTTTGCTAGCCTAATTCCTCCAATATTTGCCTCCCGTTTGCTGAAGCCCTCCGAGCTCCTCCAAAGCCGCAGTTGCTTCGTCCCCCCGCCGCCTGCACCTTCCCTTTGGGACAAGGCAGCGTCCTGCTCCGAATAACCCCGCTAGAGCACGAGCCTTCCAGGGAGACAGGGCGCACACGTGCACAAAAAGAGATTCTTTTACCAAAAAAAAAGAGCAAAGCCGAAGCTATTGCATGACAGCTTGGGCTTGCACAGCTAACCGTGCTTTAATTAGTGGGGATAAACCGTACCCTCGGAAGGTGCGGAATAATACGGGCGTAAGATGGCAGCGGGAAGGAGCTAATCCCGCCGCTGGCACGGCGGCCACCGCCGGGTGGACAAAAGCCCGGGGAGGGGAGGAGGTTAAAACAGGGATTGCCAAGGTTTCCAAGAGCCCCGCGCGCAAAAACAAAAACAAAGCGCGAGCGGCGCCACTGCCCCGTTCCAAGGAGGGGGGTGCTTTTTTTTTCTTTTTTTCCTTTTTTTTTCCTTTTTTTTTTCTTTTTTTTTTCTTTTTTTTTCTTCTTTTTTTTATATATATTTTTCTCCTTCTCCCTCCCGGGCCGTGGGCTGTTGCTCCAGTCCCTGTGTCCGGCCGGAGCGGGACGCCCGCTGCTGATGTTCCCGCAGGATGCGGACGGCAGGTTCCGGAGGCATTTCCAGCAGGCCATGGAGCTTCCTTTAATTTTGCATTTTATAAACCCTTCTGGGAGGAAAGAAATAAATAAAATAAGATCCCAAGGGCTGGAGCTGGGCCTGGCTCAGGGCACCCGCTTGGCACGAGTGAGCTCGGCCAGGGCTTGCAGGGATCAGGGCTTTGCTGCCTGTCCGCCCTTTGGGAATCCGGCTCCGTGCGCCGGGCTCGGGGCTGCGCCGGGGCTCGGATGCGCTTACGGCATCTCCAGCAGATGCGTTTAATTTAATTCTGACAGGCGCAAGTGAAGTCGCACAAGGCGCGTCCCGCTCCGTGCCGACAGCACGATGGATCCCGGGAGGAGCAGGGAAAAGGGGGAGAAAAAACACCCTTTCTGCAGCAGATTGCTGGCGTACGAAGGCTGGGCCTGAAAGTTATGAAATGCCAAAGTGCCAAGAGCACGCGTCATTAAAAATTCATCTAAAATAGCCATTATGGAGGAGTCGTGGTAATTAGCTGCGAGAAGAGTTTTCTCTGCCGGCAGCCCATTCCTGGCGGGAAGGAGCGGGGTGGGAAGGCACCGGGATCGCGGTGAGCGGCGAAGTCCCCGGCAGCTCCTGGGAGCTGGATCGCTGTGACCGTCGTAACACGTGGCAGGTCCAACTGCAGAAACCCTCTGCTGCTCCAAGGTCTGCAGACAGCTCATACCACTGGAAATTAGTCCTTTTTTTTTAGCAAATTAGATGCCAATTCGGTCAAGTGTGCGTGAGCACCAACCAGAGCAGGTTTCCCTGGCGGATGCACCCGATCCCAAGCGGTGCCCACAGGTGATGCCCGGCCGCCCGCCCGGCCCGGTGCCGGTGTCCCCCGTCCCTGGCCTTTTTTGGCGTTAAAGCTCCTCGTCCCTCTTTCCTCGCAGTGAAACACAGATGTTTAATTTTAGACTGGCAGATGTTTCACTCCTGGCTGAGATCTGAGGCAAAGGCAAGATAGGGGTATTTATAAACCAGTAATATTTTTCCTGTACTAATTCCAGATTACCTCCGTGTATAAATAGGTCACAAATCAAATCTCTGCGTTTCGGTACATTGTTATAAACGTGCTATTCGGCGAATGTAAACTCTCCTCGCCGGGCTCCGCGCGCGGTCGTGTGCGGTCCGCGCGCGCCCGCGGCTCCCGCCTCGGGGTGCTCGTCCTGCCGCGGCTCCCTCGCGAGCGGAAAGGAGGTTAACGGGGTAGGAACGTTGTGGAAATGCTGATGTTGGAGCTGGAACCGCTGGTGGTGTGGCCAGCAGTGGGGCAGGTAGAGCTGCTCTTGGTGTCTGTGAGTGCCTGGTGGCTTCTCCATTCATATTGTGGCCCTACAAAGATGGATTTTGTGTTGTGACTCAGTCTCTTGGGTCCTGCTGTGTTCTAATTCCCCTCTCCAAACCCAAACCAACCTTTTCTTACGGCAATATGCTGGAGTTTGACGGTCAGGAGGTGAAGGAGACCCAGGCAAGGTGACTCGTATGGCCATGGCCTTGTTGGCCTGAACCCTGGGCTCTTGCCCGTTGCAAAGCCGTTGTTGCAAGCTGCAGCCTCCCTATAAATTTGAGACCAAAGCAGATCCCTGAATAAATAAAACACATCAGCGTTTGACTTGTAGCTATCTCAGCTTGCTTTTTAATGATTTCCTGCCAGTCTCGCTGGTAGCTGGTAGGCTCCTTTCTTCGTCGGGAACAAAACTGCATTAAACAATCCTGCCCATTGTGGGCCCCGGCGTTCAAAGGGAAGGAGCTGCTGCCCTCCGAAGATACAAATTAATTAGAAGCGAATACTATCCCGTTCTTTAGAGCATAAAGGCCAAACAGACTTGCTTTCTCTGAAAACATGGGAGCAGAGCGTCTCTTTGCTGCCGCGTTACGTAACCGGCCCTTGTGCAGCGATCAACGGCCGTTGAGTTGCCATTGCGTTGGAAGGCCCAAAGCTCTGGTCGGTTTTGAGCTGTAGCGTTGCGTTTGCTACTAGTGTTTTAATCAAAACAAACTCCCAAAAATGATTTGTGCCCATGTTTAATGAGATTTATAAACAGCAAGGCCACTGGGAGAGAGGTAGCCAAAATAGAGTAGTAGGTTCAATTAGGCTTGGGCTTTTTTAGATAGAATTTTAACTTGTTTTGTGAAGTATTTGCTTTCAGAGATCAAATGCCAACTTCTCTATGGCCTCACACGTGCAAAAAAGCAATGACTTGAAAAGCACAGATATTTTTCCAGGTGGAATTGTTCCTGGCTTTTCTCAACGCGGGGTCCAGGACGTTAGTGTTGTTTTCCTGGAAAGCTGTTTTTCTTTCAGGAAATGGGCTTGACACCACATTCTTTGAAATTTCCCTAGGAAGTTAGCTTTAAATCAGTAGCTGCTCTGCTCTTTTTCTTGCAGACTTCATTATTGCTGCATCAGGATCTGTTTGGCCCCAGATTTGGGCTTCATTGAGCAGTACAGCGGTGAGATTTGTCCTTGTCTCGTGGCTGTGGTGGGTGTTGTGGAGGTTTAATGTCTTTGATTCCAGTCATTTTGATACAGAAATGGATGGATTGTGGATGTGGCCGAGGATTGAGGCAGGGCCAACTGAACTCTATTGCTAAATCTGCATTTTTGGGCTAGAAAATGTCCTTCAGGCTCTTGTCTTCAGGCTGCTTTGCTTGTTTGCAAGGTGCCCTGACACCCAAGGCTGGAAAACTCATTGCAAGTAGGAAGGATAATGCAGCTCTTACTAAGACTGTGTGGGGTCCGCCTTGGCTTTGCCTCCTTTGGATGCTGCTTTTTGTCCAGCAAAGCCACCTGAAGACACGTCTGTGTGATCAGAGCAGTGACTAATCTCCCTTTCGGTCCCAGAATATACAAATATTGGATAAGGAGCAGCACGGACCTGTCGCTTTTACTGTGACGAGGATCCTTTGGTGTCGTGGTTTCTGCTGCTCAGCGGTGCTTTCCCTGGAGATGTACAACATTCCCACCTTCAAAAAGGGAATAACTGGAGAGCTTTGAAGTGACTCGCTGGGTATCGCTCCTTGTGTGCTCACCTCGTCCTCCTCTACCAGCTGAAGATCTGCCCTGCTCATGGACAGTCTGGTTTCCCTGCCAAATTTGCCTGCAATTAGCCCAGGCTATATGAAATAGGCTACATTTAATAGTTACAGCCTAATCCCAACCTCTGCCTGTGAGCTCTCAGTTTGGAAATGGGCATTTAGAACCAAACCAAGTGCCGGGTGCTGGTAGCGTGGGTTGCCATCCCTCTATCGCCTCCGTTNTAATAGTTACAGCCTAATCCCAACCTCTGCCTGTGAGCTCTCAGTTTGGAAATGGGCATTTAGAACAAAACTAGATGCTGGTAGCGTGGGTTGCCATCCTTCCGTTGCCTCCGTTGAAGACCTTGGACATCCCAGGTCTGTGGCTGATGGGCAGAGCAAGAGGCCATGCCCAGCCTCTATAATTTTGACTTTTTTCAGTCTATTTGCAGCTGGGAAGCAGCTGGAGGAGGACCCTAGCTGGATGCTTCATGATGTGTCCTCCAAGAGCTCCTGCTCCTTCTTCCCACCCAAGACTTGCGTTGATTTTGCAATGGTCTTGCTACCCTGGTAGCCTGCTTTGGTGAGAGTGTTTTGCCAAAACCCAGAGTGGAGTAGGCTGTTGTTTGGTCTTTTTTTATCCTGATATTAAAGGGTTTTAATACCCTTTTGAGCACCCCTCTGCTTTTGATGAGCTTGCGATGGAAAATGTTAGTAACATAACGGGTCCTTGAGGTGCCTTGGCTGTGCGAGCACCAGGTTCCCAGCCCCCAAACAGAGATCTGTGTGCTTGGAAGCACTTCCTGGAAGAGCTATTAAATGGGGAAATATTTCAGTTGATGAAAAATTGTGTATGTAAATGGGGCTCCATCAGCACTACAAAGCGCTCCCACTTTGCATAGATAATAGGGCTACGAGGGCGAGAGAAATTAGTCGTAAAACATCATGCAAAATGTTCTGTCACCGCTCCTCACCCATCCAGGACGGCGCCGGGGCATCTGCGCGCCAGCTCTGTGCCGTTTTCCCAGGAAAGAGGCATCCCGAGGCCGGGATGATTTTCCGGCCCCGTTTGCTTTAAGAAGCGCCGTCCTCGCTGCAGACTATCAGCATGCAGAGCGGCTCCAACTTTCGAGGGAAGGAGGGAGCCAGGAGGTGGGGAGGTTTCCAGCCTTGTGCCTTGCAATGCGAAGTCGCCGAACAATGCAATATTGCAGGACATGTCCTAGTTAGAACACTAATCCCTTTGTAGGAGAGGCATTTCCGCCCCGTTACTGCAGCAACAAGTTTGCAAAACTTGTTATTTTATCTGGGCAATTGAAGGAAAAAAATGGCCTCCAGATTATCAGAATAACCGCAATAAAAGACACCCTTTGAATAGGATACATTTTGAATTCAGAAACTCTAATTGCTGTTTTTTTTCTATTTTCTTATGTCTGTACTCTTACGGAGTGAGGCATTGAGCTAGATTTGATTTCACACGTAGCACTTGCCACATTCACAGACCTTTTTTTTGGGGAAAAAAAGAGATCATTATACAGTTGGGATGCAATTCAGGAGCTGCACAATACGCACGAGTGCAATGCAGTCGATACACACCTGTATCAGGCCAGGTTTGCTGTGATTTGTAATTTTAAGCGTGGACTTCTGCTGTAAATGTGCTTCAGAAAGCTAATCCTCTGTGTGCTCACGTAACCCGGAATTGTGCAGTGCTAGGAGTAAAACTCGGTTGTTTTAGCTTTTCAACATTACCGTTTGCTAATCGGCGGTGGCAGGCCCCATTAATGGGATGTAAGGGAATGTTTTAAGTGAAATCACAGCTGTGTCGTGGCGGCGCAGCGTAATTTGGTTTTGAGGCCGCAGCTTAATGAAATTTTTTGGTCGGTTGGTTGGGCTATTTCTTGTTATTGAGACAAAACGCCGGCCTCAGAAAGGCATCAATTAAGGGGAGGCTTTTCGGGAGACGCGATGCAGCTCAGGGGAGGTGAATGGTGGAGAGCGAGTTGCCCCTGTTGGCTTTTCTGGGTGTAGCAATCAGCTGGAAAGCCTGGATTTTAGCTTCAGCAGGAAAAGAAAAGTCAGGAAGAGAAGCTGCTGTGGTATTAAAGCAGGTATTTATCAAACCTGGCTAATTCATTGCTTCAAAGTTGAGTAAGGCTGATGCCTCTTCAGGTGTTAGCAGGAGGCTAGTTCTGCTCCATGGATGATGTTCAATGTGCAGAGCTGCCCGTTTGCAAAAATTGGGAAAAGTTGAAGCGGGATTGGGTTCCCCGAGTGCCCCTTGCCGATTCGGAGCAGGGGAAGGAGGCACTGTGTGCCCAACGTCCCTGCCGGGCATCGCGCCTCCGCGCGCCGAGCCGTTCCCGGAGCAACGCGCAAGGCTGGAAATACGATCTGCTCTTGCAGGATAAGCTGCTTTAATGTGGTTTTGTTTTTTTCTTTTCCCTTTCTATTTTCTTTTTCAAGTTGCTCAAGAAAAGCCAGAGCAGATCCCGCTGGAGAATCGTTCCTGCGTCCTCATCAGGCGGGATCTGGTGGCGCTCCCGGCCAGTCTCATCAGTCAAATCGGATACCGTTGTCACCCAAAACTCTACTCGGAGGGAGATCCTGGAGAAAAACTCGAGCTCGTCGCAGGTACCGACGGGTTAACTTGTTTTTTGCTTGAGGATGGCAGGGGAGGGCTGATATTTCCCTTCTTGAAACGTGTCCTTCCCCTTGCGTGCGCCATTGTCACAGTCGTACACGTTATATGCCCTTGCGATGTCATTTTGTATTATTCATCACTAATTATCTTATAAAAAAAAAAAACTTAAATTTCCTTTAATTTGCTGATAGAAAAACGTGTCATTAACAGGATTTATTCAATTGAATTAATTTAGCATTTTAATTGAATTCCTCAGCTTGTATTCTTCCCGATTGGTGTGGGCAGCATCACAATTGTATTTTGATTTAGATGCTCAGATTAAAAAAAAAAAAAAAATCCTCATATTATAAGATTTACCCAGCAGTGGTTATAAAATTAGCGTCAGTGAAGAAGCTTTGGAAAGAAGTTATCTGCAAACTGGGGGTGTTATTAAACTGTCAAAAGTTTCCATAGGAAGGCAAGGAAGGAATCAGTTTCTTGGTCCTTTCTTCTAGGGATACTTTTTCCATTCAAAGGGGAATTTACAATCGGTGTGGGAAGGACGGCACGATCAGCTCGGATCTGTTGTCCTTCCCTTCTGGTCGTTTATCTCATTGAGCAGCCTGGGTTTTCTTTGCGGTCCCTAGAAGGATTCTTAATTTCCAGAAATACCCAGGGCGGTTTCTGTGTGATCAAGGACAGCTTTCTGCAGCGGAAGGTAGAAACAAAACTCGCACGGCAACACAGCAGAAAGACACGAGTATTTATTTTATCTGGAATATTCATTTTATACCCATTTACATTTTATGTGAGACTTCTTCAAAAACATCAAGTGGTGCGGGTTATTTTCACAGCGCGAGCTGTAAATTGGCTTGAGGCATCTCTGCTTGATTTACATTTTTCAATCTAGGGAAAAAAAAAAGAAGTAGATTAATATCTATAACTGATAGTGGCTGCTTGGGTTATTCTTTATTTATTAAAGCGGCGCCTGCCTCTCCTGCTGATGATTCTCTCCTAAACGTGCTGCTCAATAAAGGCTCGGGCGCTAATGACCGTCTTGGACATGGCGCAGTTGGATGTTGATGAGAGAAGCCACTTTCCATGGAAAGTCCCATAAACTGGATATTCCGGATTATCCTTTGTCTTGGATTTTTCGTGCCGTAATCAATTCGGCAAAGTGCAGCCGCTTCCCTTAGGAAGGCCTGAAATGAGCCTTGGAATGGTGCTGGGGACGTGCCGGATGGATGCGCGGAGAGGAGCGCGGTGGCAAGNGTTATTCTTTATTTATTAAAGCGGCGCCTGCCTCTTCTGCTGATGGTTTTCTCCTAAACGTGCTGCTCAATAAAGGCTCGGGCGCTAATGACCGTCTTGGACATGGCGCAGTTGGATGTTGATGAGAGAAGCCACTTTCCATGGAAAGTCCCATAAACTGGATATTCCGGATTATCCTTTGTCTTGGATTTTTCGTGCCGTAATCAATCGGCAAACTGTAGCCGCTTCCCTTAGGAAGGCCTGAAATGAGCCTTGGAATGGTGCTGGATGGATGCATGGAGTGGAGTGCGGTGGAAAGGGGAGCGCTGTGATCCGGCACGATCCGCGCGCTCCGGCACGATCCATGCGCTCCGGCACAAGGAATTATTGGTCACCGGGTGATACCCAGGCCCGGTGACACCCCCAAGCCGAGGGGGCTCTCGGTGCCATCAGCCCCCAAATGCTCTCGAGCGATCCCGTTATCCTCAAGCTTAAGAAGGAGCCGAGGGCTTTCTTGGAAATTCAGCGGGTGATTTTATTCCTCCAATAGGTCTTTTTTTAATCTTCAAGACAGTGTGTTCTGCATCCAGATATGACCCAGTATTTAATCTTAATTAAAAGCAAACATTAAAACCCCTTACAACTCTCCTACGCTATAAAAATGGAATAACCTCCCCGTGCAAGCAGATTCGGAGGCAGAGAGTGGTTTATTTTTGTAATCTGTGTGCGAAGCAGAAGTGTTTGATAAGGAAAGGATAAGAAACCTGCTCTATAGCACTGAGGATCTGCTTCCAAACCTCTGGACACACAAGCTGCTTTGGCAGGATTCCTTTTTCTTCCCAAGAACATCCTTAAAGCCCATATATTTCAAAGTCAGCAGTTTCTATGCATTAGAAGCAAAATTCCCAGCTCAACAGAACTATCAGGAGGTTACGGGGCAGGATTTTTGGAAGCGGTTAGATCTGTAGCATAAATATGTACCTTTCCCAGGGTAGGCAGGGGTTTTCTTTCTTTTTAGTTTTACGATCTGCAGCCTTTCACTTAAGAAAGGGACAAGTGGATTGGGATTTTCCTAAAGAACAAATAGGCTGGTATGTGTGTATAAAATCACAGAAGAGAGCCCTGTGCTGCTTGCCTTTATAAGAAACAAGTTTTTCATCTGATTTCCGTAGACAGCCGTGCTAATGGGTAAAATTAGGGGTTTATTGGTGCCTGGGGCTTCCCAGGACCCTGCGGAGTTGGAATAGCAGCACTCATGGGGGATTCTCCAAAAAACCCATTGGCCTTTTGGGGCTTTTTTAGCCCCAAAGAGCATGTTCTCCACTGCTGAACCTCACAGCGTGACGAGGCGGCAAAGCAGGAGGAGACGGTTCGGGGTTCGGGGGGGATTAATGCCGCTTTCTGCCTCTCGGACCCGTGCAGGTTCGGGCGTCTACATCACCCGGGGACAGCTGATGAACTGTCACCTGTGTGCGGGGGTCAAGCACAAGGTTCTCCTGAGACGGCTCCTGGCCACCTTCTTCGACCGGTAGGTCCTCTCGCCATACGCTGTCTCGATGGGGTCTGTTTGCAGCTATTTTGAGTCTCTTATTGCATAATGTGCATGCGGACATTGCATCCTGCACAGACGCTTTGCTTATCTCTCTGCTTTCTTATAAATTGGCACATAAATTGGTGATTCCTCCGTAAGAAACTAAAGAGGATGGTGTCCCCTGAGAGGGCTGGGGCCGGTGGCTGCCCCCGTGCTCAGGCTCTTCCCGTGCCTTCCTTGCAGGAACACGCTCGCCAACAGCTGCGGCACCGGGATCCGGTCGTCCACGAGCGATCCCAGCCGGAAGCCGCTGGACAGCAGGGTCCTCAACGCCGTGAAACGTAAGCGGGGAGGTTCGGGCCGCGGCGCCGGAGCGGCGCTCCGGGATGCGAGTGGGAGCCCCCGGCACCGAGCGACGCGACTGGGACGTGCAGCTCAAATCCCCATCCCGGCCGTGTCCCCTGGGCATCCCTCGCTGCTCTGGACGGCCCCGCGGTGCCTGGGGCTTTTCTTCTCTTAAATAGTAAATGGGCCTCGGAGAAGCAAGCGTTTTGCTGGCTGCTTCAAACTTCTGCCTTTGGGATCTCGCCGTCCACATTTAGCTTTCGAGCCCGTTTCCCTGAATGTGTTTTAGAAACTTCTTTTTAATAAGTAAAACGGGAGCCTTGCTGCAAGTAATTGTGCATGTTCTTTTTAAAGAGATCCTTTAAAAAGCCAGAGCAGCTTTTGCGTTTCTCATTTAGCTCTGCACAAAGTTCTGCTTCTTACCGAGAGGTTCTAGGCTGATCCCAGAGCGCCTGAGCTCTGCTTTGGGGCTGATGCTTTGGCAGATCCAGCTGGTTTAAACCCAGCAGCCCTCCTGCAGGTGAGACTCCTGGTGGGTTTTGTGTTTTAATGATTAAATGGCACTTGTGAGTTTAGCAAGGTCGGGGACGTGTAGGACCAGCTGATGGATGACCCTTCATTTTGGAAATCTGGGCACAATGATGAGTGTCTACAAAGAGCATTTTGTTACTTCCATGATAACTAGTCTCGGTATCAGGCACAAGAGAGCAAATGGTTGAATATTTGGCTCTTGCGGTCGCTCTTTGGAACACAAGGAGTGTGTTATAGGGCAAAGGGGCTTGTTGGTGGCCGTGAGGGGCCACTAGTCCTGGCTCATGTTGAGCTGTGGGAGATGCTCATCATCCTCCCCTGCTTCCATAGGACATGGGCTTCCTTGTCCAAGGCTGGCACAGCTGTGCTCAGGGCACCAGGTGATGCTCTCTGAATTTTATAGAGCAATATCCTGCAGACACGCTTTGGTTGATGATTATCCATGGGTGCTTGACCCCCAAGGGGGAAATACTGCAGCAGAGGCTTTGCTGGGGCAGGATGGAGGTCGGTGATGTCTCGCTCTGCAAGGAGTGAGAGGTGCAGGGTGTCGTTCAGACCAGGCAGGGTCAATCCCTCAGGTGAATCTCCAGCTCCTGGTGGACACCTTTCCCCCTAGGTCTATTTCTGAGGGATCTCCACCACGCTAGCGACCTGCTTGATGGCACCTGCATGCAGGATAAGTGGTGGCTTGTTCCTAGGATGGCACGAAGGCTGCGAGCGCCTTCCCCGCGTTGCTTTCCGCGAGTCCTCAGTTGTGCTTATCCCTGTCTTTGCAGTGTATTGTCAGAATTTTGCCCCAAGCTTTAAGGAAAGCGAGATGAATGTGATAGCGGCCGATATGTGCACCAACGCGCGCCGCGTCCGCAAGCGCTGGCTTCCCAAGATCAAGTCCATGCTGCCCGAAGGGATGGAGATGTACCGCACCGTGATGGGCTCCAGCACAAACAGTGTCCCCCTGGACGCCGAGTTCCAGCCCAACACCGCTCAGGTCTTCGAGCAGCGCATCTATGCAGAGCGGAGGAGCGACGCGGGGACTATCGTAGCTCTGAGAACTAACACGGTAAACGTAGATCTAAGCAACGGCTCCAACCCGTCCTTCGAACAGAGCGAGGATGCCGAAGGCGCTGGCTCTGTTATACAAGAGGCAGCTGCCACGGATGCGCTGGCATCGGATACCCAAAGCACTCCGCAACCCTTCGAGCAAGGCTCGGGCTCCTCTAGCCGGCCAGAAACTCCGGTGAGACGACAGGATGGTACTTACGGAGGGACTTTATAAAGAGAGCAAACACTTTGTGACCTATAAGGGATCTGTAATACTAAAGCTGCTTGCATGCGTTACTAATACGAAACAAAAAAATGTGATCAAGCCACTTACCTACTGAACTGCTACTGTTGCCTGAAAAAAATGTGATTTTTATTCTGCTTGTATTTAAAATTTATGAAGGAAATAATCGCATTCGTTATACTGTAAACGACTAGGTCTGTGGCGACCTACTTAAAAAAGAAAAAAAAAAAAGAAAAAAAAGAAATATTGGGCTCCTTTTTTGATATTCCTGAGGTTAGTCTATAAGATTGTAGCTTTTTTCCTTTTTTCTTTCTTTTTCCTTTTTTCTTTTTTTCTTTCTTTTTTTTTTTAAGAAGGGGAGGAGAAAAGCTAGCCACGCCCAACCACCACCCCCCTGTCATCACCACCCCATGCATCGCTCAGCTCAGATGAAAAGCCATCGTTGGCCCTTTCCTCTGGAGAAGGTGTCACCGGCGCGGGACAGGACGGCGAGGGGTGGCCTTAGGGCTCCGCGTGGCAGCGGCTCGAGCCGAGGGCCACGGGACGGGGGGAGACTCGTAGGATGCTGCTGTAGGCGGCACGTGGGAAGAAGAGCCGGGGCCAGGCGGGATGCTGGGGCCAGGCGGGATGCCGGGGCCAGGCGGGATGCCGGAGCCGCGGGCTCTGCGCTGAGGACGGGATCGAGGTTTTTGCGTTGCAGTTTTGCTGGAGCAGAGGGGCTTCCTCGGGAGTCGGGATCGGTCCATGGAGCCGCTCCCGCTTGGAGCGTCGCTGATGCAAAACCCCCAAGTTTTAGCGCTTCTGGGAATAGTTTTGGGGGAGGAGGAAGGCTCAGGGTGCTTGTGCTCCAGGCGGGCTCTTTGGAGAGAGGAACATCCCGTGGGGAAGTCTGTGAGTGCCGGAAAGGGATGGACCTTTGGGATGAGGTTTTGCTGCTCCGGGGCCGTTTTTTGGGTGCATTCGCGAGGTTTGCACGGCTGGAGGCTGCGCTGGAGGCCAGGCGATGCCTCCTCAGGCCTGAGTCTGGGCACGAGGGCAGCCCGGAAAAGCCAAATGTGGCTTGAGTTTTCTGTTATTATTATGATTTCAGTTATGACTTTAACTGTGACGAAAATGCCTGCTTTAAAGACATTTACGGTGTGTTCTTTTGGAGGTTTGGAACTATGAACAAGCGCAAAGTGCACAGAGTTGCTCGGAGGCGACCGCGGCTGGTCCCTTTGGGGCTCCTTTCTGTTGTTTTCGTTCCCCCCTTTCCCGGTTTCCGAGTTCAGCGCTTTGCTCAGGGTTTTCTTCCTTCTTTGTATTTAAATTAAAAAAAAAAAAAAATTAAAGTGTGTGTTGGGGTGGGGAAGGGGCGAGAGACGCCCCCGACTTCTGGCCATTTGTTTTGTTGTCTTCGATACTTGAAGCCGATGGCACCTGGTGACAGCAGAGCCCCCGGGGCGGCACCGCACGGGGCGCCCGGGGAGACCTATGCAAGGGGCGCCCGGGGCCGCGGCGCCCGTGGGCGACACTTGCACTTTACCCGCGGGCGCCTGCGAAACTCGGGTCTCGTCCCAAAGCCTCCTGTGTGCGGGGGCCTCGTGGCACCTCGGGGGCTTTTGCGGTGGGTTGGTGCCCCCCAGCGCTGCTCGGTGCCGTCCCCAAGGGCTCCCCAAGGGTTTGGCCACCGAGCCGGGGGACGCATGAGCNCGCCTGCGAAACTCGGGTCTCGTCCCAAAGCCTCCTGTGTGCGGGGGCCTCGTGGCACCTCGGGGGGCTTCTGCGGTGGGTTGGTGCCCCCCAGCGCCGCTCGGTGCCGTCCCCAAGGGTTTGGCCACCGAGACGGGGGCCGCATGAGCCTCCGTGCTGTAGATGTGGGTGATGGAGCCAAGCAGGACCTTCCTCCTCCTCCTCCTCCTCGTCCGGGGCGCTCGGGAGGGCTCGGGGACGGGTGCTGGACCAAACCCCCCGCCGGGGATGTCCCCTCGTCCCTGCGGCCGGGGGGGACGGGGCGGCAGTGGCAGCAGTACTTGAATGACGTGGAGCGGCTTAGGGCAGAGTCTGAAGAGAGTCGAGTTGCACAGTGAAAAAATATATTTTTATACCTAGCACAACTTCCTGTATAGTTTGGGTTTTCTTTCTTTCTTTCTTTTCTTTCTCTCCTTTTTTTTTTTTTTTTTCTTTCTTTTTTTTTTTTTTCCCCTTTTTTTTTTTTTTTTTAATTTGGGTTTGTTCGTTTTATTAATTGTTATTATTATTAGGAAGGCAAACTTCTAAAATGTGAAGGGCGTTGGGTTTTTCCTTATCTGGTAGATGAGGGCAAGCATTTTGCACTAATGTTTCCTGTGTGTGGAGGATTAATGATATGTTTGAAGATGTTATGTGGATAATGATTGTATTCTTCCGAGAAAAAAAAAAATAACCCCTATAAAATACTGAATGTAAAGCGAGAACAGAGCAGTCCATCGATTGTATGCGGCTTTCCTGAGTGCCTTAGAATTTTTTGATCTTTTTTCTTTATTATTTTTTTCTTTTCCAAGGAAAACGGATTGAGCAAAATCAGATCATAACCAACTCCTTCCTTCCTCTTTGTTTACGACACTATTTTAAATTATAGAACTTGGGGCTGCTTTATAATGTGAATAGGAAACTGCATTCATCTAGGTCTGGTAGTATTAAAAAAAAAAAAATCAAAGCATCAGTATTTATGGTATGTCTGCACCTTTATTCTTATGCTTGACTATTAGCAATATTACATGTATATTATATATCTAAAGTTATACCAAGCACCTTTAAAGAAAGCGGAGCGTAAGCATACGAGTTACATGCAGCTGCCATATAGCGTAGAGCTCGGCCGCCCCCGCGATGCTGCTCGGCAGGGGCTGCACATCCTGCTGCCTCCCTCCACGCGTAAGCGCCAAAACTAGCGGTTCTGCCCCAAAACTGCAGCAAGCGCCCGGGGCCGGCGGCTCCCGCATGGACCGCGGCAACTCCGAGTGGCACAAATGGGTCCTCCGAGCCACTTCTGCGGAATTGCATCCCTTTTGCAAATTGCATCCCTTTTGCAAAATCGCATCCGTTTTGCAAAATCGCATCCCTTTTGCAGAATTGCCTCGCGGTGCCGGCGAAGCCCTTGGGGCACCACAGCGGCTGGTGCCACTTTCCCAGCCACGGCAAAGCTGGAGCTGCCCAGGGCTTCCCGCTGCTCCCGCTCCGGAGCGCCCGGCCAAGGAGCATTTTCCGCGGCCGTTTTTCCTGCAGAGGTTCTGCTCGGGTTGCTCATTTTCCCAGAAATCGCTTGCTGCGAGTGGGGAAGGCGCCCGGCAGCAAATCCGAAATGCAAAATTGAGAGTTCGGCGCTGCCTCGGGCTCAAACTACTGTTTCAAAGCTGTTTCTGCTGTATAAATTCGTCACCGCGGTGGTGATGCCAGGTGAGAGCCGGGTCTGCAGACAGACAGACAGACAAAACCACCCGCCAGGAGCCCCTCCGGCCCGGCCCAATCTAAAGCACTCAAATTGGAAACCCCTCCTCGTTTCTTCCACTGTTACGCATTTTGCACACACACAATTGTGATTTTTATGTCAAAAAAAAAAAAAAAGCCAAAACTTGCAATACTATTTTTAGCAGACAAAAATAAATAAATAAGAAAACAACTAAGTATAAATGTATAAATATTTTTGACTTGAACATTTGGACGGCACTTGATTCAAATAGAACATTAATCCTTTGGACAGAATGTTTGGGAAAAAAGGACTTAAAGTACAAGGTTGTTTTTAAAAGCGTCTTCATAGGGTATTAAGTAGTACTGTAATTCATGACTGTTAAAAATACTTTCTGTGCTGTAAGGAGAATCTCACAGTACCACTGAATTATGTTTCTCAACTGTCTCAGCCACGAACGATGCTAGCTTTTTTTTATCGTGCATTATTCACTAGTATTTATGTGCTCTTACTCTGTATAGTTAAGACTGTTATTTTGTAGCCATGGCTGACACAATATATCGGTAACTAAAAAAAAGAAAAAAAAAAAATTAAGGACCCCCCCCCAGTTGGAACTGTGCTCATAGCTGTTTTCATATGATGAAAAATCCATTAAAAAAAAAAAACAGAAAACAAAACCCAATGTGATCATTAATTGTAAAACGCTTTGTAAAATTCACATTTACAAAATAATAAAGTAAATTACAATTAAAAGCTCTGCGTTGCTCCGTTTCCTTTGGGTGCGGAGGCCGGCGCGGGGCTGGGGGAGGCGGGTGCCCAGCCCTGCTCTTGCTTTTTGCCTTTATTTTCCTTTTTTCTAGGTATTATTTTTTCTAGTGAATTCGGAGCCCCTGGAGCTGCTCCCAGACCCTTCGTTGGCCCCCGCGATGCTCCCGCCTGTGCCTGCACCTCAGACCAAGCTAAGTGTGTTCCCCCAAGGCCAAAATTCAGTGTTTTTCCCCCAATACGGGCCCACGAGTGACCCTTGCGGGCTGCAACCAGCCCAGAGTCCAAGAGGAGACCCCAATGCCGGGGGGACAGGATGGGATGGGACAGAGCAGCTCCAAGAGCAGCGGCCGCTGGGGACNCTCAGACCAAGCTAAGTGTGTTCCCCCAAGGCCAAAATTCAGTGTTTTTCCCCCAATACGGGCCCAGGAGTGACCCTTATGGGCTGCAACCAGCTCCGAGCCTACGGGGACATCCCAGTGCCAGGGGGACAGGATGAGACGGGGCAGGCGGCTCCTCTGTGCCCTTGAGCCAGGACTCCAAGAGCAGCCGCTGCTGGGGACCCGCGGGTGAGATGAGTTTGTGGGGCCTCCGGTTGGGCTGGGGGAACCAAGGCTGGAAACGTCCCCAGTGTTGGGAGCAATGGGATGAGCCCCCCTGGCTGCAGCCCTTTGCTCCGATCCCGCTGCATCCCACCCGGAGCCGGGATGAGCGGGATGGCGGCCGGGCTCCAGTGCTGCTCGCTCTCATTTTAGCTTTTTTTTTTTTTTTTTTTTTCCCAATCCAATTGGCCATAAAATTGCTGAGAAGCTGCATTTCCCCTGCTTGTCAAAAGCAGGGGAAAAAAAATAAAAGTGCCCAAACTGTGAGCGTTTGGGGTTTCATTTAATCTCATCTCGCTGAAAGGAGGGGAAAAAAAAGGCACAGAAACTTGGATCCTCGCGTACAACACATACCGCTGTGTTATATAAACCATTTCAAACTGATTTATTCTAAATGAGTTGTTATAATCAGAATTTTCCTTATGAGCAGCTTTCTTGCAAACGTCAGTATTTCAGGGGAGGAAAAAAAAGAGAAAACCATCATGCGACTGCTCCAATATTTCAAACTGATTACTTATAAACACCATTTCTAAAATTAGGTCTTTGGTGTGCGGCATTGTCAGAGCGGGGGTATTACGAGCTGCAGAGTATAGGAGATAAACGAGTTATTTAACAGAGCGAGCGGCGCCGCCGGAGCCGTGCGGAGAGGGGGAGCGGGGGCGTTCGGGCCGGCGACGGAGCCGGCGGTTGGAAAATCCCCTTTGCGAGCCCGTGTGTGGCTTTTCCATGGGTTTTCATGGATTGTGGCAGCAGCGGTTGCTTTGGCTCTTCCATAAACGGGGCCTCGGTGTTCAGCTTTTCCTTGGAGCATCCCTAAGGATCCCAGATGATCCCGGGATGCCCCGCGTGGTGCTTTGGGATGAGCCCATGTGTGCCGGGCGTCAGCAAACCCCATTCCCAGGTAGATCCCATGGACAGATCCTTGCCAGGCTGCTTAGCTGGTTGAGATCTGCGTGGAGGAGCCGGGAGCACCCGGGAGCCTCTGTATTCCCAGGAAAAAATCACCTGCTTCTGTATCCCCGGCAGCGCCTGAGGGTGACTGCAGGCTGCAGCAGAGCTTAAGAGGAATAATAATAGCAATAATAGCAATAATAATAACAATAGTGATGATGCTGGGGCTCGAGGTAGCCGGTGGAGGGAGAGGGGGTGGCAGCGGCGCGGGATGCGGCGGGACGGGCTCCGCGCCCGGACTCTGCTCCTGGCAGGGGAGATTTATAGGAGGCTGATCCGGCGCAAGGACAAACCTGGAAAAGCAGCAGCAGGAATGCAGAGCCACAAAGCAGGAGGCGGATAAATCCGGGAGAGGGGTGGAATCGCACTCGCTGGGCCCCACCAGAAGTTGCAAGACATAAATTATTGCGCCTAAAAGCTCCCATAATTTAACTTATATTTGATTCGCCGTGGAGCCCCGCGCTGGCCCCTGCATCTAGCTGTTTGATTATACATTTGTACCAAGACACAGCTTATGCCTAAAATAACATTACTGGAATAGAGACGGACAAGAGAATTCATTTCAATGGAAATCAATTTGATTAGAGAAGTAAATTACCCCGAGTATATGAGCAGCATATTGCGGTTCTGAATGAGAATAATAATAATAAAAGAAAAAAAAATAGTGGCAGGAAAGGGCCCTCAATGTGTTCATGAAGCAGGCGCAGAAGGGCTCACCAAGGGTTGTGCTGGTGACCAACGGGGACATATGTGGTTGTGGGTGGCCAAAGGGGACATACATGGTTGTGCTGGTGGCCAAAGGGGACACGGGTGGTTGTGGGTGGCCAAAGGGGACATAGGTGGTTGTGCTGGTGGCCCAAGGGGACATAGGAGGTTGCTCAAGGGTTGCGCACGGCTGCGTTTGGCTCAAGGAAGCTGCATGATTGTAGGTGGCTGCAGGGGACATGTTTGGTTGTAGGTGGCCCCAGGGGGGACGTGTAGGTGCCCGATGTGTGACAGTGCAGTGTGACTGTACATGGCCTAAGGGTTGTGACGGTTGCACGGGGTTGTAGGCGGTTGTAGGTGCCCAAGGGCTTGTGCAAGGCTGTAGATTCCCCATCCCGCTCCATAAATCCCAGCGGTGCCCGAGGGCGCTCCGGCTCCGGCTCCATCGCGGAGCCTCAGCAGGGCCGAGCTGCGCCGTTTGCTGAGCTGTGCTATTTTATAAATAATCAATTGGTGTTTAATCCCCATGTGATAACTGTCTTATTAAATCTGAATTTAATGTGTATTTGGGAAACCCTAATTTAAAGTGTTACTGCACGCACCATCTGGTGTGCTCTCTAAATACAAATGCAATAACATAATTCAGAATTACATCATAAAAGTAAGTTATAAGAGATTAAAATGCACAACTCTGTGCCTCAGTCAAGGCGGCTTTTATGCTTTTCCCCCTCCTTTAGACACAAATCACACCCAGAACATCTCTACCCTGATTAAGTGATTTTCTGTAGGGACCTTTTTTTCTTTTTTTAATGGCAAACAGGAATGCACAAGAAGGAGGTGGGAGGGCTATCGGCATTGGTCTCTGCTGATGGAAATGTGAAACCTGAAATGAGGGAAACCTGGAAACATCGGATTTGCTGGGTGCTGGGATGCGGCAGGAGATGCTGGTCAAAACCCACTCACCCCCAAAGCAGGTGGGTGCCTCAATGGTCGCTTCTCGTGGCAGTAAATCTAATACCTTTGCACACAAAAAATCCCTATTTTCGCTCTACCTTGAATGAAACATGAGATTCCTTAATAGAGAGGGAAATTAAAATCTAGTTTTATTGCAGTTCCTGTAACTGGTATCTAAGCTATTAATAATCAATCCATTCTTGCTTAAAAGCTAACATTTATCACGGCAGCTAAGATGAGCTGACGGGCACTGGGGGGAAAATACAATTGACTGCAATTACACTTTGAAAAATGTTATCTGTGCCACTGACCACTGGGGATAAATGATGAGATTTCATTTGTTTCTTCGAGAAGGAAGCCTGGGAGGCCTTTTTTTCCCAACTTTTTTCCCTTTCTTGACGATAGATGGTTTCAGTGCTGAGCTAGTCGGTGCTGCCATGCACTGGGGGAGCAAAGGCCTCCTTGTCCCCTCCTAGGGACACCACGTGCAGGGACAGTGCTCCTTTCTTGTCCCTTGTGGGGACTCCACACCTAGGGCCATTGCACCTCTTCATTCCCTCAAAGGGACATCGTGTCTTCCTCTTCCCCACTTAGGGACGTCACATATGGGGCCATCGCGCCTCCCTCTTCTCCACAAAGGGACATTGTGTCTACGGCCACCACCTTCCTCATCCTCACTATGTCTAGGCCCATCACGCCTTCCTCGCCCCACCTAGGGCCACCATCATCCCTACGTTGGCACCTAGTGCCTTCCTCATCCTCACTTGGGGCCACAGCAAGTGTTGACACCTCCTAAGGCCATCGCACCTTCTTGTCCCCTCCTTTGGCCATCGCACCTGGGTCCATCGCACCGTCCCCAGCCATGGCCAAGATGCTCCGACGGGTCCCCACAATCCCAAATTCCCTGTCCCAGCGCCAGGCGCCTTCTCACCACTGTCCGAGACAGCCCCAGCACCCAAGTCCCAACCAGTCCTTTTATTTCTGCACTTTACAACAGGAGGAAGAGGCTGGTAGAGGAATTGATTCGCCTGATTTACCGGTATTAATAAAAAGCCGCCCCGTAGATCTCCCGCAGCAATATTGCGCTGCCCGCGATAACTCTCCAGGCTCCAAACTTTTCAAATGAGTTTTTGCAATTTAAAATTAATAATTGTTCTGTCTAGAACAAGGATAATTAAATGCCTGTTCATCCTCATTATTGCCAGCCTTGTGATTTGTTGTTTTCTCCGTAACAAAATTAACCGGTTTAACTAATGGGTGCCAAAACTTGATAATTAAAGCCGAGCAAATAATTTGCAACAAATAACGTGCCCGCCGGATTTGGCGGGGCTGCGCGGGGACGGAGCGAAGCCCCGGCCGAGGGCTCTGTTCCAAGAAAAGCAGAAAACGGAGGAAAACTTTAAAGGCGTTTAAGCTGCCAGAGGCAGCAAGTGGCAGCCAGTACCCAACAACAGCCGTGGATGTCTTAGAATGCTCCATGGTGTGTGTGTGTATATATATATAAAAAAATATGTGTGTATATATATATTTATTTATATATACATATATTTATAAAAGTCTTCCTAAGAAAGGAGATTCCTATAATGCCACTTCACAGGGACAAACCATCACTCTTAAGCAACTCCTGGAGGCGACCTGGGGGTATCCCAAAAACGGCAAATCCTCCAAGACGAGGAACAAAAATAAAGAGCCAACAAGGGAAACGTGCTCAGAGCAGGGCTTCCAACACGAGGGGACTTTAAAATTACGGTTATTAGCCAGGTCTCATTTCAGAAGCAGTTAAAGAAGCTTTAGAAGGTGGCGCAATTAATTTTTAAGTTTATATTACACATTATAACGCAGAGGGCCATTAACAAGGCGGCGGAGTTAGATTTAATGTACTTGGCAAATCGGGTTTGACTCTCCCTCCCACGTGGCTCCAGGGTGGCCTCGGACCCGTGATCCAGGGGATGGAGAGGGCGGCCGGGCCACGGACAAGCGCTGGGATCGGGATTGGGATCCGACTCACAAACTTCTCCCGCCCCGGCCGCCCCTTTTCATTGAACGATTCCGGAAAACCAAGTTTTCCCCCCAATTCTACGGCGCAGCCAACGAGCCTCAGACAGATCTGAGGAGACTGGGAAATGTCTCATACCTATAACTTTAAATTAAAAAAGCAATGCGCCGTTTATTGGTTCTTCCGAGTGTCTCCGGAGCGGCGGGCTCATAAAGATCATATTACAGTACAAGCCATTATGCAAAGAGTTTACTATATATACATTTCTAAATGCTTCAGCAAACAGCAGCCTACTTACGAGCAGAGAAGGATAACTGGTTCGTTTGGGGTAACAAATGATCCTTGATTTGATTTTAAATGCAATGACAGCAAAATTTATTTCTTATTTAATCACTTGCCAGAGCTGTTGAGGATGGGATGGTATTAAACTGCACAATGCAGCATATGACTACTGAATCAGTTGAAATAGGCATAAGAATATATTATGTTTATAGGATAGAAAGAGATTGTACAGCAATGCATATAACTAGAATGGGTATTTTTGTCATTTATACAGTAGCTTATATCATTATTTCTTCCCGCTTCCAATTTTTCAGTAATAAAAATACAGGAGATGTGATTCTCTTTGCATTACAGATAAACCATCTTGATTCTTTATTAAATATTTTTATTAATCTGAAGTACTACAAAGCATTTGAGCAGATAAATCAGGCTCCGAATAGTCATTTCCTCCGTGCTATGGCTCTATAAAGTGGATTCATTTGTGAGTGCGCAATACCAGAAAAGGAGGTTTCATTAATGTGCTCCTTACGGGCCCGTTTTTACATCCCTGGTGCCAGCATGAGCGGGCTGCCCGGCCCCTGGAATGAGAGCGGCCTCGGGAATCCGCTCCCTAATCCCTTCCCGGCCTCGCAGCCTGTTTGATGAGCAATTCCCAACGCGGGATTGTTGGAAGAGCCACTTCCTTGAGGCTCTTTTGGGGCAGCTCTTGGCTTTTCCGGGGTGCTCCGAAGCCAGGTTGGGCTTTCCAGACCCTGTGGAGCGTCAGGATGGAATCGCAGCTTCTCGCCTTGGGGACACGGGCACCCGGTGAGCACCGGTGACACCGCGAGGACACGGTGGCACCTGCCTGGGAAAGGCAGGAGGCCGGCACGCTCTGAGGCCTCGCCGGGCGGAATGGAGATGGATGACGGGGCTCCCCACGCGCTCGCGAGGGACATGAAGCGTCGCCGCTCTGCAGATCGCCACGCTGCGCCTGAATTATTAATGCCAGGGAATTATTTCATATTTAATCTAAAGACTATTAATTACACTGCACAGCAGTAGCCCCTCTCGCTACTGCCCCCTCTTTTAGCTCCATGNAGGCCTCGCCGGGCAGAATGGAGATGGATGACGGGGCTCCCCACGCGCTCGCGAGGGACATGAAGCGTCGCCGCTCTGCAGATCGCCACGCTGCGCCTGAATTATTAATGCCGGGGAATGATTTCATATTTAATCTAAAGACTATTAATTACACTGCACACCAGTAGCCCCTCTCACCGGCAGGATAATCGATGCTGCCCCCTCTCTGAGCTCCATGTCACCGCGAGCTCCATGTCCATCCATCCATCCGCACCAGGACGGAGCGGCATTCCCGGGAGCCCGGCACCCCGCGCACTAATGCCGAAGACAGATGTTTATTTGCCCGGGATTATTTGCTGATGGTTGTTCGGGCGCTGCACGATGATCGTTAAGGAGTGAAATGGGCTGTTTAATGCCGCCTTACGAGGGTGCTTAGGCACGAGCCCAATTAAGAGCCCGCAGGTCGCCCCGTTGGCGCGAGCGTTAAACGCGCCGGGACGCGGCGCTACCCCAGCGCAGCGAAACCCTCATGCTGCCCGCAATTAGTTCTGCCAAAACGCCCTGGGAAACTGGGAAAACCTCCTGGAAAAGCAGCTGGAGAGGGGCGTGCGCCTCGCGGTGCCTCCTGCCGCCCGGATGCCATGGGGATGGCCGCGGCTCACACTGGGTGTATCCTGGTCGGGATGCTTTTCACCTCTGCAGCGGGAAAGCAACTCTTAGGGTGTATTTATTGCTTTAATTTACATAAATAGGTACTTTACAATCACACAAACTTTACCCTGCAACTTCTGCAAAAGCTGAAACCAAGCGATAGCCCAGCCTTGAGTGTTGGCCATAACAAAATGCTAATTGCGATTCATAAATTATATTGGCATGTCCGGGACTATTGAAGATCCTGGATGAAGTGTAGGGTTCAATTTATCCTGTGCGTGTTGGCGACAGTGCTGCCAGCCTCCTCCTTGTCCCCCTGTGTTGTTTTGTCATCTCTGCACTATCGCCAATTCATCACAAAGGCAACTGAACTCTCCGATGTCCACCCACCAGGTGACTTTGTCTTCGCCACTCTATGACTTCTAAATTAAATTGTCAAAACACATTACCAGGGAAAATATCATGAAGGGAAAGTCCTTTACCCTTTTAGCCCGTCTTAGGAAAGAATCGGTTTGATTTGAAGAAAACATGTCCGCTTCATTATCCTTCCCGCCGTCGTATTTCTTCCCTCAGCGGCATCAGGGAAAGAGTCAATCCGGGCGCTGCGGATGACATGATGGAGCATCCCGCAGGAGTTGTCTCCATAAATCCTGCGAGCGCCCAGGCAACGGCACAGGGGAGGGGGGGATTTTCACCGCCTTCCCTTCCTCCCACTCTCAATTTAAAAGCGATTAGGGGCTCCTTGGTCCTGCACGGGATCTGCATGGGCTCCTTGAAGGACCTGCAGCGAGAAGGTGGCCCAGAGAAGGTCAGAGGAGCCCTTGGATGTGCAGCCTCCCTAAGGGGGAGTTCATAGGGGTGGGAGTAGCCCCAAAATGGCCCTAATTCAGATCAGGTGCTCAAGGGAGGGCAGAGGGGCCACAGGCTGCTTCTCTCCATCTCCCCCTGTTTCTTCTGCCCCCAGGTCCAAGCCGTGTGTCCCTGCCAGACTGTAAATGCAGAGCAGCCCTCGAGCCGCCGCCTGCAAACATTAAACCAAGGGCAGTTTTGCAGCCCCGTTCAGCGGGACTCGTATCACTCACTAATCCGGGAGATCCCTGCTGCGAGATGCAATCACGGAAAATAATTCAACTGGAGGCACAAAACAACAGCAGCCATTTGGCCGCGGAAAGGAGATGCCAATTTCCACCTTTTCTCACACGTTGGATCCTGGGCATAATGCATCTGTCATAAAAAGCGAGCGGCACATTGTGCTCCGCGGCTTTTGGCTTCGGACAATATTAACATAATAAACGTGTGTTGCTTATTTATTCTGCTATAGTGCAAGTAAAGCAGGTAATGCCCCGCGTTTAAATGGGGTGTTTTTAAATGCTCCCATTTCCTTAGCCGTTATGATGCATTAGCCATCAGTAGTCAAATTGCCTTGTATTTGCCGTTTTATGGGTGTATTTTATCAAGCACACAGGAGCTGCACTGAAACCACGGAAATAAAGTATTCCACTTGTGTTAGGCAAGTACTATTTAGATGCAAGATATGGCCAGCCAGGAGAAATCTCTATTTTTTTTTTTTTGCTGCAGCAGTTCCAAATTCATCTCCAAAATATCGCTTCTCCTCACCGTAAGGGCTGCCAAGAGCCCGCTTGATGGCTACGCAGCCTCCGTGCATCCTAAGAGCTCACGGCTGGACCCTCGGAAATCAGCCGAGTGTTTCTTTGCTGTTGCAAAATATCAAAACGTTTTTGCTGGTTTTTTTTGCGGTTGATGGGGATGCCTTCCCGAGCCGGCGCTTTCGGAGCTCCGCAGCAAATTTGTTGGACAAATACTGCTGGGGTAGGGGTAAAAATGGGACCGAGGGCTGTTTGGGGGGCAGTCGCAGTGGGTCCTGCAAGCACATGTGGGTCCAAGGGGACAGCTCCGCGCCACCGCCAAGGCCACCGGGTGGGTTTCACCCACCCGGTGGCCTTGGCGGTGACGCGGAGCTGTCTATGGGTCCCCGGTGTACGATGTCCCTGTGTCTATGGGGACTTCTGCCCCATAGCGAGGCGCCGTCCCAGTAACTCACCCTCCAAGGCCACCACCAGGCTCTGCCGCAGCGACGACGTCCGTCTGTCGGCGACAGCAGATCCGCACAGGGGACGTTTGCTCCCTCTCGTGGTCCCCGCGCGGCCGCCTGAAGCTCAATCCGCTTTTTTGGGGGTGAACGGAATTGCATTCCCCACGGCTCCCGCTTCCTTTTCACGTACTGCCTGCAATGCCCGTGGAACTTCTAATTTTATCTGGATTTATTTCTCCCGGAGAGCTTTATCCGCCTTTCAGCCAACTCCGGGCTGAGTAACATGAATATTACAGCGCTCTGAGATGAAACGATGACACATTCCTCATATTTTGCAGCCAAGTACAGCCCTGTTTAATACATACATAAATAAACAGCAGCTATAGCTGCAATGCCCTTTTTTTTTTCAAGTTTCAAGTACATTGAAGGCAAAAAAAAAAAATCGCAGATTCAGGCTGCAGGCAAAAATGTGGGAAGCCAAAAGAGGCCAATATTGACTCGAAATAAACTGTGTGGAGAACGTGCAACCGCCGCTTTGTTATTGATTATCCCGGGACTAATTGGCACAAGGGGCTGCCCATGGGGCAGGGCGGCCCCACGGCGCTCGCGTCGGGCCCCGCCGCGGCGCGCGACATGGCGGCCCTCACGGCGACCGGGCGTCATGGNGCCCGGCCCGACCGAGCGCTCCGCGCCCCGAGAGCAGCTCGGCGCCCCCCTCTAGAGGCCGCGCGGGGAATGGCGTCCCGCCCCCCCAAACTACAACTCCCGGCGTGCCCCGCGGCGCGGGGACTACAGCTCCCGGCATGCCCTGCAGGGGCCCGGTCCCACGGTGCGCCAGAAAGTTTTTTATTCATTTTATTTTATTTCATTTTATTTCATTTTATTTCTTTATTTTATTTCATTCCATTACATTTTTTTCGCTTCATTTTATTTCGTTTTCTTTTTTTGCTAATCGAATTGAATTTAATACAACTCCATTGTAATTCATTTTAACCTATTTTCATGTAATTATATATTATTTACTCGTGGCGCCGCCTCCCCGTCCCCACCGCTGGGGATAAATAACCGTCCAGCGACATTCACTTCCGGTGCGCCGCGGTAGGAGACTACAACTCCCGGCATGCTGCGCGGCCCCCCTCCGGTGCGTCCTTCCGCTTCCGCCCGCCGCGCCGTGTCCGCCCCGGTGCTGAGGAGGCGCCGCNCTGCTGCTCCGCATCCCCGCGGGGCCCGCGCGGGTTCCCCGCCGCCCGGCCGCGGGTCCCCTTCATGGGCGGGCGGTAGCGCGGGGCGCCGCGCCGGGGCCCGGGGCCATGTTCGTGCAGGAGGAGAAGATCTTCGCCGGGAAGGTGCTGCGGCTGCACGTGTGCACCGTGGAGGGCGCCGAGTGGCTCGAGGAGGTCGCGGAGGACACCGCATCCCCGCGGGGCCCGCGCGGGTTCCCCGCCGCCCGGCCGCGGGTCCCCTTCATGGGCGGGCGGTAGCGCGGGGCGCCGCGCCGGGGCCCGGGGCCATGTTCGTGCAGGAGGAGAAGATCTTCGCCGGGAAGGTGCTGCGGCTGCACGTGTGCACCGTGGAGGGCGCCGAGTGGCTCGAGGAGGTCGCGGAGGACACCACGGTGGAGAAGCTCAAGGAGCGCTGCCTCAAGCACGTAAGCGCCGGCGGGAGAGCGGCCTCCAAAACACCCCCTTTTGTTTATGTATCTATTTATTTAATACTCTTTTACTAAACAGGCGAAACCCACATGTTTCCCTGCCCCTGCTCCTCGCCTGCCACTCGCTCTCCTCCGCCTGGCCCTGCGAACTCCTCCCAGAGCGAAATTGAGGGCTATTTTGAGCCCTGCGTGTGTTGGCAAACGCCGGGTTTGGTGGGAATCGCTCTGCAGGTCTCAGGTGCAGGACCCAGGGGGCTGGGGGCAGCAGCAGCATCTGGCCCTTGCCTGTGTCTTAAGCGCTTAATGTCCTGATGACTGTGTATTGGCATTGGCTCCTGATTTCCCAACAGATACCAGAGCCAGTACTGATTTCAGCTTTTATTTTAAGAACAAACAGTGAAAGTAATGACTGCAGGGGAAAGCTTCCCTTTTTTGTTGCTGTTGTGTGGATTTTTTTGTTTTGTTTTTTATTTTAAAAAAATCACAACACTGTCCTGTGTGACACCCCACTGGCGTGGGTTTCTCTGGGGAGGTATAAGCTCCTCCCAGTGCTCTGAGGATTGAGGTCTTAATGAGCACATTCATAGAGTAAATTTCTAATCACTGTCTGAATGAAAATATGTAGGAAATACACAACTGCATTCTGTGGAAGCTGAGCTTTAAAAGGGGGTCTTTTTGTATTCACTTACTGAGTTACTTGTATATTTGTGGTTGTTAAACATTGAAACCAGCAGTTATAAAACTGTTGGATTAAATTTCCAAGAGTTGCCATAACTGTGCTTTATCTTAAAGCAAAGTGTGATTGATAAGAGCAGTGTTGTAAGATGTTGATCCCTGAGCAGGGCTGTTCTGAAGATGGAGCCCAAAGGCTCGAGTCAAAAGCTGTGGAAATTCTTGCTGAGGGACTTAGTGAAACTCATTTCACTTTCAGGCGAGAGGGACCAGGACCTCTGCTCTGCCTCTGAAAAGGACTGCAGGTAGTAAAAGGGTTTTCATCTTCAAAGTGCTTCAGAAATGTTAAGAAATCTTGTAGTTATTAATAACTCCAGGTTGCAATATGGGAACATCCTTCAAGCTGTGGTTAGCTAATCACATCTTGCAGTAACTTCGAGTTATTCAGATCACTTTGTTCCCTGGTGAGCATGAGGTAGAGCAAGAATGGGTGGCAGCCCAGGGGTTCTCTGCAGTGAGCCTTGGAGTTGCTTGTTTTTTAACTAGAACCTCAGGAGAGCACAGGGAACAGCACATGTTGTTCTGTCTTGACCCTTAGTCTGCACAGGTGCTTTTTGATTTGGAGATGAGAACAGCTACATCTGGGTTTGCTCTGTCTGAGGTTGGGTGTGACCTTTTTTGAGGCCAAAAGAGGTTGTTTTGCTGGAGGGAATGGCTAAAGGGCTCTCCCTGGACCCTTGGTGTTTGTGGAAGAGCCAAATAGGGTGGAGTGATGGTCACACATGGATGTGGAACCTTAAAGCCCCTTAATGCCCAGGAAGCTTAATTGAATTGACCCTCACATGCAGTGAGAGCCAGGGCAGAAGATAATTGATAACGTGATGGAGATGTTTGACTTCAGCTCTCTGCTGCTTTATGCTAATGGTGCAGATTTGCATAACCATTATCCATAATATATAGCTTTATGGAGGGGAAAATAACCAATGGGAGAATCATGAGTGGTGATCATGGGGTTGTTGCAATAAATCTTGATAATGCCTTGAGATAACTTATGCAGCCACCTCTTCTGCTGATGCTGATTATATAAGCCCCAAAGTTGTTGAAATTGTCCTTGCAGGAAGCGAAGAAAGATGGCATTTTTTAGGGTGCCCAAATTAGGGAGGTGGGCACTCTTTCTTCCTCCAGAACATTCAAATGCTTACTAATCTCTGAAAAGTCATTTTTGATATTTTTTCCTAAACTTTATACATATATAATTTATGCATAAAACTCTTGCTTACAGATAAGCAAAATTACTCTGAGTTTTATCTGTTGACCTGTAACAATTCAGTGATGATGACATGCTGCTAAACTGCTAACTTCAGTAATGGTACATACCTAGTCCATGGCAGGGACGGCAGGGGAATAAATTGTGTTCTTTCCTAGATATTTTTAAGCTCAAGCTTTGCCATTAAAGCTTTCTTTCAGAACCATTGCTGTCCCTGTGCAGAGCCCCACCACTTCAGCAGGAGCTCCTAGTGCTGTCCAGCTGGCAGAATTGAGCCCCAAGGTCTCTGGAGGTTCCTTTAAAAGGAGTCTGCTCACCTGGACCTGCGGAAGCTCAGTCAAGCCCAGAACCCAAGCCAAGCTTGTGTGTTCTCATCATCCATAATTCTTGTGCCCACAGTGACGTTTCAAACTACCCTGCTGTGTATGTGTAAACTGCCTCACCCTGCTAAGCAAACTGCAGGTAAAAGCTTTTAATATTTTTGTTTTTCTTAACATGCTGCAGTGATACTCACCTGGTTTTAAGGAGGGAGTATCTGCAGAACAGAGGTACACAGTACAGCATAGGAGGATAAGGTGGGTTCATGCCCCTCCATATGTTTTAAATACCTTTTGAGAGGTGAAGGTGGTTTAACCACCCAGGCCTCGTACTAGGGAGTGTCAGCACTATTTAAAAATGTTTCTGTTAATGAAAGCAAATAAACAACAAAACCCTTTTCATATTTAAAAGCAAACAGGCAGCTTTGTGGTTTATTGAGATTCCAAGCACTGAAAATAGTATCCAGTGTCAGCAGGACTTGCAAGTTCAGTGGTTGCTCAGGCATCTGTGAACAAAAGCTTGCTGGAAACTCCAGTGTTAGAAAGAAATGCAAATATTTATGCTGTGAGCAACAGCATAAAACATAGAGCAGGTTCTGTCCTTGCCCTTTTGTGTACAGAGGTGCAGGAGCTTCTCTGCCAGGGAGCTGCTGCACGTAGGGCAATGCAAGTTGACCACTGGGCTCCAGGGGCCCCCTGCTTTCTTGGTTTGTGTGACAGGTCCTCTTCCCTACATATGGAATTCTTTCTGGGAATTACCAGCACTCTTCCTCCTGTGGGCAGGAAGATGTAGAAGTAAGGTGTCCATGGGACTTCTGCTTTATAACAGCTTTACTAGGGGGAAGTCTGAAAAATGTTGCCTTGAATCCAGGGGTTGCTGAGGGTGAATAAGTGATTGCCTGCAATTTTTAGTTTTTCACTTGCACTTTCATGTTATTAGTAAATATTATCATCATATACATGCACAACTTGATATGCGTAAGGGAAAAATAACATTGGCAAGTGCTCCAAGTGTGATTACTTGCAACAGGTTCCCTTACCCCTGGATCGTATATTCAAATTCTTTTCTTCTGGGGTCTGATCTAAAGATCTGTGAAATTAATATTGAGCTTTTTCAGACATGGGATGTTCCACTGATGTCCTCTTATGCATTTTGGATAGCTTATTGGATCAATTATAGGAGCTACTCCCAATTGCTGCTAGACTTTAATGCATTCTTTGGCCTTGGTTCAGCAGTTAATATACTGAAGAATTAGTAAGAAGTTATACAAAGCAGGACTGAAACACTCTTGCTGAAGATTCGTGATTGAAGAAATGAAGATCTGTGATTGAAAACAAGTGAAAAAAAGCAAGTGCTCGAGTTCTCCAGCAGTTGAGACGAAGTGATAAGGGGTATCAGTCTCCTTCAAAGGAATTATTTTAATAGATACTAGCAGGCCTAAATGCTGCCTCTAAGTGAAACAAATGGGAGCTGTAACCCTATGGTAAAGATACAGTAGGGTACAAACACCATGGGATTCAAGCTTATTGATATCGGTTGTGATAAAGAGCATGAGATCTCAACTTAGTTTTATAGAAGCCTCAATCAAGAGTGGGATCAAAAGGGATGGGGTAGCCCCAGTCTATCAGACTCGGTGGCACTGTCAGCTTATGCCAGCAGAACAAGCGAGCCACCGTCAGCTCACATTTGGCACTTGGAAGGGGTTCTGTATAGTCTGTTTAGACTTTGTTTCAAGAAAACTCTTTCTTTGTGTCTAGATGTGTAAATATGAGTGTTTCTTGGTACAGTTAAACTAGTGATAAATGTCACATTTCAAGCCTTCAGGATTCAAAGCTGATTTCACAGTGAAGGAATTAACATGCAAGTTTTAGAGTTTTAATAGGGTATTGAGCATTGTGATCAGCTGTGTGTGTGGGGGGAAATTTAACTGTATATTTCTGATTGAGAAGAACTGTGAACGTACCTTTTGTTCAGCACTTCCAGCAAGAACCAAGGTTATGACTCTGGCAGACAAGTCTATTAGTTCCATTAAACAACTTGAAACAAGATGCAGAAACTGCTTCCTTCTCCATTAGAGTCAAGCTTACCAAAATTGCGGCTGGCAGTTGTTTAGACCAGTAGTGTATGTGTAAATATTAGATTAAGGAGAGTCCTTTCTGTTTTCTCACTTGGCTATATAGGAGAAACACGTTGGTATTATTACAACCTTCCCTTCCGCAAGAACACTGAATGCTCTATAGGTTTTCTTTCTTAATTTTTGATACTAATTGCTACCTCCAGACCTCTCAGAAAGACTGAGTGACTGTAGCCATCTATTGCAAAACTGGATTAACTGTGGGTCCTCGAGCATACTTGTCTTGCTCCAAATTGCACTTAGTTGAGTATTTGGAGCTATACTCAGGCCTGTGGTGACTTAGAGACAAACTTTAAGCAAAATTTTACTTCAAGGGCACCAATCAGTCTGACTGAATTTGTGTTTTGCCCTCCAGTGCATCTCTTTCATACTGAATTCTGAGTACTTGGTCCTATACTTGCCTGCTTGCCTTGCAGTGATTGGGCTATAAGACTAGATCTTTGAAACTGTTTAAAGGAATTTAAGAGCATCATAATTAATTGGAACTTAGGTGTTCCTTTTGCTAACTATTCATTTCAAGCTAACAGTGAAGGAGGACTAGAATCCTTCCCAATTTTGATTATTTCTTCCCAGGCAGGAACTCGGACGTACAAGGGAGAAACCAATTTTCCTCCTTACTTCTGCGGTTGGAGCATCTTTACAGCACAACTCAAACCTTGGTTCCTTTAATAAAATGCATTCTGTGTACTGGCCTCTAGCATATTTCACCATTACTTAAGCTATTAAGATTCACCACATACAAACTGTGCCATCATTTAGTAGTCTCTGAAGTGCAGAGCGCAGTGATTCATGCAGCAGGCTTATTATTGCTGTCTTCTCATCTGCAATATTTATTATCTTCTGCAGTGTGTACCTGGGAGCTTGGAGGATCCAAAAGCTGTGACACATCATAAGTTGATACATGCTACTTCTGAGAAGGTGCTGACAGACACAAAAACAGTGTTAGAGGAGAATATTCAAGATAGAGGTAAAATTCTTCCCCTTCAACCCTCCCCCTTTTTTTATGCTGCCAGCTTGGAAACATGAAACTGTATTTTATTATTTGGCAAGCTGCAAGCTGTGACCTTTTAGTGTCTACTCTCAGCTTCGACATGAGGAAGCTAATAAGATGGCAAAAAGGGAAGAGGAAAAATACCTTTTCTCCAGGGAGGGAGAGGAAACAGCATTAACTGCTTGGTCACAGCAAGCTGTTGGGCAAGTGCTTCTTTGCTTCTTGCCCTGCAGCAGTCCTGCTGCTGTCAGGGAGCTAAGACAGCAGCCAACAGCTGATTGTCACTGAGCTGCCTGGCTGAACAGTTCTAGCTGACTCTCTTGCTGCTTCGTGTGGCAGCCAAAAGCCAGTCTGTTGATTCCTTTGCATTCTGGCCAGCTGGACAAATGAGGGTTAACAGCCTTCACCAACCATCTGTTGGTCTTGGCTGTTATATATGGATCCAGGCCTAGAAAACTTGTTGCAGAAAGCAGGATTTGTTTGCTTTTTACTTGCTTAATGTCACGGACTAAAAAAAGCTGCATGTCCTGGTGTATCAGGCTGAAGGATGCAGATGCTGCCCAGGCCAGGGCTGATTTGGGCCCTAAGCAGTGTGTCTGCATTTCTGCACCCCTAAAATACCTCTGGTAATAAGTGAGGGGCTTGAAAAAGATGCCTTGTAAAGGCAAAATAATAACTTTAAAAGATTGAATCAAGTGTGTGGCATTTGGTCTAGGATATCTGAAACTGAAGGCTCTGCCCTTTAGATTTACCTTTGTGGTGACCAATGATGCACCCTGCTGCAGACAGTGACGATGGCTCTGCTGCCACTTGCGTGCAAAGGGGAATGAGGAGCTCTCACTGAAGCTTTGGATTTGACTTGCTATGTTGAAGGCCTCAGATGGAAAGAAATCCCAGACCACATGCAGCTTTTCTCACCTTCCTGCACTGCTGCTTCCTCAGTGGAAGCACAGGAAGCGCTGCTGTGCCCATATTCTAATGGGCCAATTACTGTGTTAATACAGCCACACAAGACATGTGGCGCCTGTAGTATTCTCTGAGGGTTGTATGGGGAGAGAAACCAGTAATAATGAGAATGTACCTGATCATGGATCATGTTCTGAACTCGGGTGCTGTAGTCCTACCATTACGTGAGTACATCTATTTTAACTGGTGTCAAGCTTTGTGTCCAGTCCTTTGCCGTGGATCTGTGCAGCACATTCCCCATAGCACTGTGCAACTGCAGACGTGGAAGGGGAATGTGCATATCCATACTGGCTTCCAGTGTAAGAAAGTGATGTTTTAGTACAATTAAACAGAACCTGTCTCTAGGAAAAATCGAAACTGTAAAGTATCTTGCAGGAGTTACTTTCACTTTATTTTCTAACATGTTTCAGTATCATTCTCTTTTTAGATGTCTTGCTCTTAATAAAGAAACGTGCACCCCCTCCACTCCCCAAAATGGCAGATGTATCAGCGGAGGAGAAGGTGAGTTTGGAAGAGTTCCTGACTATCCTCAACAGTCCTATTATTGTGTTTCAGAAGGACTGCTCGGTCATGCTCCTTGTTTGCAGAGGCAAATGCACCCAGCTAAATACTGTGGAAACTATTTCACCTTCTAAACTCCTAAAGGAAGCTAATTTGCATTTTTAATTTGGAGAGAACATTTGCCTTAGAATAAAAGATGCAGATATGCTTTGTGGAAGCAATATAGATTTGATCTTTGAATAAATGTCTAGTAACTCTGTGAAGTGGGGCCATGCAGCAGGTTCAGCCTTGCCCTACAATCCCGAAATGGCATTGGTGCTATTAATCCTTTGTATTGCTAGACTATTGCTTCTCAGTTGCAAGCTACAGAGCGCTGCTTGGTGCCCTGCTGAAGCATATAAAATTCCCGCCAGCCGTGTTCTTTGCTGTGTTCTTTGTTCTGTGGATAATAGGTTATGAAACCTGATCGTGTCTCCTATCTTTTAGAGGAAACAGGAGCAGAAAGCTCCTGATAAGGATGCTATTCTCAAAGCAACTGCAAATCTGCCTTCTCGCAATGTCGATCGCACTGTGGCCCATCACAACATGAGGGATGTAAGTATTAGACTTTTTTTAACCTTGTGTGCTAACACCCAAGTAGGCTTTTTTCTTACATAAGCTTTTCTATGCCGTGTGAATATGATTAGTCTTTTTTTTTTCCATAATAGAAATTCAGGTATAAAAATGTGTATCAAACTCAATTGTATGACCTGAATCTAAATCTTCTTAAGCTATTCAGTGATTAGGAGGAAAAAAGCTCCAAACCCTCTGTACTGAATTGTGATTTTAAGTGCTGTTCGTGCATAGGAGAGCTTCAGTAACCATTTTCAAGATGTGGAAAATGTGAAGTCAGTTATAAGTGATATGGGAGAAGTAGTTTTACTATATTAGCTGTGCATTCTGTAGTGTAGTGAGTACTATTATGTGTTTAAGCAGGCAGTGTTTTTTAACTGTAGAATACTTAGGTGATCATTCACTGTAGCAATTAAGAATAATATTTTATTTCAGTCTGAAATAGCTTGGTTGTCTACAGTCTTCCATGGCTTTGAAAAGAGAAATTATTGTTAAACTTTGACTTCAGTAGTTGAATGCTGATGAAGCCTGTGCACCTCCTGTCTTCAGCAGAATGTGGCTGCTGTCCCTTCTGTACCATTAGGTATCATTCTACTTCATTGCTGTGAAGTAGCAAATGTGCCTATGTACTGCATAGTGTTAAAATGTCCTGTTAACCTAGAAAGGACAACTGGCATTTAACTTATTTAATGGCTAATGTGACCTTCTGTGTGGAATTTCTAAAAATAAATGCTCAAGTAAAAAAGGATGTGAGGTGCTTCAGTTTAGAAAATAATCTTGGTTTAGGTTGCTCAAATTCAGTTACTAGAAAGCAAAGGGTTTGTAATTAAGAACTTGTCTCACAGAAGCGAAGGTCTCTACTTGCTAAAAGCCGCAGATAGTCGCAGTAGCTCTGCACCAGTGCTATCTTCTTACAGCCCTTTGCAAGGTGGGAGTCATGTTTCTGTGGAGCAAGATGTTTTCCTGGGTGCTTTACTGCTTGTGGTGCTGAGCAGGGAACTGTGGAAGAAATAAAGGGACCTTCTGCCTGCTGCATCTTGTTACTTGGAGCACTTCAAAGGAAGCACCCTGTGTTTCAGAGTCTAAACCACAAAAAATGAAGCCCAACTAAAACCTTCTCCGTGGAGGGGGCAGATGTTAGCAGAGATGCTAACAATAGACATATTAAGATTTAATGACATCTGATAACTTGCTATCTAAATGTTTTGACAGTTTCCTTTCTTGCAGTTCCAGACAGAGCTCCGGAAGATCTTAGTTTCTCTCATAGAAGTTGCACAGAAATTGCTAGCCCTGAACCCAGATGCAGTTGAACTATTTAAGAAGGCAAATGGTATGAACATATCTTTATGGTTACTAATTTCCTCCCAGGAACTTGCTTGCTTCCACAGCAGGAGAAGAGGCTTGCTGAGTGAAGCATCCAATTTACAGAAATACGAGAGCTGTAATAATTTTGAGGCAAAGCTTTCGTCTTGTGGTATAGGTTGCATAAAATTAAGTCTTTTGTGATAGATGAAAAGTTCCATTTAAAACTAAAAAATGTTAATAGTAAAATAACTGGGAAACTTGACCTGCACCTTGATGGCGAAAAGAATTGTTTGGAATTCACAAGGAAAGAGTTAAAATGAGGAAAAATTGTAGCTGTTGATGTACCCTGTGGCAAATGTTTGCCCTTCATCTGATAAGGCCTAACCTCACTCACTTTTTTAGATAACTGATAAATATGTAAGAGATTCACAAAGTTTGTTCACTGATGTGGACATCCCATGGTAACGTGGGAGTTTGTTGCCAGCGACCGTGAATGCACACGGACAAAGTTTTTTGTCCTGCAAGAAGCTATCTGAATCGAATCAAGCTGAGTGCAACAAACTAAATGGTGAGATAGCAAATTTGGTGCAGAAACAAAAGTGGGGATTTGAAGAGGAGAATGGGGTTTGAACTTAACGCGTCCCTTTCCATTGAGGAAGAGATTTATTTTAGCTCAAAGTACATTTGAACATGGTTCTTTTTGTGTGTATGTAGCCATGCTGGACGAGGATGAGGAAGACAGAGTGGATGAGATAGCTCTGCGACAGCTTACAGAGATGGGGTTTCCAGAGAGCCGAGCTGTCAAAGCCCTTCGATTAAATCAGTAAGTGCGCTCAGCATACTGGCTGTAAATTATCTGATATGATTAAAAAAGTGTTTGTTTTTCTCAAGTCTCCTTATGTGGGTCACCTAAAATTAGTCTGGAGAGAACACTAGCACAGAAAAACGGTGCTGCCTCTGGCGTTGCACAGACGCAGGTGGCACAGGGAAGGGGAAGCAGTGCTCTACCTGTTCTCCTTGGTCTGTGCTTTGCCAGGCTGTCAGGCTGGTACTGCTCTTAGATGCTAAACTAGCACTTGTGCTTGAAAATTCAGATTTTATGAAGAAAAAAGCATAGCCTGTTCAGAGTGGCCTTTAAACTGTAGAAATACTTCATGTTGTTCCTGTCGTTCCTTGGTCAGAAAGTGTCTGAGATCTCTATAAGGAGCAACAAAGCAGCTTATGTCTGAAATGTAGTTCTATATGAACCTGGAAAATGCTTTGCTATTTTCTCAGTGATTGCAAATGGTCAGTAATTGATGTGAAATAAAGCTGATTGTGTGGAGAATAAGGTGACTCCCTCAGAAGTGCCTTTTACAGCCTGGTTGTCAAAGTCAGACTTTGCTGCTCTGTCAAAGATGATTGTGCTGTCTCAGGTGCATCAAGAATTGAGATGCTCTGAGAATTACTTCAAGACTGTGTTTATGAATTCTCATTATTAATAAGCAAGTCAACATATGATGGGAAATGAATTCAAAGAAAAATGTGTGTGCAACAGGACTGCTTTTCTGGAGTGTTCCTTATCCCTGTGGTTTTTATTTGCTTGTCAGTATGTCAGTGACACAGGCCATGGAGTGGTTGATAGAACATGCAGATGACCCTGCTGTGGATGCTCCCCTTCCCGGTCAGACCCCGTCAGAAGCTGCAGCTGAAGCTGGTGCATCCTCTGCTGAAGTGATTGCAGGTCCTAGTTCAGAAGTTGGTGGGGAAGAGGCCAAAGATGAGCTGACAGAAATATTCAAGAAGATCCGGAGGAAAAGAGAGTTTCGCCCAGACCCAAGAGTATGTGTGGTGTATCTCGCCATTTATGTAGCTATTAAGACCAAAAGGGACTATGTAGGCATCATGGAACCCAAATAAATATTTAGTTAAGGGACACTTGTGTGCCTGTATGTTGTACTGGCCAGACAGTATTTTAGTGGGTGTCTTTAGGGGCTGCTTAAATTCAGGTGGCTGATAGGAATATTACCTAATGTATTGCTGTCTCAGGTACCAATGTTTAAATTATTGCTGCTATTACTTTTACACCTGAAAATCAACTGTTGAACCTGAAATCAAGAACTGCTCGACTCTAGCATTGCCTTTTGGTTGCTTTCAGAGAAGAAAGAATGCAGGGCAAGAGTGGGTCCTTTGCTATAGAAAAGGACAGGATAGTATAATTCTATTCAGGGGGCATGGAAGAGTATCATCAGTAGATTAAAAGTTTCACAGCAAATCTAAGTTAGCCTTTCTTCAGAAAGAAGTGAAAATCCTCAGAAAGATTCGAAGATTTGAAGTAAAAACGTAGGTTGTCATCACACCGTCAACTCACCAGGAGGTGCTCTTTAGAATCCAGCAATTTAACATCTAGAAGTTTCTTGTGATTTCAGCTGGAATCTGTAAACAATGTAGTGATTGACCTAAATACAATTTCCAATAATTGGACATTCCCACAATGACATCCAGGTACAAATACCTAAATACGTCATGCTCACTAGCAATATATAGTAAACCCAGGAAGTAAAATGAAATCTAGTGACTAGAACTACAATGGATAGTATGGACATGGAATGTGTATCTCGATGAGACATGAGCCAAGCTTTATGGTGGGAGAGGTTCTAAATTAATGGGCTTCCATCCTGTTTCCTTAAGACTTAGTCCACGTATGCAGCAGACACTTCTGATACGTGGTAGGTGCCAAGTTCATGGGCAAATCTGCTTGGTGGTCTACAAATGGAGGCAGCTGTGCCTAGCCCTGTAAAAAGCTCCTGCCCACAAGGTGAAAGGATGTTGTTGTTGTTTGTGTGCTAAGTGTTATATTAATTAAACTGTGCGAATCTGATACAGGCTGTCATTGCCCTGATGGAGATGGGATTTGATGAAAAAGAAGTGGTAGATGCACTGAGAGTGAACAACAACCAGCAAAATGCAGCTGTGAGTACACTGTTTCTGTTTCTTACTCCTATAATTGTCTGCTCAGCCAATTTGTTTATCATTAATTGATTCTGATTGTACTGTAAAGCCAAAACATTACTGAAATAGAAATAAATGCTTTCTGTGTCCCTTTGCAGAATAGCTGCACAACTGGAAAGCAATAATTTTTAAATATCTTAAAAGAACCCAGCCTGCATAGGGTTAAGGCTGCTGTGGTTGATACAATGTATGTGGATTTTCAGAAGGCTTCTGAGAAGCTCCTTCACTGGGGATTTCAACTAAGAAAATTATCCTATCATAGGGAAAGATACTTCCCATAATTAATAACTGATTAAAAGATAGGAATAAATGATGAGGCAAGAGATGAGGCAAGAATGAATTAACATTCTGCATCAATGTCTCCCACAACCCGGGGAGGCCAAGATGTGAAGGCTTTCAAAGACTGACCAGTGCCCTGTTAGCGACTATATTAAGCAGAATGATGTAGGTGCAGCTGATGGTGACAGAAGCTTCTTTTCTTAAGCATCTCGTGCTGGCTGCTGTCAGAGAAGGGATATTGGGCTGGGTAATTCTTCAAACTGATCTGCTGTAACCATGCTGATGCAGTGCCTGCTCCAGGAAACCTATCTGTAGGATGACACGTCTTCCCTCAGCTTTGAAACATCCAAAGCCAGTGACCTTTTATTACGATAGGAGGCAATGCTGCTGTTTCTGTTAAAGCAAAGGTTGACTTTTTATTTTTTTTTTTTTTGTGGAAACAAGCCCCAAATGAATAGTANTTTATTTTTATTTATTTATTTATTTTGGTGGAAACAAGCCCCAAATGAATAGTTATCTACTGTGAAAAGAAATACATCTTTAACTGCAAATGAGAGGAGGGGAAAATCATCTTTAACCTGCCACTTCATCACAGATTTTGACAGACTTTCATTGTAACAGAAGCAGATGTGAATTTGTTATGCCTGGTGGTTTCTTTCAGTGTGAATGGCTGCTGGGAGACAGAAAACCTTCTCCAGAGGACTTAGATAAGGGAATTGACACCAATAGCCCTCTCTTCCAAGCCATCTTAGAAAACCCCGTGGTACAGTTAGGGCTAACAAACCCTAAAACTCTACTAGGTAAGTGCTGTGGGGAGTTTGGAGTACTGTGTGGCAACGTACAACTTGCTGTATGTTGAGGCCAGGTCACTGAAATGGAAAATAATTTGTGTGAGTTACCAAACTAGGGCTTTGCCTTGCCAAAGTTGAGATAATGTAGGTGAAGGCATTTTCCCCTTCTTGAAGTTGAGCTCCATAGCAAAATTTGTGCATTCTCGGTCAGAAGAGCTCAAAGTGAAATGTAAATCTCTGCTTTAATGACTCTTACAGGGGAGGTTGATGCAGAATGACCTTGTCCCTATTATACACAAACTTTACATTTAATCATTGTCTTCAAACTTTTTGAGGACTTGCTTTTAAATAAAGGGTATATGCACAGCTCTTTGGAGAGTGTCTTTTAAAATACCTGCTTTAAATGTAATTAGCAGAGTTTGCAAGGCTTTAAATAATTCAAGAGCAGAATATTCTCACCTTGTTTTCTGAACAAATGTTCTCTTTGTTTCCAAGAGGGTTCCACACTGCAGCTCAGAATATAAATAGAAAATGAAATGCTATTATATGCACTTGTAAAGCTTGGATGAGCATGAGAATATATTCCTAAATGATGCATCTGCAAATAGCTGATGTCACAGACTTTAATAATGAATGTTTGCATTTAATTAGATGCTTAAAGTTGATAAATCTTTGGTTTTAAACTCTTGAGTCTGTAAAGAAGTAATGGTTGAAGTGGGGAAAGCTGAGATCTGTACTTTGGGCTTTGCCAGAGGCATACTGCATGGCCTTGAGCAGGGTATTAGTGGTAAGCCCTTCAGGGGTGCTGGGCACTTCCAGCTCCCACTAATGTCACTTGGAGCTGTGCATGCTCCAAAACGCTGACTTCGGTGCCAGGCTGCCAGGTTTTTACAAGACTGACCTTTTGGTGACTTCTGAATAGGTCAGATCTGCAGCCGCCCTTTTTGTCCCATTCCATAATGATCTAATGCTCTTAGTTTTTGGTTGTCCGGCTCAGTCTGGACATAAAGTTTAAATTATTGGCTGGCTCGTTCTTCTGCCACACTTGCAACATGACTTTTGCAGTAAATCTCCTCAATTCTGATGAATTTCTTGATCTGTCAAAATAAGTAACAGAATTAAAAATTTGCTGGTCCCAAAGCAAAGAATAACTCTGCAGCAATGTCTTGCTTTCCTGTTTAAGCATTTCAGACCTTGAAGCCTTTGCTAAATAAAGGACTAAGTGTGTAATAACTTCCATCTCTTGGCAGCCTTCGAGGATATGCTTGAAAACCCCTTGAACAGCACTCAGTGGATGAACGATCCAGAAACAGGGCCCGTCATGCTGCAGATCTCTCGAATCTTCCAGACACTGAACCGCACGTAGAGGGGGTGCTGGTCCCCTGTGCCACGTCCTCCTGTCCCCGGCTTCACCTTCCCGGCGGGAGGGCACGTGGATTGCTGGGGAGGGGGAGAAAGAGGGTTCCCCCCCAACCAGGGGGGTCTCCAGGAGAGCGTATGTAGTTATGGCCAACCTAAAGTTATTGCCTTGTGGATTTAGTGTTAGTGGAAGAGGTTTGAAGACTTATTTTTGTTTTTGGATTTTAGGTTGAAAAAAATATATATATACAAATATAGGAAAGGGTTTTGTGAATGCAATTAAGAATCTGATTGGCGAGATATATGATGATATTGCTCGTGTTTTAAGCTCCGCGGTAAAAGGCCTGTGACAGTAGTTTACTAGCCAGTTTCACTAGTATCTGGCTAGAGTTTACAAGAGGTCACTGACCACTAGCATAGGATATTAATTCTCTCCATACAGTATTAACTTATATCAAATTATAAAATGCTTTTTTAAATTGATTCTTAGGAAATGTTTTTTAAAAGTCCAAATGTTGGGAGAGCAAGCACATTTCTATCCAAACTTGTTTGTCTTGCATTATTATTTAAATGAAATAATTCATAGATGGAATTCCTTTAATAAATAGCATTACTTTCTCCTATTTATTTTCTGCTTAGTGTTGTTCAAGTTCTGCAGGGTTTAGGCTCGTAGATGATTGTCAGCTGCGTTAAAGATGCAGTATCTCTTTCATGACAGAACTTGCAACAACAACAACACTTGGATTCTCAAGTGCTGCAATTCATAAGCTTCCACTCTGCCATACCCCAGTGCGAGGAGGATGTATTCACTCTGTGGCTTTTCCATTTTGACCTGCATGATTTTGGGAAGGGAGACTTATGTTGAGTTTATTTTTCTGACTCTGTTTACAAAAAGATACCGATTTGCATGGGTTGAATGGTAATCTGCAAATAAGCAGAAATGCTTATGTTTTTATCTTGCTTAAGGTATTTAAAAGCACGCTTGAAATTACTATCTCTGAGATAGAAGTGTTTTTCTCTCGCTGCTTTTTTAAATCCTGGAACTACCAAGAATGTTAAGCTGTGTCTTTCCTAGTTTTATCAGAAGACTGACCTGAGCTTTTAATGAAAACTTTTGGTGAATATTCAGATAGATTTTGTTGTGGTGGGCTATGATGGTGTTATTTTAATGGTCTAAAATGTTTTTCCTTTTCAACTTAGTGCCACATGATTGACATCTGTCATCATCTGTCAAGTCTTGTAATAAGCAGCTTTCTCCTTGTGGAAAAGCAGGCTGTGCAAAACCTGCTTCTCCACAATACAGAGCAACCAGAGGGAGGTCCTGTTTTTAAATAGCACCCAGGTGTCTGTCAGGGGGCTGTCCTGAGGGCTCTCCTCTGCTTAAGTGTAGGTTTTTCATTGCTGGGGTTTGTGTGCGTTAGGGCTGTTTTTCTTTCTTTTTCCAAAAAGAAAAATGCAGCAGGATGTAACCCGAAACCCCACAACAAGTTTTGGCCTGAACTTGGTATCTGATCTCTGTTATTATGCAGCCAAGGCTCTGAAGTTGCCAATTTCACATAATTAATACGAAGGGTGGGGAAGTCAAAACAGCACGAGATTTTATCTTGGCTTACTATCCCAGTGTTTTTTTTTTATTTTTGTTTTTCATAATTTCGTATTAAGCTTGCACTTCAAGAGTGCTGAAACTTTTGCATCTGAAAATTCCGAGCTTTATAGAAATTTTATCTTCTAGTCACATTGGCCAGTAACACTTTTTTTTTTTTCAGACTCCTGTTAAGAACAGGTTGACAGCATAACATGAAATAACTTTTCTTTAGCTATAAAAGTCAGGAACCTGATCTCGGAACCCTGAGTGTTTGGTGCAACTACTCACAAGTAGTTGTGACTAAAGGTTGTGGCATTATAAAGATCTGTGGTTTTTTTGTTTGTTTTCCTCATTCCCTGCAGTTTTTGGTGTATAATAGTACCAGAGGACGCTGTTGTTTGAAACTCTAAGTCTCTTTCCCTATTCAATCAGGGTAAAGTGTCAGTATTCCTCTGGTGATTATTTCTAGAAGATGAAGGTGAGAAAGGAAAAACTAATCTGAAATATTTTCTGGCTTTTGCGTAAACAAGACCAGCTTCAGACTTGCTGAACAGATACTTCAGTAGCAGTCATGGCCTTTTAATGAGCTGTTCCCTTCTTCAAAGACCACTTCCATGTCTCTGTTGTTGCAGTGATACTTGATTGAACTCTGCAGTGGATGTAAAGAGCTTCCAGGCTGACCAGCCAAGGATCATCTTACAATTTTAGATTCATCTAAAAGTTTATTCTCTGGTTTGCTCAAGGCAGAACCTGGCTGTGATCTGGCAAGAACAAGCAACCTGCCTCACCTGTGGCTGCTGAGAGGAGAACAGGGATGGTGTTAACTTGAACCAGCTGCCTAGTCTGGCTGAAGCTGAGTGATTCCCAGAGTAGAGGGTCCCACCAGCTTCAGAGGAGCAGAGTGGTTTGCTCTTGAGGAGGAAAGTTCTGCTGCTTGTGCATCTCTGCATGAACCCCACTGCAAAGGGACAGGTCAGAGCGATGCTGCCGGTGCCCATTACTAACCTGTCCATCACCCTCAGTGTTGGTTTGATCAGGATGATAACTCTTATCAGAGCTGCGTCCCTGTGCATGCCAGAACAGGATTGGTGCCACGGATAATTTTAGTAAAACCAGAAAGAAGAATCGGGAGAGTGTAATCATGTAACAGATGGAGGTAGGGATGTCCAGCCTCACTGACATAACCAAATGCTGCAACTGCAGTTAGAAACCTTTTGGATTAAAGGCATACTGCATCTTTAAAATACATGAAAGCTTGAGAATGTCGTCATTTCTGGCTTTCCTTTCAGAGCTCAAAAGCTACACAGCTTCTGGTTTGCCAAAGTTTGTCTTTTGGCATGGTTTTAGCAAAGTCTTGCTTGTCTGAGAACCTAAATTTTCAGTAGTTAAAGGCCAGAACTTAAGGTGTGATGTTCCCAGTAAGGACTAGGAGTTAGCTTAAAACAAACTACCCTCTAGGTTAAATTAGTATTCAAGGAATTGATGACACTGATATTGTCTTTTGGGTATGAATTAGTACTGGGCTATGGAGCTGTATCTCCCATGGCACCTGGGTATTGCTACTTCATGGTTAATGTGTGGTTTGGGGGAGAGGGATTAAGTCTTTGTGCTTGTAAAAGCACTGATTATCTTTTCTCCCCACTGCCTCAGGAAATCACTGTTTCCGAGTTAGCATGTGCAGAGACAGGTCTCCAGGTGCAGGGAGGGAGTAGCGAGGCCACTGCCTGGGGACAACCTGTGTCTGAGGGATGCATGTCTCGTGGCTCTGGTCTGGAAGGCAGCGAGAGGTCCCTAAGCTCTGTGGGGAAGAACAAATATTAGGAATAAGGATTTGCACGTTTGCATCCTGTGCTTGTATCTCTTCAACTTACAAAGAGCAAAGACGTGTCACAGTTGGGTGTCTCGTAACATGGTCAAGGAAATATTGTGAAGACCTGTGAAATCAAGAAGTGAGGAAGTGACGTGGTAGGTGGCTCATCCAATGCAGTATCTGTTTCCTGCAGTTCTAAATCTGTCCCGTTGGTTGATACGGAAAATCTTCTACCTTTTGATATTACATGATTCTTGAAAGTTAGCTATTTATTTAAATAGATGTAACTTATAATTTTTGTCATCAAAGCTTTGATATTTTTAATAGAAATGTACTATATGGAAGTTTGTTCTCAGGGCTTCATATTTATACTCTCTTTACAAGGGAGGTTCATTGAAAGGATTGTATTTGGGGTAAAATGCTGTTGGTCACTTTACAACTTGAACCGTGCTTGGTCTTGACCGGTGAGACAGAGCTAGCATAATTCTTCTAACAAATTTATCTTAGAGACAGTCCAAAGAGTCTGCCATTCTTCCCTCTCCTTGGGAGCAGTGGCACGAGTCTTCCTCTGAGCTTGCTGCCTCCTTACATCAGGATGGTCACACGAGGCTGCCCAGGCGCTTCACAGTTCGCTGATCTTTACGCTGTGTCAAGGACACTTCTGCTCTCCAAGCACCTGGAAAATTAACTTGTGCTCTTTCCAGTACAATCATTAATAACTACTGTTCTAGGAAGGCTCAAGGTTCACTTCTTCCAGAGCTTCTAAACCTCCTGCTAATGGCATCTCCTTGGCTGCTCTGTGTGGCCCAGAACCTTGGCCCCCATTCACTCTCCTCTCACTCATAACAACAGACTTTGCTATGAAAACCAATCCCCCCGAATACAAGAAGTACTTAGGTGGTTATTGAAATCCTTTTTAGTTGGGACAGTTATTTTCATGAGGCAGAGCATTTGTAATACGCTTTGAAAGTTGCTTAAACGAGCGTTGCACCAAATGAATGTATTGGAGCACTGTCAGCAGATGCTGCCCGTGGAACCGGTGCGGAGCGTCACAGTGATCTCAACTTCAGTGGCAGCTTTCCAAAAGTAGTGTGCATGGGAGAGTATCTCATCCAAAATCAAAGCCCCATTTTTCTACTTTTAATAAATGGCATTTTTATGAACTGGTAGAATAGCCTCATTTGCAGCAGGGTGTTACCAGCTGGTTGTAAGTCCCTCTGCTTAGAGGTATGAGCAAACTAACAAGAGTCTTCTCTGGGCCAGCGGGTCTCCTGAACCCTTTGGGGGCTGTCAGAGATGGGACAGGGCATTAGCTGGGCCAGCGTCTTGGTCCCTGTGATCCCACAGAAGGAAAGCAAGTTGTGTAGAGTGAGTCTGCATGAATGTGGCATCGTCGTGGTGGCCGTCACCTGCACCCAGATATCGAGGTATAGCCTTGATATAGTTTGAGAACCTTTTGCCCTAGTCTTAAAGATCTTCAATGCAGAACCTGTTTGCAGCATGTGATTTTTTTTTTCCAATAAATGTAAGTGCATTAAGTTCTCACTGAATTTGCATATAGTTTTATATCATGTTTTGAGGAGGAGAAAGCAATTGGATCATGTTTTTAAACTAAGCCCCATAAAACCGAGTGTCTCCTTACAGCAGGTCGGAGGCCTGTAGAGTGTTTTTAATTTGCGTATTTTTATCCTAGTTTAAGGAACTGTACAGGAATGTGATTTGCTATCCGGCACTTACCACACAGCAGCACCAGTGAGATTATTTTGCAAAGTACTGACTGTTTTTCATTGCACTTGTGTATAAAATGATTAGGTTCAGCCTATGGGAACTTTTATATGGAAGCAGCACTGACGTGTGGCATGCACTGCTGTTGCAAAGATGCAGTGTTACTTCATGAAGCTTAGCTAGGGCCAGCATCCCTGAGCCTGTGGCCATCAGGGTTCATTCTAGATGTGCCAGGGTGGGTCACTCACCTCTCCTGCTTTGAGACAGCAGCCCTCCAGGCAAAACCAAGAAATGGCTACTAATCTGTTAACGTTTTAAAGCGTTGTCTGCTGAAATGTATTGCTAGAAGTTGCAGGGTTGTTGGCCAAGCCAGACCTGTTCAAACCGAACCGCGTTACCTACCTTCAGCACGGGGCACTCGGACCCACGGGCGAGGCTAGAATGAACGCTGAGTCTTTAAACCTGCTCTCACACACACACTAAAGACACTGATGTTGTGTTGTAAATTTATAATATATCTTAAAAATAAAGTTTTTTGATTTATTACAGGCTGTTCTGGAACGTCATTTTGAAGAATAGTCACAGTTACGAGTTCACACTGTTTGGTGTTGCTTGTATTGGCAGAGTAACAGAAAATAAGGTATTTTAACAACTCATCAACAACCTAGAACGTAATTTGAATGGTGAATCCTGGTTTAGTACATGCTTCTGCACCTAGAAGGTTTTTCTTTGATTTCCAGAAACAATTGCTTTGCTAAGCTTCCTTTGTAAGGTCTGTGTGAGGTATATTTGGGGCTCCCCTGTGACAAACTGGTGCCATATAATGGGATTTATCTTGACTGATGAACTGCCGGTGTCTTCTCCCACAGCAAAAGAATCTGCGGGAAGGAGAAGGGAGCTGGAAAACTGAGCTGTGAGCAGCGGGTGCGGCCGCGTGCACGTGAGGAAACCCAGGTGCCCTTTGGCTCTCGTGCCGCTGCTGGCACCTTGGCACGGAGCTGGGAAGCGCCTCCGAGTCCTGCCCACATGTGTGCGGCCGCGGGAGGGTGCGGATGTGTGAGGTGGTTTCCCTGGAGAACAGGAGCGATTAGCAGCGTTTCTACCCTCTGTGCAGGGCAAGGAAGAGCAGCTGCAAGCATGTGTTCATATAGCTGTGTTAGGGCAATGCGGGAAGAGTTTGGAGAAACCTTCATGGCATTTGTGGGAGAGGGCTGCACTGAGACCTCTAAATGCTGCTTATTGGTACAGACTTCAAACTGTGTTATAGACTGCAGGCATTTTTGGTCTTGAGTGGCCCCTAGTTTAGATTTCATTAAATGCACAAATTAGCGGCGGGATGCAGGACAGACCAAAGACATCTTTGCAGGAATTCAGATTATTTTTTTTAACCTACCAGTAATTTGTGGTACTAGTAATAGCATTTAGCTAATGGTGCTTCTGAACCTGAACTGGTACAGCAGGTCTGTGCAGAAATCCACACCTTAAAAATTAAAAAGTAGCTGCTGTGAGTGACAAAGTGTGTCGTAATTGCCCTGGTGTTTGCGGGTGCCGCAGGGACGGCAGCGCTGGCCCTTGTGGTGACAGCAGGACAGGTAACTGCTGCCTGTGGCTTCCCCCAGAGCCCAGGGCTGCTCTGCAAGGGCAGCTTGGGCAAATTTGGCTCGTTAGTAACCCCGTCAATGCCAACACACTGGTGTGGCTGGAGAGCTCCCATTTCCTCAATGGGTGGTTTACCAGCCAGCTCTGTGGGCTTCCAGGGTTAATCACTCCTCTACCCTGAATTGGAGGTTATTAGTAGCACAAATTTCCAGCACTGATGCCACCAAGGGAAAAAAAAGGCAGTAGAATAGCATGAAACTACTGCAAGCGGAGCTGCCTGGACTCATTTCCAGCCTCAACAGAAGGCGATAGCAGATGCTGCCCTGCGAGTTCCTGCAGCCTGGCATTCTCCTTGGACAGATCAAAGCTGCGGTCTCCTCTGTGATCAACGGATATTCTGTCCTGCATTTGATCTTGCTGCTTTTCAGGCAGTGATTGGAAGGGACGGTGAGGAACTGACCAAAAGCAGCCGCTCCAGAAGGTGACACGGACACTCTGCTACAGCAAAAGTGGGTGCTAGGGTGGAATCAATGCTGTTAATTCGCTTGGCCCTCGCTACTCAAAAGCCTGGACTTGAACTGCATAAATTTAACTCGTGAACCCGCCTGTGGCTGTAGCGGGTTGGAGAGAGGCTTGTGAGCAGGGCAGTCCCTCAGATGGATGTGCGAGACGGCAGCCGTGCGAGGAAGCCGGCCAGGGAGCGTGACCCGAGAAGCGATGCCTGAGCCCTCGTGTATCGTGTGTCACCGGGAGCCCTGTCCCTTGCAGCCCTCGGGGACGGACCCAGTAACTCGAGCTGCACTGGACCTGACCGCACGGACCAAAATAACCCTGCAGAGACGACGAGCTCCCCAAGCCAAAGGTCTAAGGTGGACGTGCGTGAGGAGCTGGTGCCCAAGTACAGGCAGGATCCTGCCCCGGACACCACGGGGTGGGGAAGTGTTCCAATTCCCAAACCGGTTTTGGTGCGTGGAGCTGCCTTGGAGGTGACCTCAGCAGCACGGGGACCGCGTGCGGCGATGTGCACAGAGCCGCCAGCGCGTTGGACTGGTTGAACGTGACGTCTCCGGCCACGGTGCCAGCCCGGGGAAAGCGGCTCCTGCAGCCGTCTCCAATGATTGTTGCTGCTCGCTGCACTCTCGGAGTTTTCTCCTTGGTGCTGGCACGCTCTGGGGGAAAGCTGCACCCCCGAGGCTCGGTATCCAGCACTGCTGAGATTACCTGGCTTTCCCAGGCTCGTAGAGCTGGCCACAACCTGTAAGTGAGCTGCTGTTTGCCCTTGCAGCACNTGGCTTTCCCAGGCTCGTAGAGCTGGCCCGTGAGCCGCTGTTTGCCCTTGCAGCATGGGTCAGCTCTGGCCTCCTTGGCACCAGGCCCTTGGGTTTTGGTTTTGCTCCAGCTCCTGCATGATCCACGTGGAGGGACAGCAGTGCAGCTCTGAGAAATGTGCAAAGAGAGGAAAAAATATTTGGCTCCATCTAAATTGTCCTTAAAATTGTCCTCCCCTTCCCATGTGCTTGGTGCCAGGGCACTCGTGCTGCGTCACAGGCTTTGCTCAGGGGCTACCCAGCAGAACACTCCTGAAAGGGGGAAAAAGCTTCCACCCGCCTCCTCTTTCCTCCTGCACGTTAAGCCAGGGTTAGTCCCTCTGGACATAAGGGGGGAATATGAACGTTTGGGGCTTTGGGCTTTTTTCCTAGCCCTGCTGCCTGTCCTGGGCTGCTCAGCAGAATGGGACACAGTCCCCATGTCACTGTGAGGGCTGCGTTTGCTGCTGGCTCCGAGCGCCGGACTCCTCTGTTCTCACCATCCCCTGTGCACGGATCTCTTAAGTTTTATGGGTTACCCCTGTCCATATTTATAGCACAGTGGGCTAAAAATAAAAGCTTTGGGCGCTCAGATCGCAGCAAAGAGGGTGGCCCAGAGCCCCTCAGAACGCGGTTGCTCGTGGGGACATGGGTGACACCAGCTGCCGCTCCGCTGGGTGCCCATCAGATGTCGAAGCAGCTGGGTCTTTCTTGACTTTTAGCTCCTGTTGCTGCAGCGTTGCTGTCGTCACCGCCGCTCTGGAGCGTGGAGCCTTGTGCCGCGTGCTCATTCCCCTAAAAATACTCCTGTCCCTCATCCGCGCCTGGATCAAAGGGAGCCTGGAGCGAGGGATGCCACAGCCTGGCTGCTCCGTGTGCGTGTCCCACGGCGCTTGGCAGGTCCCTGCAGAGCTGCGAACACGGCAGGTGGGAGAGTCCGTAGGAGCGTGCCGGGGCAGCGGGACACCGTGTGGGATGCCAGGGGCCACAAGGAGCTTCCCGCATGCTTCCCCGCGTCACTGGGCTGTGTGCACTGCTATATGGATAGGACAAGGAAGGGAACAGGCGT
>VWPW01001949.1:0-72809 GCA_013389825.1 Crypturellus undulatus | reverse complement strand
CGGCGGGGGCGCCCCGAGGCCTGTGCGGCGGCCGCCGAGCTCGTCGGCCCGAGGCCCGCGCTGCAGCCGGGGCCTGTTTCAGAGGGTCGCTCTGTTTTTCTCTGAATCAGGTATAAAAAATGGTGCAGCGCCTGACCTACCGCCGTAGGCTGTCCTACAACACAGCTTCCAACAAGACCAGGCTGTAAGTGGCACTTGGCTTCTAAGGGTGATGCGTTTGTTTAAGCGTCTCGTCGTGCTACTGACTACCTGTGTTCCTGATGTGTTTAGGTCCCGAACACCTGGAAACAGGATTGTTTACCTTTACACCAAGAAAGTGGGGAAAGCACCAAAGTCAGCATGTGGTGTGTGCCCAGGAAGACTTCGTGGTGTAAGTGTTAGCTTTATTGACATAAGATGTCATTTGCTTAATGCTGAATTTAGCTCCTTGGTCCTTGATGAATTCTGGTTGGAATGTTACCCTTCCTTACGTTGCTTCTTGGGTCATCTGAACACTGTAAAGCTTAGCTTGTAAACAAGTGCTTTGAAAGCTTAAAGAGTAAAAACAGCCCTTTTAATGATCAGGAGCCTCGCTGCTGTTATATCTGAAGCATTTTGTAAGTTAGCTCATAAGTGGCTTAGCTTTTTAAACTGCAGTGTTGGTGATGCTATAGCAGGCAGCTTTCTATTAAAATATATATATAAACATATATGTATTGAAAATTCGAAGTATGAATAGTACCTATTAGACAGGTATAAGCCAAGTTTTATCTTCAGGTATAAGCCAAGTTTTATCTTCAGGTATAAGCCAAGTTTTATCTTCAGGTATAAGCCAAGTTTTATCTTCAGGTATAAGCCAAGTTTTATCTTCAGGTATAAGCCAAGTTTTATCTTCAGGTATAAGCCAAGTTTTATCTTCAGTTTTAGAAAGAGTGAATTCTTCTGACATGTTCTTTTTTTTAACATGTTCTTTTTTTCCAGAATATATTTCTGGTTTAGTACTATTTATCTTAATGATACAAATAATGTCTGTCTTTGATTACTCAAAACATTTGTTTAAAAAAGTAAAATCTTAATGTGATAGGATAGCAATGATTAATTTAAGAGAAATCCTGAAGTTAGTGTATAGGTACAGCTTCTTATGCATGTTCCTGCTTTTTAAACGAGTGTTTCAAGTGTGAAAGTAAATTTTCTTAATGTTGCTTTTATCTAGGGGCTGTCTTATGATACTGTCTAACTTGTGCTTTCTATAGGTTCGTGCTGTGCGTCCTAAAGTTCTTATGAGGCTTTCGAAAACAAAGAAACACGTTAGCAGAGCCTATGGTGGTTCTATGTGTGCTAAATGTGTCCGTGACAGGTAAGCTTGTAGAAAGCTGACTTTTTTTTTGAGGTTACCTAGTATGAGTTGTTAATATCTTAATATTTTCAAAACATATGTCATAACTTTAAAAACACTCTGATGTGTAGTAAAAAGAGCAAACAACGGGCAGATTGGCAGTGAAGTGTACAGTCTGACCCCTTGGATTTGAGTTGGTTACTTCTTTTGGAGCTCTTTAGTAGAGGAGAGTTTCTTCATAGCTTCTTACTGTGTTGTAGATTGGATAAACATTTTGTTCACTCGGTATGGGTTTCTTTCCTTTTTTTTTTCCCCTCTTGTTAATTTAGCCTCCTAGTAAAGACTTCTCCCTTTAATTGTCCTATTTGTCTTCTGCAGAGATGACTGTAAGATCAGTTGAGCTTTTGGCTGCTTTGTGGTGTTTTGTTATTCAAAATAGGGATGCATGTTAAGCCTCTCTGGTCAGTCTTTATGATGGCCTTCACTAGGTCGCACTAGGGCTTGAATTTTGTTGCCTAACAATCATACATCTATTTTTTTGACAAATCTTCGCATATGTGAATCGTAAGTTAAATTACTGTAATTGGTACTTAGAATGAGTTGTGTGACAGATCTTTATACTTTGCACATTAAGTGCTGTGTTTTTTTTAGCTTCCCAGGCACTTTGGCTTGGTGGTAGGTCATTTTTAATAATCAAGTGTTCCAGAAAGTATTTTTTTCTACTAAAAGCGATGTAAGTGCTTTCTTCCCTGTAACTGGCAAGTCCTGCTGCTGCATCTTCTCAGACATTTTTTGTCACCGCTCATGAATATGAATTGGCATTTTAATTCTTTAAGATTGAGTGTATGTGATACGTTTTTACTTCCAAGTGAAACTCCTTAAATTTATTGATGTGTGGATATTATCACATAGAACTGTCTACAGAGATGGCCCTGTATGGCCTCCAGAAATAATCATATCTAAGCATGATTTAACCTGGCAGTGTGTTGTGTGTGGTTTTTTTTTTTTTTTTTTTCTTTCCCTCTTTCTCTCTCAACATGAAACTGCTCTTCTGATGGGCCTGTTCAGCTCGGAGAAGAGAAGGTTGAGAGGGGATCTAATCAGTGTGGATAAGTACTTCAAGGGAGGCAATGAGGAGGATGCGGCTGGCCTCTTTTCAGTGGTGGTCACCGACAGAACAAGAGGAAATGGCCACAAACTTAAACACCAAAAGTTCCACAGGAACTTAAGGAAAAAAATTTTGACAGTGAGGGTGACAGAGCACTGGAACAGGCTGCTCAGAGAGGTTCTGGAGTCTCCTTCTCTGGAGATCTTCAAGACCCGCTTGGATGCGGTCCTGTGCCATAAGTTCTAGGTGACCCTGTGTGTGCAGAGGAGTTGGACTAGATGACCTCTAGAGGTCCCTTCCAACCTTAGGCATTCTGTGATTCTATGATTCTTTTTATTCTCTCTCTGTAAACATGAAACTGCTCTTCTTTTTATGACCAGGCCAACTTTAAATTTCCTATAATTCTAAGGAAGAAAACTGACCACAACTTGTTTAACCACTTTAAGAACTGCCAAGTGGGTTGACATTAAGAAGTTTTACTTTTTGAATTTTAAATTTGTGAAAGGACTTTTTTTTTTTTTTCAACGTTTCACTATTCAACATCCAGGTGTTACTCAGACTCTTTGGTAACTACCTAGAAGCCACTAATGCTGAGCTTTGTGAGCACACTAGGATTCATTGTCAAATCTCTGCACTCGTACAGGGCCATTCTCCCTACCTTTTTATTTTTATTTTTTTTTTTTGTCAGGAACATTGACGACATACCTCTTCTTAAAATAATTCTAACTAACACCATGCATGCAATATTGAATGTTAATGACAACAGAAATAATTCTGCTTCATTGTATTTTCACTTAATTAGTTACACATGCTAAAACTGTGCTTGTATTTGTTTTCCTTTCCAGAATCAAACGAGCTTTTCTTATTGAAGAGCAGAAGATCGTTGTGAAAGTGTTGAAGGCACAAGCACAGAGCCAGAAGTCAAAGTGAATCTATTTGTATTTCCTGCCCAATAAATGAAAGTTCTGATTTTCCTGTCATTACATGTGCTTGTCAGAGCTAGGAGGTGATTCTCACATGTTGTTAAATACAAAACAAGACTTTGGTTCAGCAAATATCTTAAGTCAGGGTGCTTTGTGCTACATACAAACAGGAGAAGTAAGCAAGTTCAAGAAGGTCCTATTAAATGAGACTCGGCTCTGTTCCATAATCGCAAGTCCAGCAAGTCCACTTTTTTTTTTATAGAACTATATAAGGATTGGAGAGCTTGGCCAAGAAGAAAGTTAGCGGTCTGAAAAACAAAAGCGAACAAAGGGAGAATATAATTACAGTTGGAAGAGAGAGATGTCAGATAGGGAAGAACTAGTACAAGTCTAAGGTTAATTCTTTTTTCCAAATAGCATCTGCTGTTACTATTACTTGAATCTGAGGGTGGTAGTGGAGTTGTCTGACTTCATGGAGCAAGTGCTGTATCCACCAGATGTAGGTACTGCCTTGCCTGGGTCTATCGGACGAAGGCTGCAGCCACGGTGCTCTTGGCATGTTAGATCCTGAGAGAAGCTGCTTGGATGAGCAGCTAGAAAGAGCTCTAGGTGCTCAGGAGCCTGGGTCGTACAGACCTTGCAAAATCAGGCTTGATGGCTTTCAGAGCAGCAGTTCAGGCTTCAGGTATCTAAATTGAATAAAATTCTTCTGGATCTGTTTCTTTCTCACTGAAGGTAATGTGTTCAATTGTAGAAGATGTGGAAATGGGCTGTTATTTTTTTCTTTCCTTGCCTCATATGCAAAGAACTTTAAATCTCTCATGCTAGCCAGGGATGCTCTAACACATTCAAGATATTTTTTGTATTCTTGGTATGTGAAGTGATCTTCCCTTTCCCTATTCTGAAGTTTCTTGGTATGACAAAGAGTACATAGTCAGTATTTAATCAAAGTGGTGAGTTCTTAATTTTTGTTATTTCATGGGTAACACTGCTTGAATGCCAACATTGGGATTAGAGAAGATGCCCTTTGAAGAGCCCTAATGTCGCTCATGAACCTTTTTCAGGCTGAAATTCCATGGGATTCCAAAGGAATTCATTGCTCCTGACTAGGAGCAGGCTGCTCAGAGAGGTTATGGAGTCTGCTTCTCTGGAGGTCTCCAAAACTCGCCTGGATGCCACCCTGTGCCACGTGCTCTAGGTGTCCCTGCTTGAGCAGGAGGTTGGGCTAGATGATCTCAAGAGGTCCCTTCCAGTCTCAACCATTCTGTGTTTCCGTGACTCTGCATGCTGGCTGCTTGTAGTGTGCCCAGCTCCAGGGCTTGTCACTGCACTGCCAGCAAAGGATCAGATCCCACACAGCCCCGTTCCAAGTGTCTGCGAGCTCTTGCTTTGGGACAATTTCCTGCAAACCCGTGGTACAGCCGCGTTCGACGGGAAACTTTCCAGCTCCTAGATGGAGAGGAAATATCTTAACCAAGCAAGGTAGAAGATCCCTTCCACACCACCCTGAGTATTTATTTGCAATTTCCCAAGCCATCCAAATAATTTTGTGTTCTCAAAATGGTAAGCATTGCAACTAAAATACGAAGCATTTGTTTTTCAGCTTGGGTTATGCTGAAACTTGTTCAAAAGGCTGAAGCTAATTAAACGAGGTTAGTTTTTATGACTAATGTTAGTACCCGGACACTTTTAAGTGCTGTTGCTATAGTTAGTTTTCAAGGTTAAAATATTAGTTGTTGTGCTAGTACAGATTTAAGTGTTCTGGCATCTGGAAAAATAAGTGGAAAGTGGAACAAGTGTGTTTTAAGTTTACCCCATAGGTGCTCTCAAGTAAGCGTTATTTGACATTGCTGTTTTACATTTATAAACTGCTGGATTAGAGTTTTCTTTAGTGCATTTTGAAAGAAGGAAAGATGTAGAGAAAATACTCCAGGACTAACAGTTAAAGAGAAGCATCACAAATCATACTGGGCCTGGGAGTTCCTTCTGAAGAGGAGAGTCAAGGCTGAAGATGGCAATGGCTGATTACAATGATGCTTGGCTGGACTGGAAGGCAGTTTGGCCTCTGGTTTGTGGTATGTGGTATTGCCACTACTGGTCAAAAAAAAAAAAGGGGGGGGCGGGTGCTGGGGGCAGTCGTTGGGCAAGTGCTTGGTGAAACTGGTATAAGGCTTTTTTGTTGCTTCCCAAAAGTAACTTCCAAGGCAGGCGGCTGCAGGGTGGGTGCGGAGGCAGGGGCTGGCGTCAGGCGAACCCCGCTGCAGCGCGAGGCTCCCCCTCGCCGCCACACACGGAGCTCCCGCGCTGCCACCGGGGCAGNCCCGCGGCTTCTCGGCCGCCGCCGCCGCGGGCGCTCGCGGAGCCTCTGCCCGAGCCCGGCTGCCAGGACCCGCTGTCCCCGCCTACACTCCCCTCCCATCCCCTCCGCGCCTGGCTTCCGTTTCCGTCTTCGTGGACGGTGGCCGCGGTGGGGCCGAGCGGGGCGGGCCGCGCGGCGGTGGTGTCCGTTGGCGTCCGTTGGNTCGGCCGCCGCCGCCGCGGGCGCTCGCGGAGCCTCTGCCCGAGCCCGGCTGCCAGGACCCGCTGTCCCCGCCTACACTCCCCTCCCCTCCCCTCCCCTCCCCTCCGCGCCTGGCTTCCGTTTCCGTCTTCGTGGACGGTGGCCGTGGTGGGGCGGGCAGAGCGGCGGTGGTGTCCGTTGGTGTCCGTTGGAGCGGGGGCGCGCGGCGGCGGTGACCGTTAGAGCCGGGAGCGCGTGCCGTGCCGCGCCGCCGCCATGGAGACGCTGTACCGGCTGCCCTTCGCCGTGCTCGAGTGCCCTAACATCAAGCTGAAGCGGCCGGGCTGGGTGCATATGCCCTCGGCCATGACTGTCTACGCGCTGGTGGTGGTCTCCTACTTCCTCATCACCGGAGGTGCCCGCCGGGGCGGGTGGGCTGCGCTGAGACGCACCTAAGGGCTGGGGCGGCGGTAGGCTGAGAGGGAGCCCCCACCCCAGGGGAGCTGCCCGTCTGGTGTGTGTGGGTAGAAAGTTGTTCTTTTCGAGCTCAAATTTGGACAATAAATCCAGAGTTCAAACTGCCCTCCCCTACGCTAAAGTAGTTGTTGCTGTTTACCTCTTGATTCTAATCTAGTTCATCTTTATTTATTTATTTATTTATTTTGAACAGGGATTATCTATGATGTGATCGTGGAACCTCCCAGCGTTGGGTCTATGACAGATGAACATGGGCATCAGAGACCAGTCGCCTTCTTGGCCTACAGGTAGGAGCCAGGGTCCTGCTCCTGCCAGCCAGAGACTACAGGGGATGAATGCCCATGAACCTGGTGGTTTGACAGAGCTGTGTCAGCCTTTTTTGAACTCTGGGGTGATGGGGGGAGTGGAGGATGTGGTACATAGCTGACAAATTAATCTGCAAATTAAAACAAAATAAAACAACAAAAACCCTAAGTGTTGCAATTAATAAAAGCAGAAGAAAATAGTTCTTCTGAAATTACTAAAAGCAAATACTGAGGTAAGAAACAACTTTTCAGCTTTATTTTTTCAAATCCTTGGAGTCTTTGGATGGGTGCAGGAATATTTAGTTGGGTTTCCTAGCAACATAATCCTTGTGAAGCTTTTAGTTCTGTGCTTTTAAATCCTGATTTATACTTAACTTCTTGGTCAGACTTGGTTCTGTATAAAGCTCATGAAGAGAACTAGTACATTTGTTTGGTCACCTTGCATTCCAGGAGATAAATTGCATACTAAATGCTCAATTACATAGAGGCAGTTTACATATCTACTTTCTGTTAAAGGCAGTTATCACAGTTAAATGTTCTGCATATTTGCACAGCTAAAGCAGGCTGAGTAGGCTTCAGTAGATGGTTTTTGGAAACTCAAATTAGTTGAAAATTAATGCATTTCTGACTGGACATCTTCTCCTCCCCTTTTTTTTTCTTTTACCTTTTTTTCTTTTTTCTTTTTGTAGAGTGAATGGACAATATATTATGGAAGGACTAGCGTCCAGTTTCCTCTTCACAATGGGAGGCCTAGGATTCATAATTCTTGATCGATCCAATGCACCAAATATCCCCAAGCTAAATAGATTTCTGTTGCTTTTTATTGGATTTGTTAGCGTCCTTTTGAGCTTCTTCATGGCCAGAGTTTTCATGAGAATGAAGTTACCGTAAGTGACTTAGTTTTTGCATTTCTTCTGTCCAGTGGCATATGTGTGCATATGTTAAACCTAAGGGTAACAGAAAGTAAAATGATATATGTTAAATACTTGCTACTTGGTTATATGTTGCTTTTCTGTAATGCTTTTTTGGGGGAACAATCCACCGTGAATGATGTAGGATGCTTCTCAGGTTATCCACACCAGGACTGTGCTTTGGTAAAGAAAGGTGACAAATCCTTTTGTCACCTAACTTTTGTCACATACCAAAGTCAGGTATGTGATTAATGAATCTGAATTATAATGAATTTTAAGAAAGGAATATGTGTATATTGATTATTTAAAAATTAATTACAAGAGAAGTCTTTGAGGAAAAAGCATATATCAATGAACTTGGTGAGGCAAATGAGTTGTTTATAAACTATGTGCGGGATCACAACTAGAAGAACTGCAGAGGGGAATGATGGATGTTCAGAGACCACTTAAACAGAACTGAATTAAAGATGATGCTTTTTTTTTTCCTCAAAAGTGAACATAATATTGAAACATGCTATATATAATATTTTAATATACATATATTCAGAGATCAAAAAGTAGAAAAAATCTGAAGCTTTCAGGCTCTGCGTATTTCTTGTTTTCTGTTTATTTTTCAGTCTATTTCACTTAGAATAGCTGAAACCAGCTGTTTTGAGGTACTGGCAGTTAGTTTCTGGAGTAGACCTAGGAGATATTAGCTTAGCAATGACAATTGTTTTTCCTTTCCTAAATATTTCTTCCAGGGTGCACAAGTGATGGCTTCCCTGGCCGCAGATAGCGGAAGGGAAGTCTGCTACTTTATTTTCTTATTTAATCAGGCTATCATGTCACTTAAATGGTTTTGATTATTTTTCACCCCAAACCTAAAAAGAACAAGAGAAATCATAGGTAATTAAAGTGAATCTCTGCAGGATACTGACTCACATTAAGGAAACAATTTCCTATTTAAATGTACTTTGTGTGCTAGGTAGCTTTCTGCAACTCCTCCGCTAACAAAATGGGTACAGTTTCTTTGGAATTCACTGCTACTTGTTCTGCTATCTTCTATGCAAAGGCAGATAGTTGATTAGCTCATTTCCCTTGTTTAACATGGCTGTCTCAGACCAAGAATTTAACATCAAAACTAATACTATTAGCTGATTTGTGTAATCAGTTAAAAAAGTGGGTCCTTTCTTTTAAGATTCCAGAGTCATCCTTAATGCATATTGGAAATAGACATAATATGTGTTCTGGGGTGATTTTCTTTAGATTTTATATAGGAAGCAATATAGATAAAATAAATTTATGGGGAAAAATGGATTGAAATAATATCCAGTTATTCTGCAAAGTATGTGCGTCTCTTAATAGTTCTCTTTGTTAAATTCTGTAAAGAAACAAAACTTGAGAGAAATTGAAGAGGAAAATGGGTCTAGTTTGTTTTCAAGATTGTCAAGCTGTCAATATACATTAATTATCCTAAAACTGATAGTTTGTGTAAAGAGTAAAAATGCAGATCCTTTGGACTTGGACTTCAAAAATTCCGAACAATAACAAAGTTGGACTGAGGACAAAGTAGTTCATTTTCAATAGCCAGTGAAAACAAATGGAGTGTGTGGTTAAGATGGTAGGTTAGTACTTTGGACAGCATTTACTTCCTTTTCTTTTATATAGGATTGGTCTGAAAATATTATTGGCAGCCTGAGATGTTTGTTAAAATACTGTAATTCACTTGTTTTACTTGCTTTTGAGGTGTACTGTCTGTATCTTTAACTATCTCGTTCTCTCTCTCTCTCTCTCTCTCCTTTTTTTTTTTTTTTTTCCTCTCTCTCCTAACATCTGTTCTGTAGGGGCTACTTGATGGGATAATACTTCTTGTGGTATATGAAAGCCCAAGCAGAATTTATTCCTCTCCATGAAGTGTTTAAGAAGCAAGAGCAATTGACAAATTCCATAGTCACTGTCAACGGAAAAAAGGACCTGGTTATGAGACATCTGGGAAAAAGGGTGCTGTCTCTGCAAACAAACTTTCATTACCAATGGCTGATTTAGGTTTAAAACAGCATTTTATCATTCTTGTTCTAGAACTTCTGAAAAGAGCAAATTATCTAATTAGTTTTTAACCCTACTTCATATGAAACAGTGAATCCATCTTTCACCCTGTCCTGATCTGAGTATTAGCCATTGGTTTGATGTTTTTTTTATTGCAGATTCTGTCCTCTGTTCCCTCTGTGGGAAGACTTGAATTGGGGAAGAAATAAGTGAAACTTGTCTTTCCACATTATAATTCAGGGGGAAAAAAATCTTCAGATGCTTTACAGTCAATATACAATGTGTCTGAAATTATTTCAAAGGCATCTTTTGGATTAATAGCTCTGTATGAGCCAATTCAGATATGCACCGGGAAAGAGAAGAACTGTATGAATGTGCATTCCTTTTTTGAAACGGTATACAAAAGGTAACAAATAAAACTTATTTTCAACAAAGTTATTTGAATTCCATTCAGTTTCTGAAACATTTTTTTTTTCTTGAGTAAACACAGCTTATTTTACATCCAGGCTTGAGATGTTGTTCCCTACCATAATGACATAGTTCTTACTTCATCTTTCACTGCTGGATAGTAATTTTTTTGCAAAGTACCAAGGACAAGAAATCTCACTTCTTTTTTTTTCTTTTTTTTTTTCTCTCGTGAGCTTGTACTTTATCCAAATGATATACTGTTATTAGTTGTCAAAGTGAATTTATTTAGTTCTGAAGCTGCTGTTTGTTGTTTGTTTGTTTGCTTGTTTTGGTTTTGTGTGTGTGAGAGACTGGATTTCAACTTTCATTTTAAAAGACTGAGACAATATTACTACCATGTTTCATTAATAAAATTATATATTGAATTCTATGGGAATGAAAGATCCCTTTAGAACTCTATGAATGTCTTTTGCAAACCATGGTATTTGAAGCACGTTTCTCATTTATATAGTAATTGTCACTGAGAAATGTAACCTGTTTACTGGTATTTACTTTTTTTTTTTTTGCTTCACTGTGAAGTGTCTTACTGTGCATATTTTTCGTCAAATTTCAGAGCTGCTAATCATTTCTCTCAGAATATTTTCATTCCTTTGTTCTTTTGAATTGTATGACTTCTGCATTTGTTCATCCTGCATGTTTGTCTTTAGGAAGTTTAGAAGTAGCTTAAGCAATTTTACGAGATTTAGAATTATTAAGTTTGCAGTGTTTCCCAAGTCATACCTGTTGGTCGCACAAGCTTTGGGGAAACGCATTTTCACTCTCAGGGAGAGTATTTTTTAAGTAAGTAATAGAATCAAAAATAGAATCAAAATTAGTCAGCTTTTTAATGCATGTGAGAAGGAAGTCAAACCAGAAACTCACGTCACTAAGTGTAATTGTTCTGTTGAGACCACTGCAGCTTCAGTGTGAATGACAATGACTGAATTGAACTGACTGAACTTATTCTTAGAAAGGAGTTTTAATCATTTGATGAGTACTTATGGTATATGAAACATATTTTATTGCAGTTGAAAGCTGGTAACTCATTTTGGAACAAAGAAAGCTAATTTGTAATTGCAGTGTATCAAATAGTTTTGAAGAAATAGGACTAAAAGAAAAAGGACTATGCTGTCTTCAACAAGTAAGATTAAATGATCCTTTATGTTTCTTTGGTCACAGGTTATGAATCTAGATCTTCTGTGATCCTTTGCTAAAACATGAGGTGCAGAGAGAACCAGGAAAAAGAAGGCAGAGCTGAAGTAAGATAGACTACCCAGAAATAGGAGCATGCTAGGTAGGAAATTTTAAGAATACATGACTGAAGTTCTGTTTGGCATTGGGCTTCTTGTTCAGCCAAGGGAAAATGTCCAGTAGGCACTATAAAATAAACGATGAAGAGAGATTGCTGTGCCTTAAGGGAGTGCCATTTTCCGTTAAAGGCAGGCTAGTATTTTCTGCAAGTGGTTGCTATTCTTTGTACGTACCAGCAGGTGGCCTGCACTGTAGGAGTTTAGGGTGCTCACAAGACTATGGCAATGACTGATGGAAGGCTTTATTTATAGCTAGTGAGAATATCTGTGAGTATTTGGTGTTTACATCGTCTGGATGAACTGGCTTAGCTCAGGGAGTGGGGAAATAAAAATTAAAACACTATGGTAAAGGAAAAGCAGAACACATCTTTCCACAATTGAAAACAGAAGTTTGGCCACCTTTCAAATGCAGCAGAAAGTCAGACTGAAGTCCAGAGTTCTTGATTTTTTGGGGCTCTTTTGCAGGTGAAAATACTGAATCCAGAGCTCGTCCATGGGCTTCACTAGAACTTCTGAGTGATGGTGCCTAGTCAAAATTGTTATGCAGGTATACGTGGCCTCTGTAGCCTTTCAGAAATATACATCTAGGAAGTCTTAACAATCCAGGCAATGGTAGATTTACTTGAGTTCAGCTGAAAAATACAATATAGATTAAAACACAAAATCAGCCCTCTTTTTGCCCTCCCCCCAAACCCTAGATGTTCTAGTTTCCTTTTTTTTTTCCCTCTAATACTGCCTCCAGATTGTTGTAAGCAGTGGAATAATTGCATGCTAGAAAATCTATGTTGTTGAAATAATATTTTAAGGAGAAGAACGATTCTACCATTTTGAGGAGATAATAGTTACTGTTCTTGCTGATGAGGATAAATATGGTGTTCTGAAAAGTTTAAATATATATAAGAATGTATGTAACTTATCTAAAACCTGAAGCACTCTTGCAGGTAAGTTTAATTACAGGTAAGTTTAGTCTGCAATGATGTCTGAAAAAAAGGACATTTTTGTTACTGATGCAGAATGAGGTAACATCAGTGCTTATGTGTTATCCACAGTTTCATTAAGCTCTTGTTTGACACGAGAAATCAACTTGGAAAGAAGCTTGATATTTCCAGCAGAAGTCTACAAAAGTAGAAATGAATGAAAACTAGACATGTCCTTCACTGTATTTTCATGTTATGCTTTATTAAAATAGTGGAAGATACAAAATAACTGCTTTTAAGCACTACCATTAACTTTTTGGTTTTACTATTTTACCACATTTTAAATCTGGTTATATAGCACTTAATGGAATTTTGCTTAAGAGACTGAAAATGCATTGGTTATCCACTTCAGAAAGTACCTTTCAGTATGGTTACTATACCTGTTTCCACTTACGTATTTTATATGCATAAAATATTTCCTTAGTGTATGAATAAAGAAGCATGAAATATTAGAAGTCTTTAGAGTTAGTCTTAGGAACAGACAATCCTGAATTTCTGCTGCTACCAGAAAAGGGAGCCAACGTGCATTAGGGGGAAGAGAATAAATCTCACTTTCCTGTCACTCCTGAATATGCTGCATGTGATGCAAACATTTTTCTGCATGGTAGAAATGACCCTTAGAATGTTAGAATGTTATTGTTCATCTGTAAATGTGATGCTTGTGTTTTGTTTTTCAGTGTTATAGATTCCCTCATAAAAAGAGTTCTAGCAGTAGTTCTGACATTTTTAGATTTTTTTTTTTAATGCGTCTCAGTTTTGTTATTGCTTTAGAATATTTGTCTTTCAGAACATGCTTAAGGAAGGGAGGATTGAAATCATTACAAGAAATCAATTGAAACTGTTGTAAAAAAACCTCAGTAGTAGTAGTAGTAGTGGTAGTAAATTTTACTGTTGGATTGAGGCAATTCTGCTACACTAAGGTGGAAGAGTAGAAATGTACATATCAGTGACAGGAAAAAATACAGCTAATACATCAAACTCTCCTAAAGGATGGTGTTTCATGAGAAGCAGCTACTAGAAATATGAGAGTTTCTAGGTGATTTTGTTTCTCTGGTGAAAAATAATTATGCTGGTGTGCTTTTTGTTTGACATGGACACCTGTCAGCTAAGAGCTGGATAGATCCCATAAGCTCATTTTAGAGCAACAGCTGTGGCACTCTAATGGGAGTAAGGCATGACAGCCCTGCACCATGTTTTAATTGGTGATGTGAATGCGAGGCGCAGCATTCTGATATCTTGTATTTTGAGTCTGTAAGGCAACTTGCTGGGCTCGAGCACAGTTATTAATGTTCTTTGGATATAAGATGAAGTTTCACTTCATCACATGACTATCCCATATAGGTTCTATATGCGTCACAGGTCTTAGATTAATTGTTATGCACACAGGCTGCAAGAAGTGCTATTTAGCTGTAAGTAAATCAGATCAGTTGGATATTGTCTGCTACCTTATGCATGGAAAAGACTGGTGCTTGTATTTTTTGCATCAGTTTTCCCTGGAAAGATCAATGCTGTAGTAGGGTTTGTTGGTGTTAATTGTAAGCTCGAAGTGGAAAATGAACAATTTTGAAAGGGTGCAGAATATTCGGTGGACTATTCTGATGGGTTGGGAGTTAAACTTTTTTTTGCATAACTGGTAACTTTTTTTTTTTTTTAGCATAAGCTTGTGGGGTTTTTTTTTGTTTTTTAGCATAACTCAATTTCAGAATCTTCAGCAATTCCTGACAACTTCAGGTAATATGTTCACTATATTTAGCATTCTGATACCTCATCTGCCTTTAAGTGGGAATAGTGGGAGATAAGGTAACCAAACTTCAGTCTGAAGAAATGTTTGAATAATAAGAGAGAAAAAAAAGACACAGAACAACAGAAAAATCCCTCCCCCAAATACATTCAACGCCTGGAAGAATATGGAAAGTTTAGTCACCAACTTGGATTTTTAAAGAATAAATCATATGAAAAATAAGCTGTATGTGAGAGTTACGGACCCTGTAGAGAGAAGAAAAGCAAATGCTCTTTAGATTTTAACTCTTTATGCTGTCTTGCATGTTGAGGAAACTTGGTGGGGTAGTCAAAACAACTGGAAACAAGATGCAAAAGTACTTTGAAAACCGTTTTCAGGGAGTCTTTATTGATTATTTCATATTGCTTTATCTAAGTGGAGGGAGGTGTTAATTGAGGTTTGTCCTGTTGCTATTCTTTTCAGCACTGAGTGACCTGGATAGAATAGAGAGTACATAGTAAATTGGCAGAGGCTGCAAAGAGGTGGGATTAGGATACACAGTGGTCTTGACAAATAAGAGAGAACACTCTGCAAAGGTAGGGTGATCTGTATTTTTTACAAAAAAAAGTGCACAGTGTGACGCTTAACTGAAAAAAAATGTAGGATGGGAACAATGGGTTAGATAGCAATTCCTCAGAGTAAGTCCTTGAGTTTGTGGATTACAAGCTGAATATGAGTTTTTGTCTTTTCTATGACAGTGTAACAACATACTAAGATGTACACAAAAATTTTAAGTACAGGATGTAAAAGTAAGCGCGAAAGGGAACGGAGCAATTTATTCTCCACATCAGTAAGTAATGTAGCAGCGAGGAAGAGTTGGGATGACATTAGAAAAATATTGTTGAGGATAAATTAGTTGACTACTGGAATAGATTGTGGAGGTGCTGGGATTTCTTTTGTGTGAACTTTTAAGAACAGGCTGGACAAATGGCAGTAAAATTTCTCAGATCTGGCAGGTCTTGCTTTGGGATGAATGACTAAATAATTTCTTGAGGTGTCTTCCAACAGTGACTTATTTTTTATGACTCTGTTAATGAGAACAGGACTACTGATCTTCTACTGGAACACCAGAGCGCTCTATCTTTAAAAATAATTATAGGAAGGTGTTCATAAATGGCTAAATCTGTCTTTTAAAAATATTCTTGCAGTTCATTTGTCAGACAGAGTCCCACTGGCCTCTTTGCAGTCAGAAAAATCAAGTTGTTTGACCTGACGCCAAAAACTAGTTGTTAACTATCTTCTGCCAGAACAGAAAATGAGTTAGGTCTTGAGCTAAGGAAAATGAGAGAGATGAATGTTTAAGGACTTCTCTGTTTCTGTACTAATTTCCGCATTAGTCTGTCACTTAAAATCTTACTGTTACATCAGATGGCTGTTGGAATAGCTGTCATACTGGAGCAGAGCCATCAGTAAGTAGACGAAGGGAATCTGTGATATTTCTAGAAAGTATTTTCCTGGCACAGCACTTCCTCTGTGCTTCTGTTTCTCTGAGCTGCAGTGGAAGTAAAACACCAAAAAACTTTCTAAGTATACTGGTTTCTGGAGATCCTTCCTCTTAGGATCCTTACTTTATTAATCAATGGAATTTAACTTCCTTCAGTTTTGCCCAAATCTGTCCACATCTGCTACAGTTAGTTGTTGTTACACTAGTTCCTATCTACTCTGCTTCATCTTCTTTTGCTGCTCTGACTTGTATTTATACTGTCCCTCTTTTTTTTTTTTTTTTGTTTCCCCCACCATCATTCCAGACTTCTGAGTTTCAGGACACCACCGCTGTTTTTGATTGCTCTCTTTCTCACTGTAATAGTATTTGTCTTTAAAGGACATTACTTATCAGCCTCCTCAGCTCTTCTGTTTCACTCTTCTTCCTCTTCCAGTATTTTCTCTTATCACACAGAAATCCATCACTTAGCTCCATGAAGCCTTTTGCTATTCCATCAGCCGTGGTGCTCTTGGCTTTTCTACCTTTGTTCCCTCCGGTCTGACTACAGGTCCTTTAGTTTTCCCTGCTGAGCTCTTTCTGAGCTACTTCACCCTGCAGTGACTCCACACTTCATTAGCTCCCTACTTTTTTTCTGCAAAACTCAATTCCCTGGCTTGTCTTGTCCTTTCAACCTCTCTTATCCTCTGGTCATTCCTCTGACTGCTTCATTTTTTTCTTGGCTATTTTATATCTTTGTCTTTATTGTTCTGCACTTAACATCATCTGTTGTGCTGCTGCTTGCATGACTCATCCTAAAACAGTGAAAATCCTACTGCATCCCCCGACATTACACTAGGGAGCCAGCAAAGGCTCCTGTATCCAGAAATCTCCATCAACAGCAGTCAGGCCAAGATCCCCATGGAACTTAGGTACATAATTCTTATTCAAATCAATAACACTTAATTGCCAAATAGTTCTGAAAGTCCTGATAAAATTTTATCAAAACTTAAAATAAGCAAATAAAAAACCCAAAACAAAGCAAAAAAAAACCCAAACCCCTTAACCCCAACTGTAGTCAATTATCTGTTTCCTTGTGCTGGATTTAAACAGCTCTGTAGAGATAAGATGAAAGTTCTTAAGTGTTTTTTGTTTTTTTTTTTAAAGCAAATAACTGACTTTTTTTTTCTGAAAATACAATTGCTGAGTGTTTTATGAGTATAGCCAACATATGGTCTGTAAACAGTGGAACAAGCTAAGAAAATCTGTTGAAAATACCAGGATTCATATACACAGTAGAGAAGACAAGGCAATAACAATGAAAACTCATAAAGCAGAGTAACGGAGTGTTCATCAGACAATTTTTAAAGGTACAAAGACATACATTGCTTAAATTTGCTAGTATTTAACAAAACTATTAACAAACTGTATTCAAGTCAACATCTGGTTTCATAACCTAAGCAGGAGTAATTAAGATATACTAGGAATTATTTAATTTTTTTTTTTTTTTTTTTAATTTTAAATTTTTAATTTTATTTTTAGTTTTGAAAGGCAGTAGTAAACTCATGGTGATCTTAAATTTGTTTTTCACCTTATTGCCTGAATAAATGGATAAACTTCACTGAAATCAAGGGAAACAGGTTAGTGGGAAGACGGGAATCAGACTTAAGATTTCAGATGTGTTGAAGAATTGTGTTTAACTGCAGCTTCTTCACTGTGCCATGACTGAACAAGCCTCATTTTACATACTTTGATGATCAGTATGGAGGTATTTACCTGTTTACCTTGTTCAGCTACATTTGAAAGAAAAATGTCTTTACTTTAAAATTGTAAATAATATCTGAAGCTGACTAAGGAAAATCCTCTCTGCCATTAATAATTCCAGCATGTTTGTTAGTTGCTGTTATTAGTCTCTTTCAGTGTTAACATCTTTTATGAGTATCTGCAGTATCTGTCAAGCCCTTGATTCACCACTGGATGGCAGTCCCTACAGCGCTATTCACTCTGTGAAGGAAATGCATGTTTCTAGATCTGCAGAACTGAAATCACATGCTGCCTTTTGGATAGGGAATGTTACAGTTGAGGATGTATTTAGATCCATTTTTTTCTAGTTGCTGAAAGTATAAATATGTGAAAAGGTTTTCTGTATATTTCTTTCACTTGAGCTCTCTGTCCAATTGAAGCTTTGAGGCTTAAGTACAGAAGAGGCTGACAGCATACGTTTCTATGGCATTATCTAACTAAAATTTAAAAGCACTCTGTACAGACTAAGTTAAGAAGTTAGCAGGTATATTATATATACTTTGTGAAAAGAATAAGTCTGATGTAATATAATATAAAATAAGATGAATTACTCAAAAGTTGCAGCATTTATTCAGTGAGGTTAGAAAAACAGAAAAACTTTATTTTTTGACCCTGTCCACTGTATGTCTCATGGAGGGAAAAGAAATTAAGTGGCTAAAAGGAACTGACTAGTTAAAAAAGAGTAGGTGTAATTGGTTACTACTGAAATTGTGGCTTATGTTTATAAATCAGAATGAAAAATCTGACTAGCTAATTGGGAGAGGTGAAGAAAGCTGTGTGGCCTTCACAAGGCTCTTTCTGTGTATGGTTATAAAGTAGAGTGACTTTACAACCACAGGGCTTTGGAAAGTTCATTCCAAAATCTGGAGCTTTCCCTGCCAGGCATTTGTTCTGAAACATCATGGTGTAGTAGGTACTGTGGTGATGGGATTATGGTTGAGCTTGATGATCTCTAAGGTCTTTTCAAACCACAATGATACTATGATTCTATAATGTGGAAAAAATGTTGACACTGACCTCTCGGAGAATGGCATTTACTTAAAAGTAGCAGCATTTCACTCTGTTGCATTTCAGGTACCAAGTGGTTTTCTTTTCAGTTGAACAGAAACTTAAATGACAGACTATTTTAAATTAGTCTTGTTGATGTATCTTGGACAGTGAAAGGGACATAAAGGACAATATGAGGAAGGAAGCATGCTACAGTACCTATGGTAAAGATACCTTTCAACACCCTTACAGATGTCTGCATCCAGAACATTTTTTTGAGCACTAGTATGTGTTACACAGATGGCAATTTATATGACCCCTTTTTAGATGGGATGCCGAAACGGTAAAATTACAGGGCTAAAACTGTTTAGCAGCTTAGTGGCAGAGATCGTAATAAAATCTAGATCTAATTGTCAGTCTCGACAGTCAGTCCCTCCTACTGACAGCACTGGGCACTGCTTCAAGAGCTAGTATTCAGCAAGAGTTTTTATAGTAAATGTTCTACTCAAGATTTATTTTCAGGGTAAGAATGGCTTTTTAAAATGCTATTGTCAAACAAAAGTGTCTGTAGAAAAGAACAAATTTACATTTGTACTTTATTGAAAATTTAAACCTAGTACTTCCTTTCCTGCTTAGTAGTTTGTTGGCATGCACTGTTTTTTTCCTTTCCTGAGATGCAGGCTGTTTCACTGCAAGATCTTTTGTGGTGTCTCCTTCACCCTCCTTTACATCTCATTTATTATTGAATGGTTATTCCCATCTCTGCCCAATTAGTCCATTGGACTGATATCTTTCCCTTGCTAGATTTTTGGAGAAGCACTGTCATATTTTCACCTTTGTTAGACCTTTTGCTTGTGTCTATAAACATCTGCTGAAATAGCACGTTATTTTTTTTTTCAAAATTTTCCTCTGGTTCCTACAAAATTACAGGATCAAAGTTCAGCTTTTACTTTGAGGTAGCTCAGACTAGTGTTGCCTCTTGTCTCCTGTGCTGCCCATCTGTTTGCAGCCACCTGCTGCTGCTTGCCCTAGTATAATTTGTGAGCTCCTTGGGGCAAGAGCAGTCTTTGTGTCTGGTCTATGCTAAGGACTTTCCAGTGCTTCAGTTACATGCATAATAGATTTCACATTAATTGAATTTTATCACGAGAAACCTTACCACCAAATTCTTGATCAACTGTGCTGTTTATCTCAGTCAGATGGTGGTTTCAGATTGCTTTCTAAAGCTCTCTTTGAAATTCTTCCATAGTTTTCCATGTTCTTTCACCCTCCTGCCTGGCTTTCTGTATGCTGGGAAGTGCCAGCTTGCTTGATAGAATGGCCCACTTCTTCACATCTCTAGGGCCTTTATTCAGGCCCCTCATGGGTGATTTTCCCTGTGTTTATTCTGAGCTTTTCTGTGCCTGGGAACATGCCGCAACAAACCCTCCGTTCCTGCCCAATCCGTTCCTGTGCTGACGCAACGTGTTTTTTGGTCTGCCTGCTGTCCCAGGATAACCTTTCTCGGTGTCTGTGTATGGTCACATCACATTATTTAGCAAGAGGGGGAGTTTTCTGTTCAGTTGCACGCTACTAGTCAGATATACTGCTATAATAACAGACCATGGGTAAATATCTGTGAAATGAAGTCTGTTACCTTTTACTTTGTACTGATGCCATGCACAGCAGTAAAATCTACGTGGGAAAAAAGGCATATGGCCTTGTGGTAGTAGAGCTGCAGTAGCTCTTCACTGCAGTATAATGTCTATTATCTTTTCTAGGCAACAACACAACAACAGCCTTCTATCCCATCAGAAATGTTAAGGGCAAGGAAAAGTTCCTGGATTTTAATATGTAATTAATACAGAATTAGTATTTAATGCTGGAAGGGAGGCAGGAGAATCTATTATTATTTTTTGATTTTTTTTGATTTTTTTTTTTCTCTCCTAGGCTGAGAAGAAAAATCCCTAAAGACAAAAATGTCCCCCAGGGTTAGAAGGATGAGTCATTCATTAATTAATCTGGGATACAGTCGTATCCAAGCTGCAGAGCTTTGTTCCTGACAGATGCCTACTTCTTTATGGGGTGAACGTACTTAAGTCTACGGGTTGCATTTGGCATAGCCCAGTTGTGACTTGAATGCAGAAATATAGCATATATGCCCCACGTTTGGATATTTTGTTGAGGCTTTCCAGTTGTATAGGGAAGTGCTTATAGAGTTCCCATGTTGCTGAACTATGTTTGTATACAGCAGATAGGGTGGGGAAATGAGAAACTAAGCATGGAGGGATCAGTGTGAGGGAGGGCAGAAAGGTAGTAATGCTGGGATTTGCAGGTGGTGATGGGGAATTAAAATTTTCTGTGACAGGAGCCATGTGTCAGACGTACTTTTCAGCTCTGCAGAAAATTGTTAGTGCCTCAAAGTCCTATCCCTTCTTCAGAGTAGAATGATCAAAGAGCTTGTTTTAGTGACGATTATTGTCTATCTTAATTTCATATGCGATCTTTGCTTTTTGCCCTTTGTTTGTTAATGTGCAAAGCTGTTTTGTGCACACTTACCAGACAAGTAAGAGTCAGGCCAGCATTTCTCATCCTTATCCAGAGTGATACTTTGAGCTCTAAAGAAATCATATTAGTGAGTAAAAGCCTTGGGATTTGTGTGAACATTAGCTACCGCCTTCTGCAGCGAAAAGGTAGACTTTTAACTGATGGAGACAGTACTTGCAATGAAATACGCATTATGAAACCATGAGCATTTTCCTTTATCACAGGGCAGTGTTGGGAAATGCCTTAACTGTTAACTACCAGTTAACTGTCAGATTGGGTAGAGAGACCAAGGATTCAGTGTAGAGGTATGTTACTTTTTAGTATCCCTAGGCAAGACTGTGCAGCTGGAAGGTTGATATAAATCAGCAAGACCATGTCAAGTCCCCTGCTACCATGTATTTTCTCCTAATTAAAGAAACTGGCATGTTTTGGTGTCTGGACATACTAGAATGGTCAGCGGTTACTCTCACAAATGCTTCATCAAAGCCAATGAGTCTTCTCAATAAATAACTCCTTTTTTGTCCATCCGCAGTATTTTTTTTAAAAGGCAGTTTGCTGTGAAATAACTGTAATGGGGAAAATAAAAATTGGTTGCATTTCAGATGTTCATTTGTAGGGATTTTAATTCCTCAAACAGCTGAACAGCTGAATAAAACTGAAATATATGGGTTAAAAGCCACGGATCTTGCATGGGAAAAGCATTAGCAATTTATTAAAATACCTGAAAGATAAAATAGTAAATGTTATGTTTAAAAACTTCTAAAATGCATGTAGCATTGAATGCAATTAAATGTATTTTGGAGCTGGAGTGTGTATAAAGATGTGTATGTGTATTATAAGGAACTCAGGTTTTGTCCTCTGAGCTTTCTAGAACTGTTATCCCCAAATCTGGGGGTAATGTAAGAGATTGAAATATGAAAAAATGGCAAGATGAAGGATTTTTAGACCAGTTAAAGCTCTGCTTTTGACAGATGCTGGAAATAAAATTACAGAAGATGTTTAAGTTAACCTAATAATGTGCTGCTTTTCTTGATTCAGCTCTTTGTTCTTCTGAGCCCTCAGCGAGTTTGCTCAAACCAAATAATCAACAAACTAGAAGAGGAAAAACAACAGATAGTGCAGGAAGCCAGTCTGCAGGAAAATCTGCTTGCCCATAGTGCAGATGAGCACAATGCTAGCAGATGGAAAGGATGGGAACACGCTGCTGACCGTCAGGGGAAGTAGCCCTGTCTTTCTGAGCAGCTGCTAAGGTGCAAATTTCCCTGTGTCAAAATGTTAGGTTAAGCAGAGAGAAGATTTAACATGCCTTTTTTAGTTAAATGATTGGAAATGTATTAATCTTTATGTGAGAATAGTGTTCAGTCCCAGGGCGTTGTTGCATATAGAAATGGAGTACAAAAGGTAATTTTGCGGATTGCGGTAGTCCCAGAAATCAGATAGAAAATGAAACGTATGGAAATGTAATGAGAATACGGAAACATGGATGAATGAGGATCTGGAATCACGAATTCAGTTGCCTGTGAGAAATTCGTGCAGAGTGTGCGAATCTGTGTTTAACTTTTAGGTAGTTTGGGAGGGAAAAAAAAAAAAAGCCCTTACTAACAGATGGCATCAGATGTCCAGCTTTCACCAAGTCTTTACATACTGGAAACCAAGCCACTAAACACTGGCACTGATCAGTGCTAGTGACTAATGCAAGTGTCTCAGATTGAATCCAGTTTAATCCAGCAGTTGACATTCAGATAAAGCTCCCAGAGGTTTTAGTTTGAGATCAGATGTATGGGAATGATGGAGTCTCCTGTTTCTGCTATGGTACTGTCATGTGATTCCTTCGTTTGAAATCTACAGGGCAGGGTGGGTGTCATAGTTGGGTAAGGAATTGTTTTTTCTTGTTAAATATGTGTTGGGTCCTATAGGTGGCTTGATTCTTCAGCGTTCGCTAAAACTGAATGTCTAGAGAGGCCATCTAGTATGTTACCTGAATAAGGATAGCAAAAGGACAGTAAAGTCTGTCATTCTGACACAAATTCCGTTCCTGGGTCACTTGTGTATTAGCTACTTGAAGACTTAAGTGCTAAGTCCTTTTATGGCCCCCTTTTCATCCAAGACAGCTTCACAAAGACACCTAACAGCATCCCAACCAAACAGGGACTCAACCTTGAATTGCTTTATATGAATTGAAGTAAGCCATCCCCTTTCCCTGCTGGGAAGTTCACAAAGCTTGTCATGAAAGGTTATCAGTGTAACCAAACGGGCGGCTATCACAGGATAAAACCAGACAATTTCAAGTAGAGGGACAAAAGGTCAGAGAACTGCAAACCTAATACCACAGGGAACATCTTGAGTTACAAGATTATGGTACAGAGGAAGGAGGGGAATGTAGCTTTGCCTAGTAAACACTCAGTCAGCTCTCAAAAATAGAAAATGACATGGATACTAGTGGGAGAAATATGAAGCTACTGTAAAGTACATATATACACCTGCCATTATCACATACGCCAAGAGAGAGATCATCTGACTCTAAACTCCTCTCCAAAGCTCAGAAAGATTTTTAAGTAAAGTATATGCCTTACATTTAATTTGGTAACAAGAGAGATTCTGAAATTTGCACAAACATTTCAGAAGTGCTTATTTCTAGATAACAGTATTTTGTGATTTCTCAGGTTGAATCAGTGTTGCTCCAGCAGTTTTAGCTCAGGTAAAACTGAGTTTAAAAGTGATGAAGGTTTTTTTTTTTTTTTTCTCTGATCCCATCTGATCGCAGCATCCTTTCTGTTAAACTATTGCATATTTGACTTTCATTTGCAGTACGACAGAAACCAGGTCTTTGAGAGAGTATCTTCAATCCATATCTATCTTTGTTTTTAAGAAAACCTCTAAGTGGAATGTAGTTCATTCTGAGCCATTTTTGATTCACATGCATCTCCTCTCCTACTGCCTTAACTGCAAACTGTCAGATACTGTTGTCTGATACAAGCATGGAAGAAAGATTGTAGTTGTGAGATTTAGACTCTTACTTGCAAATTGGATTGGAAATAAATAATGCAGGCATATATAGTAACAGCACCAGTAACAGCGTTAGCTAGAAAGTCTTAGTTTGTGATTGGCAAGAAAGTAGAAGCCAGAGTAAGGAGGTTAGCTAAAATACTGTGAATGTTAGTCTGTGTAAACCAGAGTCCTCTAGCAATGTTTCTGAGTCAGCATAACGTGCTGCGTCCATTGGAGTGCCAGATCCTGTTCTGCTTCAGTACATGTCAACTTTGGAAAAAGCCACAAAAAAAACAGGTTCTATTTCACAAATACCTCCTAGAATTTCAAAACTTTTGAAATCTTCTGAAACCTTCTAGTCAGACACAACTTTGTTGAAACCTCTGCTTGCAGAGTGAAAAGGTCAGTCTCTGTATTTAAGTTTTTCTCTCTTACGTACACTGGACTTGCAAAATCTAGTAAAAAGTGTTGGAACTGATAGTTCAAACAAATGTGTTTGGTTTGAAAAAAAAAACTTTTTAAGTAAAATGCGATTGCCAAATAACATACTCAGATTGATGTTCATTCCAGTCCAGTAATTCAGAATAAAGCAGTTATGAGGATGAGGATCTCAGACTCCAGCATGAAATAAATTTTTGCCGTCATTCAGTTATTTCTCAGCTTCTTTCTCATCACTTTCTACATGCCTTCATGGCCATGATTTGATCAGGAACTTTCCTGGCTTTTATTTTTCCTGCATAAGGGGTGTAGATGTAACTTCTGCCCCTTACTGAGAGGAGCTGTTTATTTTATTTTTTTTTCAGGCAAGCCATGAACTTTTACTCTCATGATAAGTACATTCTTAGTACCTGGAAATAGCCTAGTGCCCTTCTGATGCCAGTATGTTCATGCGGTGTGTCTAGGAAATTTTTGAATATTTTCTAGGAGACTTGTTAGGATTCTGATTAAAGAATGAATAATTTTCCCTGTCTTAAAACCAAGCTGTCTTTATTATTTTAGATACTCGATGCAAATTGCAAAAAAATCACTCTTCACTAAAAAGTTTGATAATCTACTGGCATGGTCTGATAATCTGTTAGTAATGAATTTCCAATCTAATGTAATGCTAACAGTATTGAATTTGGCTTCCTGGAGATGTGCAGATATCCTGTGCAAGTCATAGAATCTGGTAAATAGTGGTTTGCATGTGTGTGCACACTCATGCCAGCCTGTAAAAATGATTATCTCATTATTATCTTTTTATTTTGCTACCCGTGACCAAAGCACTGATTGTTTTATTAGGGTGATAAATTGCTATTTGCCAATCATTGTTCTTTGTGTTTTAATAACAGTTATTTGTTACAGGAGCCACATAAGCCTGAATCAGACTTCCAGTGTTATACAGCCGAATTCCAAAGCGTCTCCTGAAAAGGTTTGGTGAAATGAGCAGAGCAATTCAGTGACCTGCAGGTACCTAATCAGACCAGTGCACTGACAAATGCTACAACAATTCGCAAGAGCAATGGACCAGAAAAGATGGTTAGAATTCCCTGCCTTGATGTACTGATAAATTCAGGTCTGTCATATCCATAACCCCTGGCTAAATTATTCACTTAAAGGAGCTGGAACATAAAGGCTGGAGACACAACTGAGGAAGGAATTAGTAAGTTAACATGGGTCATAGTAAATGCAGATTTGAGTAGAGAGTTGTTGTCTGTGAAGTTTAAAAATTGAGACTGCAAAGATTAGTAGGGTGTCAGCAGAAGGAAGTTTTGTACCTCAGGACCTATGATAAAATGCTTACATTGAGATATTTGTATTTTAGAGAAAGGGAAGGTGAGGGGTGGAGGGGTAGGAAAGAGGGGGTTTCATAGTGAAAATCCTAGTAGGGCAGTGCTTCTGGAGCAAGTCTGTCAAAACAGGGACAATTTAGTAGTGAGTTAAATAGTTGTGTTCTGTCAGGGAAAAGAAACATGTCCTAATGGAAATGTCTGTAGTGATTTATTTACATTCCCATATCTCTGCTCCAGAACAATGCCAAGTTTTTTCCATACTGCTTATTAATTCATTAACTTCCTTGGTCAACACAAAAAGGAAAAACTTTTAAATATAGATCAAAAATATATACAGAATGCTTTTGTCTTTTACATTATAGTTTTAGTAGTAACTAACTGCAAACAGATGATTGCTGTTGATTGGTTTGGTATGTTCCTCTAGGTCTGTCAAGGTTCAGTGAGAAATTAAACTTCAAACAAATAAAACTGTAAATGCTAAATGCAGCAAACCAGCTAAACAATAATAGATGGGGTGTATGTTGTGTGCAAAGATCAGCCTGAGGAGTTCAACTGTAGAAGTTGTTTTCTCACTTCCAAAGGTATCTTTGCTAATCACTATTTCCTCTGCCTGCTGATTAACCTGGAATAAAAAGCCTTTCTTTGGTTAAAATTTCAGTGAAAATCTGATCCGAGGAACTGTAGAAATGTTATTTTTTTTAAAAAAAAAAAAAAAAAGAGAGGCAATGTCAGTCATTTTAGACCCTTTATTTCAGATATTATTAACTTATATCACCTTGGAAAAAAAAGATTTCCATATTGTTTTAGGGAATCCAAAGCACCTTTAGCATTTCTTGCACAACTTCGTATGTTTGTTTTCCCTACAGTCCCATCTGGACTTCTTTGCAGTATGGAAATGTAGAAGTCTCATACTTGCCCTCAGTTCAGAAAACACTTTCTGTGTCTGCTACTACATCTTTCAAAGTTGAGCTGTCAAAGCACAGTCAGTAATTCTATAATCCTACTAGGATGTTGTATAATTTTCTATACAAATTTCAATTAAGGTGACTCGGAGTAAGCGTGTTGTTCAGTTTCACAGTTTGTAGTAACATTAGACATGGACTCAACCAACAAAAATTGTGTTGAGGTCTGTCTTTCTCTGTGACATGGTTCACTTAAATAATTTCAACATACTGCCACTAGACTAATCTGTAAATCCCTGTGTAATGTTAAATTAATCACAGAAGAATGTCAGTCAGATACATTAAATCTTAGAAAAAGTAGGTATGGAAATAGCAAGAAATGGTAAGGGGGCAGGTACCCTAATCCTTAGGAGAGTCTCTAGCTTGTTCTGTAGTATAAATAGTTGTAATCATTTAGCGCACCTACAGCTGTGACCCTGGATCACTCACATGTGTGTTATTGAATGCTGTTACCCTCCAGAGCAGGGTATCTGCATTTCTACAGGCTGTTGGAAATCATTTTTCTGCACAAGCTCTCTGATTATGATCAGAATTGGGAGAAAAAAAGATTTGTATTATGGGATGCAATTTAGAAGTAAATGTTGCTCATTTTTAGCAAACATGGTGATTATTGGATGTTTTAACTTTTTTTTATTATTTTTTGCATTTGGGAAAGAATGAACCAACTGGATTTTACATACTGTATTAAAAGAAGCAGTAGTTACAAACCTACTAGCATCATATTAAAGCCTTCTCCAGCAAAAGAGTGTAGTAGCTTTGGAGTATCATCCACATCTGGCATTTCCTGATTTTATCCATGATTAACTTGTACAATGGATTATTTTAAACCATGCTAGGTCCCTGTGTTTATGCAGCATCTTACACAGAAATTTCATGAAGTTTAAACAATATCCTGAACCTTGGGTTCCAGTTTAAGGTTAACTACCTAGTGTCCAGGTGTTGATAATACCTAAAAAGCTGTTCCATGTCTGAGTGAGCAAAATGAACTGGGAGAAGGAAAGGGCAGTGAGTTAATATGTATCCTCACCAAGTACCTACTGTGCTCTCTGCTAGAGATTGTTGTCTTTGTATCAGAGGTGACAAAGTCCCAGCTTCGGCTTCCTCAGTACAAAGTATGTTTTTTTAGTACAGCCCACCTTCCTCAGCAGCCATCTCCAGCTGCCTGTGCTCTGGGGACAGTTGCTGCCTATTTAGGGGCTGTTATTCACCATGATTTCTCCATATCTTTGCTTCGTTTTAAACTTCCTGAGTACTTAACACAAGGTAAAAAAGCCCTAGCATGAATATGAAGGGGAAGAGAAAAGTGTATATTCTTAAAACTAGATATAAAAATATTAATTTATAGAAAGTTAGAGGTTGTTTGCTGCATATTAGAGTGTACATTAAGAAATCAGGATAGAACATGAGTGCATATAACATTTTGGGTTTCTACCTTGGAAAAAGTGTAGCTAGCTTGTTATATTGTCTGTTCAAAAGTGAGTTTTGCAGGGGATTGGTGTGTCTAAACTGTGAGTTATCTGTACAGCAAGGTGTTTTGAGATGGTTATTAAGAAATGGCCATGGACAACTTTTGTCATATGGTAGTTTGTTTTTGTGGAAATTAAAAACAAAGAAAATAACACTTAAAAATCCTGAAATGAAACACAAAAGTTCAAGTGTGTAGATAAACCTTAATACCTTAATATAGGTTACCGAAAATCTGTTCTATCAGGTGACATAACTGTCTAGTTAAGTATCATAACTACTATCACACATTGAATTCATTGTATCTTAAAATGCACTGTTTGCTTTACATGTGCACTGTTAGCACATTTAAAATTCAGTTCACACTGTTATTGAAGCTGTATACTCCTAGAGTTTTCACATCTTGGTCTTTTTCTCCTTTCTCAAGCTGAAAATCACAGTCACTGGTGCATTTAAGGGCTCTCTGGGTATTGTTTCCAACAGCACTCTTCATCATTGCAGCTTACTGCAATAAGCCCTACGCTGCCCTTATCCCAAGGCTGCCCATATCCCAATTTGGTGATTTATAATTAAGCAGTTGAGTCACAGCAGTGGACATGTTGGAAGCTACCTCCCCAGCCTCAGGTCACACGATGCGGTACCACCTCCTGGATCTGTTCACCTCTGGGGCATCTTGGAGCAATGATTTGACACAGATGAGATGGATGCAGGTAGCTGAATTTCTGTCAGACCGGACAGAGTATATTGCACAGAATTTATAGATTCTGTGCCGTTTGCAACAGACCAGCTTATGCCTAATCAGGCAAAACATCTGCCAGGACAAAGTTTCCTTCCTCCTCCCAAAATCTTAAGCTTGAACATGCGGGGTGGATTTTTACTCAATCAGGTCTAGGTAACTCATGGCCATGATGACTTTGATATGGTAGTAGCCAGCCTAAAACTGTCATGTCCCCTGCCCTCAGCTATATGCTTTTTGGTCAAGAATGTAATACTGAAAACTGTGCTCCCTGCCTACCTAGCAGAAGGTTGGAATACAAACAACCATGTTATTCAGGGCACCAGTGCTTAGCATAACCAGGAACATAGCCAAGAAAAAGAAATACAGAGTGCCTTGATCAGTCTCCAAGAATCATCTATTGCTGCTTCAATCTTCTGTTCCCATACAGGTTGTGCAAGGCACTCTGAGCAACACCCGTGGCTGCATTAATGAGTTAATGCAGATTAATTATTTTTTTACCTCTGACTTTTTGAGCCCTAGCCCTCTTCAAAGAGGGTGGGTGATCACTCCGTTCTGTGAGATGTGAAAGACATGGTGTTGGCAGTTCAGAAAACTGGCCTCATGTAGTCCTGAAGATGAATGTGTCATTTGTCCTGCCTCTGAGCAGAAGGTTTAACAAACTGACTAAACAGCTGCTGAGTACTGGAGCCATTCTGACTCTGTTCAGAGGCAGACAGAGCATGGTGACCAAAATCTTGTGCAGGACTATGGAGCAATCTGACAGCGTTATCAGCTGTTGTGCTGATTCATTACACATCTGTAGTGTCAAAGCTGATCTTTTCCCTATGTGTTGCAGGTTTATTTGGAAAAAGCATGTTACGCAAGCTGCAGGTGAGTGTTTGGTGCCCTAGTCCTAAAATTCTGAAGAATCAGATACCTCTAATGTGCAGACATCATTTGTTACATTTCCCTTACAATTTGAGGACACCAGCAGGAATTAATGAAAGGGTTCTCCAAAAGCACCCTGTTGTTTTTATTAGTTCCTTGGTTCTTACTGCAGAGCTAGGTAAATGAATATCCAAAAGTTTGCTCAAAAGAGGACACAACAGGAAAAGCCAACATTGAATTCCAGTACTCCTAAAATCAAAACTCTCAATTCTGTTATGTGTTGGATCTCCAATTCTATCTTCAAGATTAATCTAAAGTCGAGCAAGGCAGAGTGATTCCAGAACAGGTTTTCACACATGACTTATTCAGCAATAGCTATTGCATTTATACTTACCTGGTCAGAATCAACTTTCAGGTACAGACAAGCCCTTTCATTAGACTTGGTTAAATAGCAAAAACACTTAATAATAGCAGCTAGTTAAAATCTTTAGTGACATCGTTCGTTTTGGTTTTGCCTTCCACAAACATCTGTGAGCTGACAATTAAATAAACTGCTTCACAAACCACGAACAATTCTCAACTGTCAGTTCTCCTGTGATGTGTTTGCCTAAGTATTTTTTCCAGACAGTTGATGTGCTTTATCTGAAGATCATTGTGGAATGATCAGGGAGTGCTTGAACCCTAAAGAGTGAATCCTCTATAAGGACTGTTCAAAGCAATAACTAGGAAGATTATTCTAGAGCAACTGGAAAAAATAAGTGTGCCAGGTAGACAGATATGACTTCTGAAGAGGGATCTTCCTTCAGATTACATCAGCTCTGGTATCGTAAGCAAAAGGAGAATGAAGTTCCCTGTGCAGTTTGTGTCACGTTTCAAATCAATGCTGAATTTGTCATTGACATTTCTATTGGAATCCTATCTCCCCATTCAAAGTATAATTTTTTGACATCTTTTCCTTTTGTTAACCCTTGAAAAGTGCTTAAACATCAGTGGAGATGGCAGTAGTATTTAGCTCTGCATGCATGATTTCTTGGCAGCTACTCAAAACTTACTAAGCAGGACCCTTTTTGTTTAATCAGTCACTGTAAATATGTTACATAAATGCACTGATAACAGAGTCATGAGACTTTTTTTCCCGCCACTGCTATTGTACAAGTGAGACCTGAAAAAGTTTCTGCAAGCTAGGCAGTGCAAAAATAAATTCTCTGATGATGTGAGAAACCAGAACTTGTTTCAAACCAGTGGAATTAGATCTCCTTATGTAAGTGTGTCTCTTATCAGGTAAAATATGTTGCTTGTGTGCTGGAAAATCAATGTACAGAAGGATTGGTTGGTGCATGTTGGCAGTTCAGTACAGGCAGAGTGAGGCAGGCACAATGCTCCATTAGAAACTCTATTGATTATTACAGTGCCCAGCCAAGAGGAAACTCTTGTGTGTTGCCAGAAAGTTTCAACCAGTTCAGGGAAGCTTTCACTCCATTCCCTTTGGAAGAGGCTCCTGGCACTGAATTAGGGTGCTGCTCTAAGTACACCTAGACTAGTGTACACTCTAGCTGAACTATAATACCCTCCAAATAGGCATTAGGTGGAGAGAAGTACAGACATACAGTGGTGCTAATACCTGTTGGCTGCTTGGAATTTCTACTGTCTAGTCTGGTACTACATATATTTAGAAGGTGCTTAAAGGTGTGTAATTCTTGTTATTCTTTCCCATATACTTCTTGCCTAAGACAGTCTAGCACCTACAGACCAAAGCGTGGTCTTTCTCCCATGGAATTTGGCTCCCCATACCTATGGTTCATTTGCCTCAAACCTTCCTGCTTGAACAGTCTGCTGCAAACTGTGTTTAGCAGGAGCCAAAAAGAGGCTTTGTTTTGTAAGCAAGCATTGTGAATGAAGCAGACTTCATTTAGAGAAGGCAAAAAAATAGAGTAATAGAAAATGCAGATGTGACTGGCTGTGGGTGAACTATACTTTAAAAATGAATACTGTGTTTGGGCAAACTGTTGGGTTCCTCATTGTATAAATATAAAGCACTTAATTCTATAGAGACTGGCCTGGAAAAACAGGAAAGAAAAAACAGACTGTGTTGAGGTAATGTACCACTTCGCAAACCACGGAGACTACTAGCATATGTGCAAGAGCTACTTCCTTTGACTTGTATCCCTTCACCATTTGACTGAAGTACAGGGTTAAAACACGGAAAGAAGGTAACCTGTGGGTGGACCAAGAAAAAAGACATGCGGAGAACGAGTTGTGCCTTGCTCTTAAGGTGCCTTAAGTGGTGGTATAAGAGGGAAAGGGAGCAGAGAGATGATTTCCATATAGGGAATTTTGAAGGTACCCAGTCTGTTGGCCAGTATTCCTGTAGGTGGTGAAATTAATGTGCTTGTAGAGGTTTTTTTTAGTTCCAAATGCTGAAAAGGAGATATTTTGTTTTCAGAAAGCTGTGTAATCTGTGTGTGTTATTAGTTTTAGACTTCTGAACAGAAGAGCTGCACTTGTCTGAGCACTGTCCAACCTGCAACATCAGTGCATGTGCACAGAGCCTTATGGCCCCAGGTCTGGTTTAAGAGGAGCAGAGCTCCACCTCAGGAAGGGTCAAGGGGAGGAAGGCAGGTACCTAAGGTCTTACACTGCCTGGTTTCAACAGGGTAGCTAGCCCTGTCCTTATGGTGGCACATCATGTCACAGTGCGGTTGTAGCTATGAGCTTTGAACAATTTTCGTGTGTGTGACTTCAGACAAAGAAGCCTGGCTATTTTTGATTAGAGGCATTGTGTAGGCTTTTAATGTTGCAGGAGTCTCTATTTCTGATGCAAGGTTTCCACAAGAGCTCATTTCTCACGGTATAGTGCATTATTAAATGAGAGTTAAAGCAGTAATTTTCTATTTCACATTGTGTTTGTTGAACAGATAAATATTTATGCAATGTGTGTGTGCATACGTGTTCTTCTGTGTGTTTGTGCATATATAAAATATATATAAACATCTATATAAATAATGCATGCATACATGGCATTTACAGAAATAGTACCTGTATAAACAGCAGCTATTTTTCTTAACAGATCATTCTTCTAGAAAGTGCGATAGTTATTTTATATGGAAGACAATGTTATCCATAGCTAGCAAACCTTTAAGGGATGAGAATGGAGGAGATAGATTGGTGGTAACTTTGTGAACACTGAAAGACAAAATGAAATAGGGAGACAACCTGTTTGCCTGTATCTGAAAATACAGCCACAGCAGTAAAAACTTTGATATAAGGGATTATTTGCTCTGTTAGTATGCTTTTGTGTGCACCCACCCCCTCTTCTCAGGTCCTAACTGGAGAAAAAGGTTTTATGGTGTAGCCTAGGACTGAGAAAAAGAGAACAGGACTGTGTCATGGGGATGCAGGCAGAAAGGCACATGAAGGGGAAGTCATCTGAACTCAATATAAAGCCATATGCATTTTCTGAAGAATATTTTTATATAGTGCTTGCAGATAACACTGAACTCTTCTATGAGTCCTATGTCAGGAAAAAAAAAAAAAACTTGGTATTAAATTTGGCTTGAAACTCCTTGCTGGAGTTTTACCACCTGTAACAATACCTTCATTTGGCTCTGAGGTAAAGAAGCATTCAATGTCCTGATTATTTTTGCATAGATACAGGAGGTGAAAGGGAATCTGGTCCTATCTCACACAGACTTGTAAGTCTCATCCATGCTATAACACTGTTCTTAAAAGGTGAATATAGTCTGCTCTTAAAGCCTAATTTATTTATGATTTATATCATCTGTGTTGGGGCTAACAGAGTAGAATAAGACTAAGTGAATTGCATGTTGATTATAAGTACTGTGAACAGAAAGCTTTGTTCTCTAGAGCAAGCCAGTGGAGCATGTGAGCAGCACCTTTTCCAGATAAATTCCTTTCTTTGTGACTGGAATGAAGAAACCAAGGAATAGAGACCCAAAGCCTTCTTTTCACTCAAGAAGTGTTCCATACCATCTGAAAGCTTATTTATGGATCTGTAAGCTTACTGGGAGGGTTGCTAGCTAGACTGCCTGTCTTCCTCATTGCGCCCATTTTTTCTTATTCCATATAGTTACTGTGATACTGGAGTAGTGCATGTACAGTACCATACTGTATGCCTGTCTCCTCTTTGGTGAGGAGGCAAGTGGGCCATATTTATACTAACTAGGCCTTTGAGTCTCCTACACCCCTCCTCCTTACAACTTTAAACTACTAAAAACACTCAGAACTCTGTGATGTGGATTTTTTGTTGGTATTCTTAGTTTTTCTTACTCCGTAAGTAATGCAGACCTGCTTTTTCTCTAATACTTCTATTTGGGATATTCTTGGTAATGTGTAATGGTGCTAAGGCTTTTTTTCTGCCCCAAATGTGGACATAAAAGTATGCTCTGAATCCCTGGTGCGTTAGTGATGTTGCATTGATGTGGAAGCTTTTGATTTGGTTTCTTCTCCTCAGAACAGTGCCTTCTGGCACAACTTCTCAGGTCGATGCAGGTTCAATCCTGCTTGCTTTTATGTGGTGGAATTAATTGGCAGAGGTGCAGACTCTCATGATGCTCTTTCGTTAAGTGTTTGCAGCAAGCCCTCTTTTTTTTTTTCCCCTTGTTGTAGCTAATCAGTTTACTTCAGAAGTCTTAAACATACAATATACAAATAAGTGAAAAGATGGTAAACTGAGAGAATGCAATAGAATGAATTAGATTCAACTTTCATATAATCAGGAACTAAAACTGGCTAGTGAAGATAAAAATAGTTTCAGAGTGCAGAGTGTGACATCTTGGGATAGAGTAAGTCATATTTTTTTCCCTCATTCCCCTCTCTGTTCCTTTCTGTGCTTTCCTTGTGCAGGCTCAGGCCTAGTTTGGTGGGCTATATTCCTTTGAGCTTAACTCTCCCAGAAAACTGTACATGGATTTGCTAGCTGGGCCTTGTGTGCTGCTTGTTTTGCACACCTTGAATGAGGTATAATGTAAGTGGATGATAGTCCAGGCAAGGAGTGAGCCTTTGGATGCACACCATGGTAGGGAGCAGCGAGGCACTTGGGAGAAGCAGGTGTTTTCCAGAAGGAAAGGAATGAAATGGGCTAGATGGCTCTCTTTGTATTACACACTTATGCATTAAAGACTCAATTTAGAGCAATTTAAAGGGCCACAGAAACATGCCTTTGGTATGCTCATGACAGCTTAGTCTTTCAATGGATTGCCTAGGCTGAAGAAAATACCCTTTCTCCTCCAAATTATGTTGATTTAGCTCTCAGGTAGTTTTGTTCTGGAAGTTATATCCTGCTGCCCTTTCTAGTAAAAGAGTTATCAGGATTCCAATCCATTTTATAGTGTGGCCACAAAAGAAATAGAACTCTCATGGCTAAGGCAATGTCTAGGTTGGAGTATAAGAGTTGCTTCCATAGCATAGCCTGTTCTGCTGTGAAGTGGAGAGCACTCCAGACCAAAGATTGAGATATTTTCGTCATCAAATAGGTGTTAATAAAGAGTAAAGTGTTTTGTTTGTTTGTTTTTGCTTTTTTTTTGAATAAAAAGGCATTTGTGGAGGACTTCTTAATTACTAGTAAGAGATTTATTTGAGGGAATTATTAAAATTCATGAAATAGGAAATAAGCTAGCTTGATGATGCTGGAAGAAGTTACACAGTTACACATCAACATTAATATGGCAAATGGTGAAAAATACAAAGCTAGGTAAGGTGCTCAATTTTCAGTCCTATCAATAGAGTTCGTAGCAGCAGTTACAAGAGAGCAGAACTTGGGATATGAAAATTAAGCAGGAGATATATTTTTGTCTTTTCCCAGAAGTACATACCATTTGTAAAACCCTTAGTGTGTTTCTTAGAGTGAGGATATATGTGTTAAAAAGAAAAGCAGGACTTGAGTCTTCTCATTGAAATTTAGCACTAACAAGGCAGCAAGGAAGTTGAAGGAATCTGCGTACAGCTAGCTTCAGACAGCAAAGCAGTTTCATGCCTATGCTATGTGGTGGTCCCCTCATTTTAGTAGTCTATCAAAATTAGTATAGCCGATTGTGTATCAAGTTCCCGTGCAGCCAAGAGGTGACTCTTAATCTGCAAAGATGAAAAGCAGCAGCGCTGTTAGGAAAGGATGAGGCACTGGTTCCTTTGACTTTCAAAACATCTGAAAGCCAGAAGAGTGTGAGCTGGACTGTCCTTGGGAACCTCATTTTTGAGAGACCTACAAACAAAAGTCAACCAGTGTATCTGAAATTACATGTACCCTGCTTGCATATTTTATGAACTGAGAAGATTCAATATATAAGCTTTCAAAAAGATTCATAAAATCTTACTCTGTGTAAGTAGTCATCTTTAAAAGTTGCTTTATCCATAGAAAATTATGATCTAAATTCTTCATTTCCTGTGAACACAAAGTGAGGATGCCTTGCATAAACATTGTGTTCTTAGTGGAGCATCACTGACGTTAACAAAGTTATACCAATCTACATCGGCTGGGACTATGGTCCATAGGACCTAAAGCCACACTGGAAGTTGACGATGATTTCCCTCTCAAGCATTGTTTTGTGAATTCAGCCATTAAAACATGGGAAATAATTAACATCTCAATATTACATATTGAAATTCAAAATATTCTGAAAGCAGCATGTTAAGCATAATAGGTTAATAGATGCTTGCATGGTGGTTAAGCAGTGGTTCAGATTCTGTGTAACATGGGTAAATCCACGAATTTCACTGAGTTTTTTGTGCCTATGTCAAACCTTCAGTCAGCACCAATGAACTGAAATTAGGTATCACATGTCCATTCCGTCACATCTATATTTCAGGTGCAGTTTTCATATGTCTGAAAATGTATTTTAAATTCCTATCGAAGCTAATAGGAATTTAAACAGTTTTAAGAAAGTAGGACCAGCTTTCAGACAAATCATAGGACTCGAACTATTGCACTCATTCTCTCAATAGCAAACAGGAAGCAAATATAAACTGAAGATGGAAGCTTCTTCTCTTCATGTTTGTATTCTTTTACTTGGCACTGAGCGTTTATCAGAGCAAAAACCATTTTCTTGTCTGCAGGCAGCTCCATTGATATGGCTGATGCTTTCATTAGCAGACTCGGCTTGGGAATTTCCTTCATTTGTCTAAAACACAAATGAAATGTCAATGAAGGTGCATGAAATGTCAGTGAAGGAACATTTCTTTCAATAGGCTGTTATTAAAGTTGGTTCTGTCTGATACCCTTCTAGTAATGGCATAACTTCAATGAGACTGAACTAAGCATGTACAACTGTGTGTGAGAGGAGTTTTGCACCCTAAAACTAATAATTAGAGAGCCAATAATCCACAGAATCTCTGCCTTAATTTTTACATCCAGGAGCAGTTGAGCTATTGCATTTTTGCCATCATGGCATTCCTGGAAAACTTTCCAAAGACCAGCTCAGCAAGCTTTTGGAAAACCCAGGCTGTGATGTGTATTTTTAAGAGTGTGAAAAATTACATAAGATTTTGTCCAAACGTGGCGCTACTACCTGAGAAGTCCCAGCTGGACATGGCAGCCAGTCACGCTTACAGACCTACCAGGGAAACCCCTTGGAACTGCCTGCAAGCTTGGGGGCCTTCCAGGCTGAAGGCTTACGTGGAGAGCCAAGCAAACCTTGGTAGCGCTTCATACCCAGAGCTAGTATCATTCTGGCCTGCTTAGCTCACAAGCAATACAGTGCAGTGACCTGGGGCCATGGGCTTGTCTGTAAGATGTTTCCTGTTTTAGGTCTCTAATGCTCTTTTTAGATTCGCCCCAGTAACACGATTCTCTTGGATTGCTTTTAAGAGATTACATTATAATCTTGGTTTTAATGCATAGAACGCTTACATCACCAAAAATGAAGACATGTTCTACTAAAGCCATTCATACTTGCATCCCTCATCACCTATTAAGGTTCATCAGCTGATTAAGGTTCCAAAAAAAACCATCAGGACATACTTTTCTTTTGCACTGTGCCTTTGTAGATGCATCATTTGCCATCTTCCTTCCAGTTGCTGCTTCCATTTCTTAAAAAAAGAAAAAAAAAAATCAGGGAAAGTGTACAGTCTGCTTACTAGCTGACTGAGGTCCAAAAACATCTAATACACTATTTTCCTATACATTTATTACACAATACAAGAAAATGAATACTTCCTAAAATGTTATTTTGAGGAAGTGTGATTGATATAAGGATTGTGTAGCTTGTGAATATTTTGGGAAGAGAATGAAATCAACAAACTTCTGTGGTAGAATGGTTCAGATAGACTTTGTAGAGCTGGATCGTGGCTTTCTCCAGCAGGTTCCAGCTAACTCCACTTGTTTACATCCTCTCAGGAGACAGGGAGCATTTAATCTAGGAAAGGCTTGGAGAGTCTTTATGCTAATAGTACACCTGGTGTTATTTTCTCCAGGATTGGTCTCCAGAGTCTGGAAACTTTCCAGCTAAATTTGAATGAGACAATCATGTTGAAGTAGGTCAGTTCAAAACAAACAAGCAGAAAGGTAGAGCACTGTGGAAAGTCCGATGAGTGCTTCAGTGGTGTCTTTGAGGTCTGTGTTGAAACTAGTAAGTAAATACTTAGATGAACTATGTATGGAGATTTTTTTTTAACGTATTTATAAGAAATGCCATTAGGAACATCATTTCAAACACGGAGTTAAAAACATAATTGATTTTCCTTGCGTGTAATAGCCTAGATTACTGTGGGTGGTGTTTCCAAAGTATCATTTGGAAATGAAGAGTATTCTTTGGAAAACATATACCTGTGAGAAGTACATCAATTTTATCCACTACATATTTTGCATCTTCCATAGTGAAACACATCGGTGGTTTAAATTTTAGTACATTTCTATGTGGTCCATCTGCACTAAGAAGGATTTGGTGTTCTTTCAGCCTGTGGAAAAATTAAACAGCTGTGTAAAACACAGGTACAAAAACATATTTTGTTCTGCTAGACACTTTAGGCCAGTTAAAAATCAAAGTTTTTTTGCTTTTGCTAGTACTCAATTATCAAAAGCTACACAGATATAAACTGAAATTAAGGCGCAACTGTCTTAAAAATTACTTTAAAATTACTTGTAAATAAGATGAAGGGCTTCAGCTGTGGCTGGTGTTCTTTTTTTCTGATCCTTCACCAGATCCACTCCAACAAACAATCCAACACCCCTAGAGTACAGAGGAGGAGAAACAAATTTGAAATCCACTGTCAGTAATCCAAACCTTCTGCTACAAATATAGATTTAACAACTGCATTTCCATTCCGAGGACCCAAAAAAGGCAGGAGTCAGAAGGAGACTAGACTGTCTGTTCTGTCCACTGTGCATTTGTAGATGCATCATTTCCTGTCTTCACTCCAGTTGCCACTTCCATTCTGGCACTGACCACTTAAGATGTTTAAGTGGGATAACAGATAGTTCTGAATAAATAAATTTAGGTGGCCTACTAAGGTTACTTGCACAGCTAAGAATGACAGAAAGCTTTTCTTTCTCTCTTATCCTGACAACATTAAAGCATGATGCTGTGGAAGACAGATGATCATGATCAAGAACAATTTTAAAAAGGAAAAGCAAATGCAAAACAAACAAAACCAAAAGAACCTAACATTTGTGCAGTTGCTAGTTATCTTTCATGGTGACTTGTCTGTTAGTTGATGGGGAAACTTAGCCAGAACAATTCATAGCTCTGTGATCTTGGTACTAGCCTGAGATGAGAAAAACTCACGCCAACATCTCCAAGTGAAATGGACCAGGGATTCAAACAAGTTAGTAACATCCTAACGAACTAGAAGAATGGAAATTTTTACTAGAAAATTAATTTTCTTATGGTAGCAGTTTTGTGTAGTCCAATTTCAAAAAGACAGAGTGTGATCATGACATAATTCTTCTGCCCCCCCCCCCCCCACTGTTTTTCTATCACAATTAATGCTGTTGTTCTCCTTGAAACACTTAGGCACCATAAAGCACCTACCTGATATCTCCCACTAGGGTATGCTTCTGTTTCTGTTCAGTGAGCAGTTCTAGGAGATAATTTCCTACACGAGTAGCATTTGCTTGGAGATCTTCTTTTTCTATTATTTCTAATACAGCTAAACCAATAGCGCAAGACACTGGATTGCCTCCAAACTGATAGCAAAGAGAAATAGGAAAACAAAACACAGAACCTATCAGAAACACTCATCTGTAGTTGTCCTTGCAGTTTTCCCTTGCCCTCTCCCGCTTGGCATGAGTGGGGAAAGCTCAAAGAGCTAATGATTTTGTGCCGAGCAGCTCATCAGGGAAGGATGGGTGCAGCCCAGTTCCCTCTGATTTGTGCAGTGCTTTCCTTTTTTCATCATTCATGCATCATGGGCATAGTGCTCATGTGAAGAGTAATCAGTGAAGTGATGCAAATAGGCCCTTAACTGAAATCAAGGGGAATTAATGGTAGCTCGTTGGAAGGCTCAGTTCCAGTTGATAAAAGAGGACTCAATAAACAAGAAAAGAACTGGTGCTTTTTAATAGGCATGCAGCTCAGGTGTTCCTGACAAAGGGTCACTGTCTTGTGAGGACACACCTGGACCATGAGGCCCACCAGGACCTAGAATTGGATACAGGTGTTAGCAGACTGTCCTCATCTCTAGCCCTATGAACTGAACAGCTTGTAAAGCCACTAAATGTAGACCAAAGTAAAAAGCAGAGAGAAACCGTAGTCTAGAAACTTACTGTATTAAAATACTCCAATCCAGAGGCACCAAAAGCTTCTGCAATTTCCCTTGTTGTGACTACACAAGACAGAGGGTGGCCATTGCCGATGGGTTTTCCCATGGTAACAATGTCAGGCACAAAGTCTTCACCTTGCAGTTGGAAAGCCCAAAAATGTTTCCCAACTCTTCCAAAGCCAACTTGGACCTCATCAACTATGAATATGCCACCAGCTGCATGCACATATCTGAAAACAAGCAGAATAGTTCAAAAGACTAACTGCAGAACTAGACTCACGTAGCTAGTGTAGAACAAGGGAATTTATATTACAGAAATTCTCAGATGCAAGACCAGGTTAGGAAAAAAGGAAAGAGCTTGTTTCCTGAAACACAACCTAAGTGCTGAACTTCCATACTGTAATTGTGACAACTGTGTTCAGAACCTGTTCATGTGGCCAAACCCCAGGCATGCATCCCATCAGTCAGTTTTAAAAGAGTTTTTTTTTTTATTTATTTCTAAGAGTATTATTTTCTCTGTGCGGCCAGGACTATGCTCTGAAGGATATTGTGAGCTCTGGGTCACAAGTGGATGGACTACAGATTTTCTTTGCTATAGTACTTGAGTCTTTTATTGTTCTGGCTCTTACTCTGGTCTGAATGAACCTATAGTTAATTCCAATGATACTGACAAATATTTACATCTATTTTTATGACTGTGTTTAAATGACTCTGTTTCAAGCCAAAGTTTTGCTTTTATGTGACAATGTGGAGATGGAGTGTGCAATTCTGATTGGAAACTTACCAAGCATAGCTATAAATTTCAACTGATAATGCATTTAGTTCATTAAATGTTAAGAAAAAAATTATTTGATATTTTGATGCAAAATAGGGGAACTGTAATGGTACTGCAGGGCTACCTCTCTGACGCTTCAACTTCATCTTCCATCAAATTTATGGCCTGAGGATTAAAGATAGAAAAGGAAAGATAATTATCCAGCTAAAATAATTTTATTTTCACTCAGCTGATTTTCCATGAAAGTTAGAAGTGGAATCTTATTCTTCCAAAATAGAAAGAAGTGACAAGTAACTGAGAGTGGGAGATAGCCAAATTGACTGGATAAACCTACAGTGAAAACTTGTTTCTTTGGTTAAGTTTCCAGTTATGCCCATTTTGAAGTGCTGTACGTACTCTGCCACTTTCTGGAAGTAGCCCACGGGTGGAATTACTTGGCCTCCACAGCTCTGCATGGATTCAGCTATGAAGGCAGCAATCTACAAAAAACAAATTCAAGTAAGAGCTGTGTTCATTTATTTGGGCTTTGCACAAATCTCTAATAGTCTAGGAATAAATGTTTAAAGTGTGTCTTAATTTAATCACACATGGGTTGGACAGCTTGAGAATAACTATAGCTAGAGAATTTTATTTATCTTTTAATCTGGGGTGCCCAAATTTGCAGTAGCCAGGGCCATCTTTGCAGCCTAATAGGAATACAGGATCTTAGTTAAGTCCTGGTCCTACAGCTGTTGTTGCTGAAGATGCTTACTGGTATCAGTGAATATTGCATCAGGTTTGTAGCATCTCCGTAAATTGCTGAACAAATTTGAATTTAATAGGTATATATGGTGGTCAGCTTTATTGTCAGTCTGCAATGGCAGGAAGAGATGGGCAGAACCTGAATTGGAAGATGACCTGAGGCTATGCCGTGGGCACCCCTGCCTAATGCAGACAACTAAACCAGTACGTTGTCAACATGAGGCACTTGACAAAAGAGAAGAAAAATTCTACAGGTGAAATAATTCCAGTTGCTAGGAATGAAAAAGACAGTTATTTCAAGTCAAGAAGGACAAAAGCAGCAGATTAAATACTGGAACGTCAAAATTTTGTTTCTTGTCAACATATCTATGGAGCAGAGATATGATATTACCCCAAATAAGTCAGCATAAGTCTGCTATTTAAGGGATTGCATCCCACACCACTTGTGAACCCCTCCCTGAGCATCAACAGGTCTCTCTGGACTGGCGCAGTCTTCCTGGAAACAAGGCCGAGCAGTAACGTGTAAAGAACCGTACACTATATTTGAAGAGGCATGCTACGGCCAAAGAGTACGAAGCTTCCCATAGCATGTGAGGCTTAGCCTTTAGCACAACTTGTCCTGCCACAGGTATATGTCACCAAAACCTAAGAAATATGCAAAAGAAAGGAAACAAAGGAAGAAAAAAGACAAAACTATCCGTTAGTAGAGAATAAAAAAAGAAGCTGAAGAATCTAAAAGAAGAGTGATATAAGTCCATTGGACTAGAAGGGAACATGTTCCAATATCCACTGAAGTCTTCTCTGACTTCAGTTGGCTTTGAAAAAAGCCCTACAGGTCTCAAAATGCTAGTGTCATCCTACCAAACATTATCACACATTTTGAGTAAAGCTTTGCAGAAAGTATCCATTTTTTTATCAAGATTATCTTGCATATGGTTGAAAGGTAATCTAAAGCTGTCTTAAGCAAACAGAATGAGAAACTTAGTAGTAAGATTTTATCTAGCTAATATATGTTTTCCATGTGCTGGGTCCTCCAACTTTTGTTGGAGTTTCATAGCTGACTTCACAGCTTGCCTGTGCTATAAAACCTAAAATAACAAATTAGGCTGATTTTGGTTTCATATGCTCATCTGCAACTGTGTTATCAGTTCTATCTTACCATTTTCATTGATGTCTCAAAAAATTATAGTAAGAGCATCAGGTAAAAAAAAAAGACACATTTTGAATATAGAGGCTATCACAGAAAAATGAAAGATAAGGGAAAGCAGTGGAAACTAAGTATAGAGAAACATCTTTTAACTCCTGTTGCATGCCCCTCATGCTACCCTTAACAGATGAAATTTCAGCATTTGTAGAGCACAAAACACATACTTTGCGTCCATTCTTCTGGGCTTCTTCAATAATCTTTTTCACCTCTTCAGCATAAGCACTTGCTGGATCTGGGTTGTCTTCCCTATATTTTCCTCTGTAGATATCTGGACAGGGAGCCTGAAAAGAACCCAGAATTTCTAAAAGCAAGCCTTGGCTTCTGTAAAACATTTTTTTTTTTTTGCCTTTTTTTTTGTTTTGTTTTATATATATATGTGTGTAAATATGGTTTTGGAACAGGACATAGTTCTGTCTTTTCACACAAATACATAATAGAGTTAGCAAATTCTCAGTTTCTACATGGAACTGCACAAAATATTTATAGGATCTTAAACTTGAACCCTGCAGTGTGTTCACACACCCTGTAGTGTGTTCAGCTTTACATGCCACCAGTAGTAAAAGAACCATCTGGCTCAACTACCTTTTCAAGACCCTCTCTCCTTTCCCCTAGCCTGTAATAGCAAGTCCTCATCTCTGATCTTATGTTTGGTTCTTGCAGAAAGATCCATTTCTGCAACTGGTAAATGGTGTTAGGAAAGATTGAGGAGCTAAAGAAGAGGAGAAAATACAAAAGGGGCTACTCTGGGAGCATGTAGAGATCTGGATGGGAAAGAACTGTGTATAACTCTGGGCTGAGAGTGCTTTTTGTTTCCATAAAATTAGGCTGATGAATTGGATACCCATAACCTCTTTAGCCAGGAGTCTCTGTGCATATGTGAGCTCTGTCTTTCCCGCCATTGACAGTAGATTCAAAAGTCCTACATTTCTGTAGCTTAATTAATGCAAAAGATATTGTGTATTTTTTTCAAATTGAGCAATTGTACAATGCAATGACTTGGAAATTGTATATCACTAGGCAGGAATCAAGCCACATAGCTAAGGAAATCTCTTTTAGAAATCCAAAAGCAAACAATTTTGCTGTATTTAATCCACTGATAAAAAGTCAAGAGTTTTCACATGAGCAAAGCAGAACGAAAGTACATTTACACCAGAAGTTGTTAATTGCTGCATAACAAACATACTAATGACAAAAGGCAAAAAACCCCACACTTACCACATGCACAAACTCCTTCTTGCTGTCTTTTTCCAGCTGATGAAATTTATAGGGACTGATGTCAATCAGAGATGTAACATGGCCATGGTAAGCACTGCATGAGTATGAAATATCAAAGTCACTTTTCACCACATTTACAGAAGAGCTAAATTTACAACTATGTCCATAAATAATCAAGCATAAGAGACTATATTTGCAATACAGTAGCATTGTTTGTGAAGGGGTTTGTTTTAATTCATTCAGTCCAAGGAATAAACAGTTTCATTCAACTCTAAACTCAAAGCAAAGGAAATCTCAACCCAAAGCAGAGGCATGTCATTGTCTTATAGCAACACCTACATACAGGTAGAGAAAATATTTTTGCCTTCTTTTATTTACACCTTTTAAAATCTGTCAATGGACACGAAGAAGGACCAGAAAGCCCACTAGCTAGGACTGCAGCTAACAAGTGTCCAGAGTCTTGGATCTTGGCCAAATAAATACCTGTGATGTTGAGAAGAACAAGAGTTTGCAATTAGAGAAAATGACTGAGCCAGCTCTCTCATCAGGTTGTTCCTGTCTGCAGTGACTGTCCTTAACTCCAAGATTTGCCATGTGAGCCAAGGAGGACTAACGGGGATCCAACTGATCCATTCAGAGTCATGTGGTGCTCAGAGACACATAGTCCTGCAGCTGTTCTTCCTGCAATCTGTCTTTCCAGTGTGAAGAAAAGATCCAGACTTTACCAGTGTAGCCAGTGTAACAGCTGTCTCTGGAACAGAGAAGCCCACAGACTTGCTCAAGAGCCTTCGCTGTGTCTCTTTTGGTTCCTTCTGATTTTGCACACTTGGTTTTGCATGTGTATTTATGTCTTGATGGGAGGACAGCTGAACACTGGTGCAGCAGGCAGTCAGCGCTATTGCAGAACTATAAAATCTTTCTTCTAGATCATTATATATGTATTTATTTGCACAAAAGAAACACTTCCAGCAAAGCCAGCCTGAAAGCCCTCTACCAGAACAGTGCAGAGGCCACTCGCTGCCACGTGACTGAAGCTAGTCCCTGGCCTAACTTACTTGGGGTGTCCCTGTGGGAAATGCTCTGTAACAGGTGACTGGCCTTGTGTGGTGATTGACAAGCTCTTTTTTTTTCCAGAAATCTTCAAGACTTGTGTTTGACCAAATGTGGAATAGGAGCACTGTTTCCTGACCTGTCCTAGAAGGAAAGCAGAGCACCAAAGCTTTTCTTTCCGTGGGCTGTACAGAACAAGCAGCAGGTGGCTCGCCCACCACAAAGCCCCTTTTGAAGAAAGGGCAGCAGTTGCTTGTGCACTTGTATAGGCACTTACTGGTCAAGGGTGATCACATCTTGGTGCCCGCGGTACTGCCGAGCCAGTCGTAAAGCAAGATCATTTGCCTCGGACCTGCGTAACAACAGATGCTAGAGAACCTTGTATCCATAAAAATGTGAGCAAGCCCCTATACATTTTTTATCCTAACAAATAAGAGGGATGGACATAACCAACCAACACAGCAGACTCTGTTAATGGACAGATTAGAACGCTAGGGTGTAGACTGTGAAATGCCTGCAGAGAGGGAGTAAACACAGCGCTTTGTATGAACAGCAAACAAAGAGATGCTTTATTTCCCTCCCCTGTTTACTTGTTTACTAGAAATTTACCTCCTCTTCATACAAATGAGGCCACTTCAGAGCAGCCAGCAGCTGAGAGAACAACCCAACTGCGCAACTGTTGCCTGTACCAGCAGTGTTTCCTACCCTCTGCAGAGCCTGGATTCTCTTCAGAGGTTGCTCTGTCAGGAAGCTGTGGGCACAAACCTGCTCCCAACACTACAAACCCGATTTTAAACCTGACTGGTAGTAGCCCCACTCTGCTCAGGTTCTTACAGGTTACCTGCTGTGGCAAAGTGACTGTAGGCTAAAGAAGCACTCCTTCCTTAAAAAGGCCAGTGTCAGCTAACACATAGTATTTGTATACACAGTATGGACACCTATTTGCAGAGTCTAATTTACTTTTTCCCCTCTGTTTCACGTAACACACAGCAGACCAGCTTCATGGTTTTGTTCTCTTCTGTTGAGTCATCATGCTAACCATGACAACTGAAATACAAAGGATCCTTTAATAAGTACAGGAAGTATTTTTGTTGCGTTCACTAAGTTCTACTTTTCCAATTTAAGATTTAGATAAAGTTTTTCTGAGTGTCCATCTTAAACGGGCACAAAATAGTCATAATGGAAACACAGATACTCAGACATACCCAGAGTTAACAAAATAGCAAACAGAGAGTTTCTCTGGCAAGGTAGCTGTGAGACGCTGAGCGTACTGAACCAGGTTGTCATGCAGGAATCGGGAGTTGGTATTGAGCAGTTCCATCTGTTTTGTGGCTGCCTTCGTCACATGTGGATGACAGTGACCAACTAAAGAAGAAAATGATTAATTATTGCTAGCAAGCAATTAGTCATTGAGCTGCACAAGGAGATTGAGAGATGCACTGTGAACATACAGCACTTGGAAGAAGTGTCTTATAATTCCTCTTAGAAACAATGGAAACACCAGCAATAGAGCAAGCAGTATTACAAGTTAAACTGCTTACCATGGGCAACGTTGTTGATGCAGTCTAGGTATTTTTTTCCATTCTCATCAAACATGTACTGACCCTGAGCACGCACTATCTTCAGAGGGTCCTTGGCAAAGAAAACTTCGCAGGAAGGCCTATAAAAGGCATAGAAGAACACTGTTGTAGTTCTCTGTGTGGTTCCCTCCTGTCGTGGATGTTGAGAGAGCAGAAGACAACTGCCTTTCTCTGCAAAGAGCTTGTGAGTGGCTTAAAGGGTGGGTAAACAGGGCTGTCGTGAAGTAAAAAACATTGCTCAGCGCTCCTGTAGGAACAAAAGTAGGTCTTTTGATAAGGGTGACTTCAAATCTTCATTCAGACTTTTAAGTGTTTTCATGGGAGCACAATGAATGCAAAGCCATTCCTTGGCCTTATGTCTGCATGTGTCTCTAGGATGTAATTCTGTTTGTTTACATGCATGTATAGTCAATTAGTGCTCTGGGAATAGAACTAAGCTGCTAGGAATTGTTTTATGCTGTAGCCAAAAATTTATTACGTAATGGGAGGCTGTGTAGAATAGAGGTCATGTTCAAGAGCAAAACACGAATGTGTTCCAGCTATACTATTATGTTGAATGATGTTTTTGAGCAGAAGGAAAGAGTTCTGAACTTTCTGTAAGGTTTATATGCCTTCAGATAAACATAGTTGTTTTCAAGTATCTTGATGCTAAATTTGCAGCTGTGTTGTATGGTATATTAAGACTGTCAACTAATGAGCCTGAATGTGACTCAAAGGACTTCTCTTACAGATCAGTGCCTTCTCTTAACAGTTTCTAGTCCTGTCGCACAGATTTTCTCTGATATCTCCTCTGCTGCACTTCAAAAGTGGCATGCATAGTCCTCGAGGGTCATTTCTTCACTACAGTTTTCCCTTCTAGTAGGTGTCAGTCCTGCCTGGGAGAGCGCCTTGCTTTGTGCCCAGCATATCCCAGCACTATCATCCTTGCCAGGCAAAACTTCAGTAATATGCAGCTGTCCCCAAAAGATAACTTAATAAGCATAATTTATGAAGCCATTGATTTTTATGACACTTTAGTTAGTTAGTTTTCTATATAGTCTACATATTTAAGCTGTAACTTGCAAACAACCAGCATTCACTTTAACATTCTGAACTTATTTTCTATGTGTCAACTCCTACTGATGTAGGAATTAAACTTGCCCCTTCTGGAGGAAATTGTGTTACAACAATGACTGATCAGGTATGTGCATAGCCAGGACCATCGTTCAGATCAAAATTGTACCTCCCTGTGTTTCTTCCAATTATTCTTGCCCAATAAATCTCCTGAACTCCATATAACATACAGAGGTGTATTCTTCAAGAGCATTCAGTTTCCTCACAAACTAACTATGCAGTATCATTTAGAAAAAGTATGTCCAGATACCATATTCTGTTTTTGTTCTGCTATCATCTGTTAGAAAAATGAAATAGCTTTTTATGTGCTCTGTGTAAGTGACTGTCTTTTCCTCCCCTGGAATTAGTAGTGGCCCAAAGATCTAGCTATCAGAATGGCAAACTGAAGAGCTAAAACTAAAGAGCTAACAACTTGTTATTTTCTTCCTCCTTCAGCCACCACCATATGGACTTGCTGCTTAGCTGGAATGTCTCAGATTTCCTGCAGGCACTCTCAAATGTTTTGCAACAGAAGATACTGTGGTGGTTCAGCGCTCACACCTTGACTATAGAGTGCTTAATTCCCCAGAGCCCCCCACCAAGATGTGTGCAGCCCGTCCCTACTCCCAAGGTCAGTGAGGTCCCGTTGTGGTCCCTGCGCTTGCACTCAGGCTGCTTCTGCTTTGAAGCTTGATGCCTGTCTTGTGAAGTACAGTGCTGGGTTTAACCTCTATGGAAAAAAAATAGTTATCTGCACTTATTCCCTTAGCCAAATTGACAGTTTGTGCCATGTGGGTCCTGCTGGATACAGTCATCTCCATGGAGGACACATGCTCTGTCAGAGGAGTTTGCTGGGTTTTTTGGAAAGGTGACATTATATACACACACGCACGCACGCACACGCACATGGCACATGGGTTCTGCCTGCCCACCCTCCTCCTTCCCCCCGGCTGGACAGCAGCAAAGCCTGGTGGCCCCGTGGGGCACCCCAGCAGCCATAGCCCTCGCCTGGCCCTGCACCGCAGCGCGTCCCGGAGTTGCCCCTACCCAATGTACTTCCTCCGCAGCGCCAGAGTCTCTGCCTTGCTGTAGGGCTCCCCCATCCTGCCTTCCCGCCTGTGCTGCGCCACTAGCTGCAGTGTTTTATGCTGTAGCCAAACTCCTCCTTTCCTCCCTCCTTCTCTCCTTCCAGACTCCACCCCATATGGTTTTTTTTGGGTTCATGCAGGGCACAGCCTCGGGTTGCTCATAAGGGGAGTTGTGTGTGCAGGCTGGAGTCATTCTGCCCACATGGTTGTTGCAGGGTACTGGTAGCCGCTGGCCATGCTCCTCTGTGTGCTGCTTAAATTCTCTATTACTGACTGTACAACAGCAAGACACAGAAAGTTGCAGAGCAATTAACTCCTTGTTGACTTTCTTACTATGTGGGGAATGTTGGAAAGCAAAAGGTCATGAGTAAAGGAGGGCACTCTTTCCATAGGATGAGTGGCTGATTTTCACTTTGCTGTGCATCTCATTTCCAAATGTCAGGTGAAACACTTGTGGGAGCAGCTTGGCTTTCCTCCCCTCTGCCCAGCCTGTGCCCACTTGTCCTCCTGGGGGCTGCTCCTTGACAGCGGCAAAACCTGCACCCTGTGTTCCTGCTACCCACACCACTGTGTTTGGAAGGCTTTTAGGAGCCTTCCTAAAGGAAGCTCCTAGGAGCTAGATGATTAAGTAAAAAAGTAAGTTGTTAGGTGATTCCAAGTGCTGCTGCCTTTTCTGGTTTGGTAACCAGTAAGCTGTCATCCTTTTACAGATGAGGAAACAGTTCTTTTTTAATTTTTGCATGTATTTATGTCTCTGCCAAAAACAAAACAAACATAAAATGCCACCTTCTGCTTCTCTAGTCTATAGCACCAGCGTTTCTTCCTTCACAGGTATATTCTTGAGCGTTCTCTTCTTCAGACAGTGTTAATTTTGAAGCTTTGCTGTTTGTTCCTGCATCCCTGTTTCATCAGAAACCTCAGCTCTCCAGCTTCACTAAGAGCCAGGTAAGCGCGGGCTCCTGCAGCATCGTGAGCAGCCAGCCTCCTCGTCCCAGCCCATCAGCAGCTGCCCTCAGCGCCATGGCCAGGCGGAAAGCGTGGGAAAGCTGAGGGAGGGAGTGCCCAGCGCCCTCCGTTGGGCTCGCATCTAGACCAGGCGTTTAGAGATCCAAACAGCCAAGTAAGTCAAAACTTAGACTGGAGCCTGTCAGGAATTCTGTCTGCAGCGCTTTCCCCTTTTGCCTGATTTTTCTCATAGCTGGAGAAAGATGGTTAATGGTGGATATAGTTTGATTCATATGCATTAAGTACTGGAGCTAACTGCAGATCCTTTGTAAAAATACTGTAAGAAAATACTAGCACCAGGGCATGGTTTCCCCAGTGACTCCCTGCATGCAATCTATGAATAACCCTGAAGGCGTTTAAGGACAAATGCTTTGCTTTCCACTCTGTGCCTGGCTGCCCTCTGTTGGCCGCGAGCACATCCTCATCCTTCGCCGGGGACTGCTGGGAATATCAGTGCTGTAAGATTTCTGCGGCTTATACTGGCCCGCGAGTCTTGCCCAGGCTGCAGACGGATGTGCAAGACGTGTTAGCTGCAGTGCTCTCACTCCTTTTGCCAGGCAGCACACAGGCATATCAGCAGCTGGCACAGCTTAGATCAGGGTTTTCTGTTCCAGGATTTAGCAAATGAAAACTTGTTCAGTTAAGCAAGCAATTGCATGAAGAGATCCCTGAGTTCATCAGGAAAGCAGACTGGTGCGTGAAATAAATGGGTAGCTATAAAGCAGATAGATAGATTGCTTCGCTGCCATGGGAAACGCCTAACATGTAACTATCATCATAGCCATAGAAAGACACTAGCAAGCAAGGACAAGCGTCCATTGTGACTCATTTGTACAATGTATCATGATTTTGATGCAATCAACCAGGAAAGCTTGGCAGGTTAGTGTACAGCGCTGATGAGGACTCTTTCCCCTGACTGCTGAGAAGAGACTGCAGACTATCATAGCCACCTGATACACAGGCTTTCCAGCACTTCTTTTGCTTAGTCTTCTTAAATCTTTGCCTCTCCTCTCACATGTCCAAGTAACACCATGGAATAAGTGCTAGCCACTATTTCCCAAAAGACAGAGAATTATTAAAATAAGGTTTTATTTTTTTTTTTAAATTAAGCATACTCTTTTCTCCATTCTACTCTGTTTGCTGAGCATTTTAATTGCTTTTCTTTTTTTTCTTATTTGAGTGCTTGGTCCTAGCAGGGTACCAGCAATGAGCAGTCTGGCTCATGAAGAGACCTAAAGGTTTCTAAGAGCCATTCAGAGTATTCAATGAAGGGGTCTCGTTACTAAGGAGCTAGGGTAACTCCCGCTTAAGGAGTTAGTGTCCCTATGAAAAATAATGCATTGCCATGGCTGCCTAAGTGGACCAGTCACAGGTGGTGAATGGTAAATGCTCCAGCGTGAAGATCCTTTTTGGTAAAGACAGGCATCCCACCTGCTCCTTTGCAGGGGTAACCAGGTGCTCCACATTTACTATAAAAAGCTCCTCTTTGAGGCTGGGTTCTTAGAGGGTTGTGTCACTGGTGCTGAGCCTAGGGGAAGTGGATTCCTGCTCCATATTTGTGTTTCTAATGGGTCCTGGGGGGCACTGGGCAGCCCTACCTGCTTGTGAGGGGCTGCAGCGCTCAGTGCACCAGGCACTTGCCTAATGCCTGGCTGGGGTAGAGAAGAGCCAGGAGTGCGGTACTTCCTGAGCAGTGCCTTGTGGGCTGTTCGTGCACTGGCTGGGTCCTGAGTTAACTTTTGTAGAGAACCATTCAGTGCTGATTGTGTCCTCAGTGTTTGTGTTTTGAGCTTTTTAAATGGCCAGTTTGCTATATGGATGTCTTTTTTTTGCCCCAAGCTAATTGTTGTTACAGTGAAATTTGTGTGTGTGTGTGCCTTGTTATAGTACAGGCATTTTTGTTGCTAAACTTGTTTTTGTCAAGTTTATCCCAAGCTGCTGCTTTTCCAAAACAATCATAATACCATAGAGAGGAGCACTCCCAAAAGTCTGCAAAAAGTTGCTAGGCAGATTTTAGCTCCAGGTGGATACAAGGGGCAATGCCAGTAGGAGCCCGTGGTTGCTCGGTGTCCCTGGTTACTGTGTCACTGTAAAAGCAGTGTATTTTTCTAATGTAGTCGGAAGAGAGAGGAGAAAGTGGTTTTAGTGCTGGAATCTGGAAGTTAACAGAAGCTAACCAAATGGGGACAGTAACAGCAGGGATACAGAGCAGGGCTGCTTGTCAGAACATGACCTGCATGCTTTGTTACTATTTTATTTTCCCAAATACTTATTTGGGTGTGGTTGTACCAGCTGCAACATGAATGTCTTGTCAATTGCTTGTTGTTTTCTTTATTTAAAATTGTTATTTATGTATGGTGATTATAATTGAATCCCTGGATGGAGCTGTATGAGATGAGCACATAAATACTGCTGTATTTTTGTGACTTCTGTACCCTCCTTGTTACAGATGGATAAGGATTACCTGAGGCGAGTAGCAGGCCAGAAAAGCTTAGAGCTGGAGATGCATGGTGACCTTAACTATTTAATTAATAATAATAAAAAGGACCACTTAAAAAAAAAAGAGAGAGAGAGAGGGAAAAGTAAGGAGTGGGGGGGTAAAGTATTAGGCATTCCACATGCATCCCTGTATGGGCTTCATATGCTGCAGGAGTGTGACTGGATGAGCTGGGTAATGGGAACTCCAGAGGACAGTCAAGTCAGTGCAAACACCGGCGTCACATCCTGCTGCACCTGTATATATAGTATATTGTGGTGTTCTGAGATTTGCCTTTTGAGGGCCTGTGCTACTGAAAAAAAAAGAGGTAGCTGAGGTGTCCTCTTGGGAGCAGTTACGAGTGTAGCTCCAGTTTAGCATGCTTTAGCTAGCTGCAGCCAACAGAAGGGCAGAAAGTGACAGGGTGTGCTTATAAAAAAAACACCCTGTAAATAAGTTTTGTTTGTTTCTTGACAGTACATTATGTAGACCCTTGCCTCCCTCTCTGACAGGACTGGAGAAGCTGCAACCAGAATAGTTAAGGAAGCAGAAGTGCATACTACACATTTTTATTGTTGTAAAGAGCTCACAGCTACCTTGTGTGCGCAACATGGCTGTACTCTGTATGTGATATTTTAAAGTAAAAGAGTGGAGGAAAACTGGGAAATTTGTATCTGTCTGAAATATCTTCGGATGGAGAAAACCTGAACAGTTAGCTAATGCTTTGAATATATTACTACTGTTGCCCAATATTTTGATTTCCCCCAAAATGTTCTTTGCTCAGGAAGACTCATGCAAAGATGGGTCTGCTTAAATTGGGGTGCTTGAAAAGGTACTGTCTGGCAGTAATAATTATGCTCCATATTTTGCTTTTAATCAAAACTGATTTATGGTTGGTTATACAATTTTGCATTCTCTAGTTTACATTCTTGCTCATTATGCTGTGCCTGTGTACATCTATATTTCCCACACAGTTTATTTTTCTGCTTTAGTATTACAGAAATGATTGATTGGTGCTTTTTAGCTCTAGGGCTTTGTATGCCAGGCTGCCTGGCAACTTAACCTTAGCCATTTTGTCTACCCTTGCAGGCTTTCTAGGGTGGGGGGAGGCTCTGAGCGCTGTGAGAAAGCTTCTGCCTTTGCTTTCCTACCTTCTGTGGACCTCTGCAATTTGTGCTGTTTAGAAAAGATGACAGAGCAGATGACTGTGAAGGGAAAAGGCCTATTGGGATAGGAAGAGTGAGCTACTTCTTGAAAAGGGAACATGCTGCAAGTGTTCTGATTTTGTTTCTTCACCCTCCCTGAGAAGTGCTCAGGGGATACCAGCTGGCATGACCCGCACTAAATGTCAAGCTACAAATGAGCACAACACAATTTTTTCCAGTCCAGACAGACTAGAACAGTTTTTTTGCACCAGCACTGAGAATTTTATAACTATGCAAATCAGCATCAATAGTTGGCTTAATATTTTAATAATTACACACTTTTTACATTATGAAAATAAATCATAAATAGTGTAAAAATAATTCTGAAGATCAACTTCTCAAAAGCAAGAAACAAATACTGAAGTACAAAACTCAAAAGAAAACAAAACAGTATTCAACTGAAAACCAAGGAGAAATTTTAATAATGAAAACAAAAGCATGCTGTTTGATCAGGTTTAATTAAAGTCAGGACCAGCGGCCACAATAAAGTGGTAATTAATAACAAATTAAAATGGGTAATTTAAAGTTTGCAATTGTTCACACTACTCAGCAAAAGAGTTTGTGTGCCATATGTGTAGTGTTAAGACACTCATTATTGTTTTGAGGACTGACTGACTTGTGTGTTCTTTTCCCCAAAAGCAGTATAATCCTTGCCAATTTACTTCTCTTTGTATTTTTTTAATCTCCTCTACTGCATGTAAGAGGCCATTTGCAATACAAAAATAACTGCACATATAGATGAATTTAAAAAAAGTAAAAAATACAAATAAAAATATATAATATTTTCCAAAGGAAAAAGTCAGATACATACATCTTAGTAACATTTTACAAGTTGTGTGATATTTTCCCAACATGTACACTAATATAAGAATATCCACATATATGTTAACAGTATGTAAAACATTCTTCCATCAACCCAACTCTTCATAATACTTCAGAAAAATGTGCAAGTACCAATGGTATCTGGGAAACTTATACAATTTATTTTAAATAGAAACAAGTAAAATGCTAACGGTCCCAGGTTAAGTTAAGGCCCCCTGTTTTCCAAAGAAAATCAGTTTCAAAGCAGCATTGATAACTGGATGCATTTAAAAAAATACAGAATGAAACAAAAACAACACTCCAAATCCTTTTTATAAACTACAAATTCCACTTGTTTAGTGAAGTATCTTTTTCAGATTCTTTCACAGAAATGACGGTGAGAGGCCCTTTTTACTAACATCATTTAATGCATCCTGCCACCTTGTAAAATATTTAAATAACAGAAGGTGTAAGAAAGTCTTTTATTTGCAAGTTCCAGCAACATTCAGATTCCTGATAACAAGTGATGGAAAGAAAACAAAGCACATGCTTTAGTTCTTGTCACTGAAGTTGAACCGTTATTTTCAATGTCTAAAACTACAGTTTTTTAACTGCCGCCTTTGCAGACATCAGTACTTTGTGTGACGCTCAAATGTGGAAAATAAAGGTAATAAACTACAATATAAAATCTCCATTTAAGATGGTCAAGCAGCAGAGGTCAGGAAGTTTGAAAGGAAAGGTCAGTTCTGCGTGTCTTGTAACATCTTAATTACGTTCAGGAGAATTTTTGCAGTTTTTACTGCCTAAAGTAATCCTCATTTAGGCAAAACACTAATATTGGACAATATTCCTCTTGTTACTGAATAACCCCTCATTCGCTTCCTACCCAAAGTGCTTTCCAAGGGAAGGCTGTATCTCTTCCCCGTGTTACTGCTGCGCCAGGCCCAGTCACTGGAATGACTCTCTGAACTCGGCAGGTCCCAGGATTCCAACCTGGTCTCCTGCCCCGTGCGCAGCCTTCAACAGCACCGTCTTCCCGCTGGTGCCCAAGGGTGACGTTAGCTGCGGGGGCTGCCCTGCTCTTCCCTGGGTGAGCAACCAAATGCTAACACATGCGCTTTGCTGTTGCACTTAGCCGATCCAGTGCTAACTTTCCACATTGCACATGAATCTTAAGGGTAAACCCTCTTTAAGCTGTGCACCTTGCAGGGATGCAGATAGCCTGATCTGACCTTTTTGAAACTTGTTCATAATACTTACATGGTAGACAAAAAGAATATAAAACAGCTAGATGAAGAACATCATTCTGCTTTGCTACAATATCAAAGTGACATTAAAATTGGCAATAAATTAAAATATAAATCAAAAAATACATTATATTACTGTTTCATGAATTAATGTTTCATGCTTTACCTCAGAGGAAAAAGAGGGTGTTCAAAGCATCCTGAAGGAAATATTCCTCATAGCTAATCTATGAAGATAAAGACTACATGCTTTAAATGTATTCCAAACAGTGCTCAATAGACTTACTGTTTCTGTTGCAGAACTTCTGCACAAATGTAATTATTACATATTTGAGTAACTGATGTTTACAAAACTTGGTATCAAAAAAACCCGAAAGCTCTCAAAAAAACAAGAATTAATCATATGTGAAAACGTCAGGGATCTATAAACTGTGTAGACTAATATCACCAACACATTTCTACAACTAAAAAGAGTGGCAGAGTACCTACATTTCAGTGAAGCGCAAACTAAGCAAAACATATCATATATAATTGGAGGAATGCTACTAAAAGATATAACACACAGGTGGTTCAAACTGTAGCTTTGTTATCAGAAGAAAAAAAAATACATTAGCACCAAAAATAATTTTTTTTACAAAAATAAACATTACAAAGTCTTCACAGGGTGCTTTTCTTAATGAAATACTAAACCAAATTTACTTTTTGTAAACTGTGTATGCAACTCTTCTATGTATTATTGGGTTTCACTTCAAGTAAATCTTTGTGATGCAAATATTTTATGCAATATATCAAATACCAAATTCAAATTTGTATATTTAGCTTAACCTGCCAGGTTATATTATGTACCTGCTGTTTACCCACTATAACTTGAATGGAATTAACCTTTTCATGGAACTAAACAATACAGAGACTTTAAGAAGTTAAGATAAATTGAGGTAAACAGCATTGCTATCTGGAAGCAGTCAAATACAGAAATTACTTTGCAATAAGGAAAATGAATAAATATATATATAAGTATTTGTTCTGTCAGGCCTTGGAGTCAGTGAGTTGAAAGAAAATCAAATTCTGACTGGTGTTTTGGCATAAAAATAATACGTTTAACAGTAATGAATCTAAATCTTTTTTAAATGAAGAAACCATGAACAAAAATTCTACCAGTTTTATTGATCCATTTCATAGGTCTCATTTCTTAAAATGAGTTGTGTTTGTGGACTTCCACAATATAGAATTGCTAACATGACCAGCCAAATAGTATATATCCCACTTTATCTTGTATTTGAATACTCCAAGGGACATATTTAAAGAATATACTTATCTCACTGTATAGTTGCCATTATTTGATAGTTTACAAAAAGATGCATCTATAATGTGCGTATAATTCAAGTCAGAATACTAGTATTAAAGAAACCCGTTTAAGTTGGTGTGGTACCCTGCTCCTCAACTTGTTTCTTTGTGTTTTTTTTTCTGCTTTTGACATGGTTCTTTTGAAACTGGTATAATAATAAAATTGAGAAATAGAAGGGCTTACATGACGCGCCCCTTCCTGGAAAAGTCTTTTATTGCTGTTAGTGCTGTACCATTCTAATTAATCAAACTTTATATTAAATTATGCAACACAATGTGATATCTGAGTTAGTTTAAGCATTTATCTTATATTGTCAGAAAGATGAAATTGAGCATTAAAAATTATTTTCTCTGTGTTATCTCTTTAAAATTCCATCCATCTATCTATGAAACTTTATTTTTACTATCAGGGGGCTAGCAGATAGAGGCCTCAAAAGTATTTTTGAAATTAAAAAAAAAATGTTGCATAAGATTTTCCTCCAGGAAAAGATGTTTTTGTCCCTGATATTTCACAATGACAGTCAGCATTAAGCAACGTGAGAAGCAGCACTAGAGCTGCATTTCTGCTGATCTGAGATTCTAAGGTGATGTTGGAAAGTGCTACCACAGCAGGTCCCCATCTTCACACAACTCAGAAATGATCAGTCAAGGAAATTTGTGCATTTGGAGATGGACAGGCTGCCCACATGGATGGAAACAAGCTGCCTTCCTCAGCTCTAGTTTTGGTCTACACACACACACACACAAAATCAGAAAAGTAACTAAAATAATTACCATCCTGCTATACACTAGGAATTGAGGTGATATGAAAAGAATTTCCTTCTGCCAAATATGGCACCATCTCATAAGTAAGTACAGTGCACCATATGAAGACTCAAAATCATACAAAATACCTGTTGCAAAACAATTACAAATGTGCATCAATTAGGTACTCCTTGTAATACTCCTTGTAAAAAAAACAGAAGCAAATTGTTGCCAATGTTTCTCTTGAATCCTAGTCATCTGATCAGAAATGGAGAAATAATTACACTGTTTACAGTGTACAGTGATGACAAGAGTGCAACAGTAACCACATCAACATTTCTCGAGTGTTTTCTGGGTAACAACATACACCAAAGTCATTGCAACAGCAGAATAAGAACAAAATGAAAAAAAACTGTGAAACCTAAAAATAAGCACTTCTCGTTTTTAAAGGTTTTAAAAACTGTAAAAAGAAAAACTGTTAATACTGAAACAAGACAAACATATGATTTGAATTACTTTCTTCAAAGGCATCATCACAAATGTTGAATAGATTATTGAAATGTATCCTTTATGGAAACTGTTACAATAAAAATAAAACAAAATTAACCACAGCCTCCAAAACTCTGTAGCAAAAGTCAACAATTGAATCACCTGAAAAAACACATCTACGGTACATACATAGCGAGTCAGTTCCACAGTTCGCCAGAGGAGAATGTTTCAATTCCCCCCATCTCAGAAATGCTTCTTCTTTCAGCAGTCCTAAAACGCAGTACATACATAGAGCACATGTCGTAAGGTTGAAAAGCTTCTGGTCTCCAGCAGTATCTGCTGTCCAGTGATCCCTGCAGCATCTTTGTAACCTTTTCAAGCAACCTACAGCGAAATCTGGCTTCTCCAAACTTCTCTCCTTCTGGATGAAGCAGTCGGCAGGTCCTATCGCCAATGTCTTCACGACTGAGAGCAGCGCAAGGCAAACCGATGCTGATCAACACGTAGGACCCTTCTCCATGAAGGTGACCCGCAAAGCTGGAAGCCATCCACCTGCAGCTGGAACTGCATTCTCGAAAAATTCAAGGCCTCTTTCTACTCTCCTCTGCTTTATCTCTTTTTAGCAATAAGCCATGGTGTGACTCCCTTGAGATGACAAAAGGAAACAATGCAGAAGTTTGAATCAAAAGTCACAGTGAGCAGCCATATAGCACATGACGTGATCACACAACAAGCAGGTCTGGCACACAACTCATGCTGTTTAGTCTGTACAAGCTGATATGGTGGCATGAATCAGTGAAGCATTTAGGAAGGACACGGAAACCAAGGCAGTAAACTCCAATGGCAGCTGGTACAGTACATTTGATAGCATTTAGCTCTTATTTGGTCACAATTTCTTGTAAACTAGTTCATGGCACTCATTGTCCATGCAGGTCCACAAGCCAAAATGTAAGAATTTACAGAAATTATCAGATCTCTATTATCAATCTCTGTATAGATCTCTCTCACAAGAGAGTCTTAGCAGGTTTCTCCTGCAGTTATATAACATCTAACTGCAGATGTAAGTGGAAAGAAGATGTACACATGGACTACTGCAAACAAGTAGAAGCAGCTACATGTAAACATATCTCAGACTTGTAAAATCAAATTTTCAGTTTTCAACTATAAATACAAAAAGTGGAGCACTATACACAACTTCATGCTTGTAAGGTTAGAGTCATCACTGCAAAGAGACAAAAAGAGATACAGATTGACCAGGTTAGTAAATCAGTATTACAAATTTCTATTCCAATAAATACATGGATATGGCAGAATTTTATCTTCATTTTCTCAGCACCAGCTACTCTTCAGATACACTTGCAATATTAGTAGTTACTGTATGTTTTTTTCTGTTGTTTGAGACAGTACTTACAAAAGATACTTGGGAACTTCCCTTTCTACTTCTTGGAAATAATTATTTTGGCATAAAGAAGGTGTGTGTGTGTGTGTATATATATATATATGTATATAAAATTACCTTTTCAACTTAGATTTTTCTTTATTTTTCTGAGCAACTTTCTTTGACAGCAGAACAATTTAAAACAATGTGCCCATCTACTCCAGTCACTCTTGGACTACATAAGAGGAGATTGTTCATTCTATATTTCACACACAATCATTCTCATCATTCAGAGGCTACTCCTGGGAAATAACAATCAGGAAATAGTTTTGAAAAAGGCTGGGAGCAGAAACTTGCCTCCAATGAAGTCAGTAACTGTTTTGTCACTGGGTTAAACACATCCAGAGTTTCACTTGTGGTTATTTTTTCTAGTGTACTGTGCTAATATCCACCTACAGCTTTTCTCTGCATACTAATATTTTTAAACCTTGTCTAGGTTAAGTCATTACCAAAATAATGTTGCCAGTTAACAGGACATAAGATAATGATAAGATCTAATAAACCCATCAGGAAAATGTATCGAAGAATAGAAAGATAAAGCAAAGAGAAGGCAAGATGCACCTTTCTGTAATGTATCCCAGAAAAAAAAGTCTATAAAAGAGCAGTACATCTAGTTGACAGTGCTACCATATCCATGAGCTTTTACAAAGAGTGGCAACCAGTGTTTCATGCACAGAAACCAAAAGATGTGTGACCTCATATTAAAGAGAAGTTTCTGAATTTCCAGAAATTCAGTGCCAACTGCTTCTTAAATATTGCTTCAGTGATTTATTACTTCTGTGTATTTATTTTTACAACCTTGTAACACCAAATACTGTCCTGGAAAAGTCTTTTTAAGTGTTGCTGCATTCACTGAACTGTCAAAGGGATCCTTAAGTATATCAGCACGCTCTGCAGTATGACTGTGCCAGGATTTTCTGTGTACACCAGGAAGAAGAAACGCTGCCCATCCTACCTTTTGCCAACAGCCAGGCATTGGTAATCCATCAGGACCCTGTTTCAGGGTTAGGGAGAGAAGCGGAGGGAAGCAGAGCACAGTTAGTTTTGCATAATAGATAGTCTCAGTATCTGTTAGAACAGCTGAAGCAACTTTCTATTTAATAAATCACTACCATTTCCTAACTTAACAGTTATCTTTCATTTTCAGGGTCAAGGAAAAAACAAAGGAGAGAATATTTACACCATAAATACATACATGTCTCCCTGCCAGAAAGGTCTTTTTCTAAATCATTACTACTCTTTATCTAATCGCAAGACCATCTTTATCACGTTCCCATTGCTGTTAGAGCTCAGGCTGTGCATTATTGACAATCTGGGCTGTCATTCATAACAGTCTCTAGCTGAATGTACCAGATCAATGAGCAAAAATATTATCACTTTTATCTGGAGTGTATTGTTTTTTTCATGGTCTTCTAGTGCAAAGTTAAGCCAGTGATAAGATAGCTATACTCAAGTTCTACTAGGATCTTTTCTGCTTACTTTCATTCTTAGTTTTCAAATGAAGCAGTGAAAGCTTCAGGCCTGCACACGTTCCCTGATGAAACAGCAGAAGAGAACTTTGAACACAGGGGTGGATGTAGCATTGAATGTTTCATAGTTTGAACAGTAAGGCCATCTGATTTGCCATGTTAGTGAGAGTCACTGTATGTCTTTTCTGCCATCACCCTGTTTTCAGGCATTTCTGTATGTCTAGTAAGATCAGAGCAAACTTTTGATCTCTTAAGCAAATCTGTTATGCTATGGAATTAATTTCAATTTAAATAGATATAAAGGCCTTATCCATCAAGGAGTGAAATGCTAAGCATTAGCAACATACATCATGCCACTAGACTATAAGCTAGAATAAAATATAAATAAGGCCTTTAACATTTCTTAGAATAAAGAACAGAAATAATTATTACATGAAGATATGCTCAAAATAGTGATTAATATGAGAATTTTTTAATGTGCACGCGTATAAGATGATGGAAATGGCCTGCTGTCCAAAGCAAGAAAGAGTAGCGTCTGCTTAACAACTTATTCTAGTAATTACCTATGAATGCAATATTTTTCCTTCATCAGTAGTTGTTTATGAATCTCCAGATACAAATGATAATACAGGAAGAGACACATTTTTACATTATGAAAGCATGCTTGATTACCCCAACAAAATATATGAGATATGGTTATCATTAATTGGAAACAAACAAAATATAACATGGACTATATATTTAAGAATAAAATCCACTAATAACTTTAAATTAGAAATGCCATAGTTGATAATAAAGTCTACTTAACATTCATCTTAGAGAACCGTGCTTAACTACCACACAGTATCAGAACATGCGGATCATACTTTATTGCCAATAATAATTTAAAGAAATCCTGTATCTTTAGGAAATGTGAATGTACTGTTCATTTTTGAAATGGAAAGTATTTAAACTTACTTTGCTATTAAATAAAAATCAGTGTTGCCAGATTGGTACAAGGGAGAGGGTAAACAAGTAGAATTTTAGTATAGGTGGGAATTCGAATTCATGCTAACAGGGAAGTGGGGGAGTGTTGTGTGTGTTTCAGGAAGGTAAGTTCCAAGGGTAAGACCATTAAATTGAAGACGTTAAATAACAAAGACAGTGAGGGATGGGGCTGCAGACCGTTATCTTCTTACAAACCTCAGGTAAGTTTTTCGTATTGTGATCTGAATTCTATTTGATGGAGGGGCCAGACAGCAGAAGTACTGCTTGTGTAAGGTCCGGGGAATCAGGCTTCAGCTTTGTTTAGTGGAAATCTATAGTGTGATTTTAGAGATTGTCCTTCTTACACATATCTCATCTTAACCAAATCTTGAGTATATATACCCAAGTCTACAGAGACTTCAAAAGAAGTCCAGGGTGCAGAATAGCCCCAGGGCGGGCAAGTGTGAAGGGAGCCAGTGCAGACAGAAGTCATCAGGCTTGATTAGAAGTGGACATTGTACTGGTTTTCTACAAAGATTTGCGTTCAGTGTGAGTAAGGGAATAGACATTTTGTGAGGAAAATAACAAACAACTCTTGGGGAAAATGTAGGAAGGACACAAACTTAGAAATTGGCATGTGATATGGGAAAGACTGCCGAGAGTTAGAGTTAAGGTGTCAGCAAAAATGTGTTCACTCATTACCATTATGATCACTGAAGCAGCTGGTTTATTCATGCGCATGCATGTGTTATGTGAATAATGTTAAAGTCTGCTCAGAAAAACATTACTTTACACTGAGAATGGCTGACTACAAACAAAGGAACTGCATGCAGGGTTGGTAGGAAAGAGAAATACTGTACCAATTGGCAAGGGGCATCCAGCCCATCCAGGCCAGGCTGGCCTGGCTCCCCTTTTTCCCCCTTAATTCCACGGAATCCCTGTTTGTAAAGATTAACTTGTAATGTTACTGTCAAGGAAATGCCTTCGGTATTGATTTAGCTGGAGCAAACAAATAACAATGGTGAGGCAAGAAGAGCAAGCTCATAGCCCCGGTGCTGCAAGCTGTGAGGCACTGACTGCTGTACAACAGATTTGGTTGCCTTCCAACATGTTCAGCAGAAAATAACAAAAATGAGATTTTGCTTGAAGGTCTTTATTTCAAATTAGGAGGAAACAAAGTCTATTCCCAATTTCCAGACCTCAAGATGAGGCTCTGTTGACCAACGGTAACAGCTCACACTCGAGCTAGTGCTTGTTCCTCTCCCCTCATTTCTTATTGCATCAATCTACAGCAGCAGAATCAACTGTCTAATACACAAGCGAGACGTACCAATGGGCAAGGTGCATCTAATCCAGGAGCACCCTGTTCTCCTTTCTCCCCTTTAGGCCCCTTTTTGCCTTTCTTTCCCTTTTCCCCCTGTGGACACAATGGTTTGGATAAAACACAGGTTTCATTCGTTTGGAGAAAAAAAAAAATAAGACTGGTTCAAAAGTTTGGGGTTTTCTTTTTAAGCCAATGGAGAGCTGAAAGGACACTTACCACTGTGTTCTGGTTTGGATGGTGCATTGTGTGGAAAAATAAATGATACGATCACAAGCAAAGAACTGCACTCGGTATTACTTTGTGTTGATATTTCATATCATTATTATGAAAGTTTTGAACCCTAGAGCCTTGAGATAGCAAACGGATTTCTTGAGATAGAGGCAGGTCTGCAAGACCGTGCTACCAGATAATCTAAAACCAAGTGTCTCCTATTTTCTCAGAGGGATAGTTTTGAAGCATAGATGCACCCTATACTGAAATTGGCAAGTCCCTTAGCAAATTTGTCACTAGTTAACTTCTAACTCTGCAACTCCCAAATTTTTAGTTTCTCTGAGAATTGCTGAGGCCTGGCTGTCAGGGCTTGCAAAATTTCTAACAAAATTCTGCCAAGTTCCCGGTGGGGTGTCAAGGGCAAGCTTGGCCCACAGCATCCTTTACTGAATCAGTCTCCTGCATCTGGGCCTTCTGATTGAGTTTGGACAAACACTGTCCCACTGCTGCCGTTGGTATCGGGCACACTGACAACCTCCAAATACAACGTGAGTCTTTGTTTCAAGTCCTGTTACAGGAATCAATAGATCCAAATTGCTTGATGGAGAGATGCTGTGGCACTATCAATGATACCATAGTATCCTGATATCAAAAACAAGTGATAATTACACTCCTGTATCTAAATGTTCCAACATTTAAGTGCTCCTTCTTCCACAGGAAACATTTAATCTACTTATTCTCATGCAATTCAGTTTCTTGACTTTGCATTCAGTTTTCTTTTCAAAATGAGATTTCTAAAGCTTAGATTACTCTCAGAAATTTGACATAGTAAAGCTATTCTTTATTTTCTCTCTCTTCTCCCCTCAAATCTATCTGTAAAGATGACCTCACCTTCAAGTAGTATATGACGTTTTAAGAGTTCATTTTATAATTGATATCACACCAGTTGATCACAATGGTAAATGAATTTCAGGCTCACTCTGAGTTTTACAAAAATCAAAAAAAGTTCTGTTAAAAAAAAGAAACAAATTCGACTAGGATTGTAAAAAATGGGATAGAAAGGATAAGTAAATCAGGAGTATCACAAAGAAATGGGAAAAATCAGTCAAAGGAAAATTAGTATGACACTGGAGAACCAGCAAGGGAGGTTGTGACTGTTGGGATGATTTAATTTGTGAGGAAAAGGGTAAAAAAGACAGGAATTATAAGGAAAGAAGGTAGAAGGAGAAGGTAGGAGTGCTCCTTTGGAAAGACAGACAGATTTTGGTAAAACATAGTAAACTGACATTAAACTAGATCCACGCCAGCACAGAAAGACTTAATCCATTAACAGAAGCCATTTTCACACCAATAAAAAATAGCTATAACATATTTTAAAAGGAAAATATATTATTCATGTAATATCAATGCATATTTGACACATTCAGATTAAAAAATTTATCATAAACCAAACATACTGTACTCATGACCACATAGGAACAGAGTTCCTCGTCTATCTTTTCTGTGTGCCAAAAAGTTGTAAATTAATATTTATAAGGAAAACAACCCAAATATTCTTATTTAGCAAATTGTAAGATTATAACATAATAAAAAACATGAGCCAGGAATTGTAAATTGGCTAAGTTTTCATAACATATCTGCAAATATGGCTTATAGCACAGAAAACTGACAGGTTCCTAGTTAAATATCATGTTATTTGGGCTTGGTGTAACACAGAAGTATTTGCAAGGACAGAGCACAGACATATTCTGAAAACAATTCTGAAAATATGTAAGCAGTGTCTCTAACACTTTTCTTAATACATATTTATATTTAAGACATATATTTCATTGGCTTGCTGACTTACAAGTCAACAGCTGACTATTTAAACTTCCATCTTGTAGGGCAAACCTCAGATCTTATTCCAACCAATGCATCAATCAGTAATCTGTATACAGAAAAGAGCAGTCTGAATTCCTTGAACACTCTGCTAGTTTTTCCATGCACTGACTTCTCCCTTAAGCTGAACGTCCTTGCCCTGAACTATGAGGACCCACAGGGAGCAAGTACAAGCATATTCAATGGATAATCAAAAAATACCAAAAAAAACCCCCATGTTTACTTCTAGTCCTGCCTCAGTGCCGGCAGAAACCCAAATCTGTAGCACTTTTGTAACACAGTTACAGCTGGAAGACTCTCCAAGCAAAACAGGCCCAAATTTTCATCAGTGCAGGGGCTGTGGGGAAGAAGGTGATGCTTTTCCAGCTAGGTCTGTTACACACCAGATACCTCTGTCAACATTATTTGTGCAGAGTTGGACCAGGACACCCTTATCCTCCATGCAACACAATCTCTTAACTGTTTCTTAACAGTTTTCTTAACAGCTAACTTAAGTTTTCTTAACTGAACTTTAAAAAGAGAGAAGTTGAAAAAAGTGAAATTTGAACTACCATTTATCTTTTGGTAATTTTCTAGAATCTTTTCTGATGTAGAGTGTAGCATTTAAGAGATTTTTAAGAAACTGTTTTCTATTCATACCACTTAAAAATATGAAACCAGTTTTACAAGTACTTTTGTAATGTGTGCTCCTGGACTATAACTGTATGTGAATAATTACAGCTAGACCACTGTTTATTTTGTTTTGTTTGTTTGTTTGTTTTACAGACAAGTTACACAGAGATTATAATGCAAACACTGACTTGGTTTCACTGTATCAGAACTAGTGACAGGCTACCATAAAAATCTCCAGTCTAGCATGTGATCTCAAAACTGAAGATTTATTCCCTATCAAAACATATTTATGAAAAAAGAAGCATTCCTGTCTCATATTCAAATTTTAGTAATGACGGTTATTTTTGCAATATCATTCAAATTCGGTTACTAAATCTGATCTGTACTAATGTGCTAATCTGTACATGCGCAATGCAATATTGCAAGCAATATTTAAAATCCAGGAAATCAAGAGTCAGCTCTTCAACATGTGAACTGGTTTATCTCTATTGAAGCAGATGGATTTTCATATGCCATGCTGAACTCTGGGACATTAAAAATATCAGGAATTTATATGTTCATGAATCTTACCTGTGCTGTTTTCGCATGAAGTAAGATTCATATAAGCCAGCTATTTTACCAATTTCCCAGTTGTGCTTCTGAGGATCTTCCCAGGCTCTGCTAGCTCCATTTCTTCTGTCTATCTCAAGCTGTACATGGGAGCACAGACTCATAGATATTTACGATAGAAAGGACTATTCCCAACTCCTATTCCCAACTACTGAAAGGCTCAAAATACTGGACACAGTATTTAAGTAGCCTCAATGGGATTGATTAGGCACGTAATAATCCTGCTCATTCATCTCAATATGAGGGCACAGTATTGACTCCCACAGCTTAAAGAGCTGTTCAAAATCTGTATTGCACATCAGAGACCTCTGAGATCCCTGTATGAACAACATAACAAGGGACAGAATGGAGGATACATTTTATAGTATCTTAAACTGATATGCTGACTGTTTTTTCTCATTATTGACGGGATTCCTAGGTGGGATGTGAACCTACTATAAACCTGCATGTGTTAGCTAGGCAAAAAAAAGTCTGGAAAAAAATATCACCTGTCATATTATATGGACTTCCATATCAAGGTTTGGGTGTGAGTGCTAACTCAGCAGCTTTAGCAAGTAGGAGAGAGCCTGAGAATGTGGCTAAGCGTATCTCCAAGGCATTGTGTCTAGACAGCCAAAATGAAGTTAGGCTGTTAACTTTCATTTTAAGGAAGTTTTTGAGGCACACCAAAACTAGCATATTATTTAATCCACATCCGCTAAGCGTAAATATTTTCTTTGAATTGTAAAGAAGACATTGCCAAAAACAAGAGTGCAAACAGTACATGTCCTTTTCCATTTGGCACAATGGGATCAGCAGAGTTGCTCGGAAATACTGACAAGGGTAAGGGTTGATGTCTCCAGGATGAAATTGCCACCTCAGTGACTTATTGCAGTGATGTCTGCATTAAGAACTGCAGTCTGACAAGGACTTTCAGTAAGTGTAGGATAGACTGAGGAAAATAAGCCTAAAACCTAGCTGCGAGTAGAACTTTCTCTTCCTTCTGCTTTGGCATGTGCTGATATAATACTTCTGTGCATAAATTTTTGTGGTCTTCTAACACATGATTTTGCTTAGCACATATCTGTAACCTGCCTTTTGGCACACAGTGAAAAGAAAGAGCAGGTTTAATGGGACAGTTTATAAAATAAAGACAGCTGAACTGACTGAGCTGAGGAATCAAACAACAGTTAATAGCACTTAGGTCACCTTTTCTCCCTTTTCTCCTATATCACCCTTTTCTCCTCGAGGACCAGGAAAACCCTATAAAAAATGGACAAAGACAGGTTGGCTTTTGTTCCCATGCAGTTTAAGCTTCTAAATACTCTTGGAAAACATAAAAAGATCATTTCACTACATGCTTTGTGTGTGTACATCTGTATGTGTGTGGGCACACACAAACACACGCATGCACATGAGTATGTGAGAAAAGCAAGTCTTGCTATTTGGTAGAGTCATTTTTCCAGCAACAGAAAGAAATTGGATCACTCAAAATGACAACAGGCCATGCTATGTAGCACACGTAACTTCCAGAAAAGACTCCAAAACAGGGATTTCAGATGAGGCCTAGAGTGAAAGGATTTCACCAAGTCTTTCTAGCATGCCAAGGAAAGAGCCTCTATTTTGAAATACATATTGTGTATGGAGTATGCAATCACTCTTCCTAATTAGGGATTAATTTATTTAACCAGACATTAGTGGCTCCTTGTTCTGCTCAGAGTGAGCCATAGGTTTGGCTGGGAAAACATTTTCATACCAAATGCAGTGGTTCATCCCACCGACTTCCACAGGTCCAACTTCTTGTATTCCTAACACTACATGTGGTGGCTCTGCAGGTAAGGCCTGTGCAGCTGCGCACAACCTTCGCCCTCTTCATGGCAGAGAGCCGCCAGCGCAGCGCTCCGTGCCCTTGCTGTGTGCCCCGCATGCACGCTGAATGGAAACGAATGTGCTCGGCGTGGCAAGCTGCTCCTCACGAGACGCTTACCTACTACTGAGTGCATTGCCCAGGGATACTACTTACATCAAGGCCAGGCTCGCCATCTCTGCCCTGCCAAAGAACCACATAAACTGCGTTAGCATCCCTGAGCTTTGATACCAGGGGCCATCTTGATGCCAACTGCCCTTTAATAACACGTTGCTAAGACTCTATACAGAGCACTGCCATTAGTGGAGGATGTGTCTATCAGTGTTTAACATTGCCAGAAACTGGTAACTTGACTGTAAAGTTTTGCTGTAGATTGCATACAGGTTCCAGAAGCAAACCAAAAAATACAAAAAAGCCTACCATTTTTCATTTTCAGTTCCCAAGAAGGGGGAACAAAAATGTGCCTTTTTTTTTTTTTTTTGACTCACATAAGTGCCCCTCAAACAAACATGCATTGCCAATTAGTCCAGTGTTCCACAGACCGAAAACTTTTTCCAGTCACTAACTCTTGATCCAATTAAACAGATCTACTTAAACCACAAATCCGTATTCCAACTCAGATTCATTTGGCTCAAGCAGTTCAGACTGGAGACAGTAAGGAAACAATGAAATAGAAACACTGCAGGTTTCTTAGGGAGGCTGGCGCTGCCTTGCCAAACACATTTATTCACACAGCTTCTCTTGTATGTCCATTTATGGAACAGACATATGCCTATACTTGACCAAGTCTTCCACAAATCGAAGTCATTCTAATCAGTGGGGCTATCCTCACTCCAGAAGAAGTTCCACCCATGAAGTTCCATGTTTTAGGAATGGATAAAGTTATTTAAAGGGTTGATTTAAAATACACCATCTTTACCTACTAATAACCAGCAACAAGCTTTTCAGAGTGTTCCCTACTACCACACACACACGCACGTGAAAATGAAATTAAGAGTCCCTACCCTGTCAAGCAAAACAAAAATATAATGGCAATGAAGCCTTGCAGCAAGAAAATCTGCACAGCTTATTGGTATGAATAAAGTTAGCTTTCACAGTTGCCCTTTATCTTTTACTCTTGTAGTTCCAAAGTGCTCTGCTGATCACTAGGGCAGGAGAGAATCCACAAATTGCAGTTAAAGGAGTGCCTGAACTCTGGGTTTCCTTTTGGTCAGATCTGTTCCATTACTTTTGCATAACTGCAGGCATGAGCAAGAATCATGGCCTGTAACACAGGCCAGTGACCTTGAATTGTCAGGACTTATTATCTGTCTTTGCATTTTCCAACTAATTGCACTGCCAGGTGAATAGCTGCCATAAAGTGCACAGAGTTTAATCAAGGAGCGATGAAAAGTGCAATATGTACAAATCATATGCAACTTACAGGCAAGCCATATGGTCCTCTGGGTCCAGGGTCACCAGCAGTTCCCTTTTCACCCTAAAAAAGATTATTAAAAAAGCAGACAAAAACATTGGCTAGCTTAGAAAAAAATCTCTAACAAATGCTTTCTTTTTCTTGAGTTAAAGTCTGTGCATTCTTAAATCTCTTTTTTTTTTTTGGCAGAAAAGATCATTTTTGTTAAATGACTGGGGCAGAGAGAAAGTATGTATTGCTCATTGGCAAAATGATACTCAGATCATATAATACTACATTTTTTCCCATTGTACAGGCATGAGTGACAATATAAAATATAAATACAAGTATATATATATAATATATATATAATTTATATATATATAAATTGACAATATAAAAATAAAAATAGTCAATGCACAATCAGTTAGTGCTTGAAAATATTTTTGAGATTGAACTCACACGTCTCATTTTTAAACTTGTAACAGCTGCAACACTGAGTTCAATAAAGGTCTAATGTGATGAAAATTGAGGATATATAACATCAAGATGTAATGCAGCATCTGAGATTCACCAGTCATGAGCAAAAATAATGTGTCAAACAAATCTTTGATATAGCAATGTTCTTAATAGTAATATTGTGAAGTTTATCCCATACTTCGCACTGTGTTGTTAACTGTTCTACAAGATTCTAGATCAGAAGTGTAAATATTCAGATTTATTCACTATGAACTCTAACAATGTACAAAAATTAAGTATAGATTGTATTGACTGCCTACTACAAAACAGCAGACACCAGAATAAATCGAGACTCAGCCTGATGTTGAATAATCACCACAACAATGTTAGGGAAAAAGACATTTGATGTGTTTTAGGTACTTTGCATTTTATTTCTAGTGACACTCTCCATGCTCCCTGCAGACTAGTGGAGATCGGATATCTGTGTCTGTTTCTGGGCAGCACATACGAGAGTACTGGGAAGCAACAACTGATTTATAAAGTAGTAAAACTCTTACAACTTTAAAATTTTTACTTAAGAAGAAACTAATGTGGTGACCTATGTAGACAATAGCTACAAAGCTGTTTGATCAAAACTTGAGATATGTCAAAGCTAGCTGCGTATCATATTTTATTTTAAACAGCAGATACAACTGTACAAAATACCCTCAAGAAAGGCCAGTAACATTGCTAAACATATGGTAGACATAAAAATACTGACTGTTTAGCAGTCTAGGGAAGTAATCTCATCTGTTATGCAAAAATGTATTTAGAAAAATGTATCTGACATTTTTTTTTCCTTCCAGTACAAAGCATGTGCTGAAATGTGCTTGGAATACCAGATGAGGTCCTCAGTATTTGTGGATTTTATAAAGTTAATGGACTGTCATAGGCACACTGCCCTCAACAATCCTAGTAACTTATTTTCGTTAGGGAAATGGACACTCGCAATGTTCAAGCAAGTTTTTAATTTATTTTCATAAGACAAGTTACCATTGCCAAAAGAACAGAAATTGTAGTCTTTCCTTTTGTCTCCTATTTCAGTTCAATATCCTAAAACATGGATGAATGCAAACTACAATTCGCAAGTACAAAACTGCATATTTGTTGTTTCCATAAAAACTGATATGGAGATTCCAGAGGACTTGTGGTGATAAATATTGTAACCAAAGAAAAAAGACGCATTTTCTCTCCTTGTGCAGAACCTGCACAGCAATGTCAGCACTGCATATCCTACCTGTCCGAGAGTCAAAAACAAGGTCAAAACCAAGTCTTTGACATCACAGCAAGAGTCTCTTGAAATTAGTTTTTGATTATACTTTTTCCCCTAACTTTTAAAGGAGCATAAATGTATAGTGAACAGCATTTTACTTATATCCTCCTAGAGTAAGATTGGGTTTGCAAATTTAAATAATATGGATTTAAGAATGTGGTTATGCTTGACCTTAGGACTCGCTAGTGCTTTTCTAAGTTAATATTGGCTCAAGCTTTTTCTTATCAGCAAGGATAAAATATGATCCTGTGCAACGACAGCAAGCAGTAGCACTGTGTGCCATTTTTATTTAAAGGAAAAAGTCTGATATTTGCAGAGAAAAATATGTGTATGTGTAAACTGTAAAATGTCATTAAGAATGCACTATTTATTAATTAAATAGTGGCACCACCTCCAGGCACCACAATTATGCCACAAATAACTCCTCTTCCTGAACTGTATTAAATAATTACCATATAAACAACTGCAGCGATAACCATGCTGAGGTTATTATTATTAACCATGGGGGGTGCATGGCCATTTCTTGAGTGCCTCAGTTTCTTCATTTTCACAAATCTCTCTTGCCTTGCTGAAGCAATTACTGAACCAATTAATATCTCAGCTGTTCCTGTCTCCTTTATAATGACTACTTAGCAGCAGGCATGGTAGAAGAGATTCTAGATCCAACTGCATGCCTTCTTATGACGTTGGACCCTTTCATAGGAAAGAACAGTTATGCTTATTTTTTTGTAGTTTAAAAGTATGGTTTATATCGTAGCATATTGCTTTTGAAAAAAAAATACATTCAACCAGTAGTAGGCATATCTCATCTTTCAAGATAAAACTTCATAATGCAAAAGATAAAATGTACAATATCTACATATGCTTCTATATGTATATCTCTATATGTATATTGAGAACCGTCTCAGCAAGAGGGGC
>VWPW01001948.1:494474-558104 GCA_013389825.1 Crypturellus undulatus | reverse complement strand
GATTCTATGATTCTATGAAATGCAAATTTGTTTTCCTGGAGTTCTGTTTGTTTGTTTTTAGAAGTAGCAATATAATAACCACTTGTGGAATAAAATAATATTTCTGTTTTCCTTTTCTAGCTATCAAGGGTATTAACAAGTACTATTTATAACTAAATAATTTAAAAATTGAGGCACTGCATAAGATTTACCAAGAGCCTTTCAAGATCTGGCAAAAATAATCTTATGAACTACTAATATTGACTTGATAAATTTTGAGCCACTAGGGAACAATTATATCATTTTTTTTTCATTTTTATTAAAAACAATAATCCTTTAAGACCTGGAAGAACAAACAAAATACTGAAAAGGATCTAAAGCTCATATTCGACAATTGTAAGCAATTACAGAGATATTCTCTATTCAGATGTGAGTCTCAGATTATAAATGCAAATACCTGATGTAAAACAAGGAGGAAGGGAGGGGTGAAGGATGGAAAACTTTAAATACAAGCAGGAAGGTGACATTACTTATGTTTTGGCAGGCCATTACCAGAATATTCTGCTAAATCCACTTCAGAAGTAGGCTGATCAATTTGAAAGGGTTCAGAAAACAGTCGTAAAAATGACTTAAGGTCTGGAAAATAAATTCAGGCTATCCAGTGCAGATTTTAAACGACAAAGATGGTTAACTAATAAAATAACCATAATCCTTGTGATGCAAATGGACCCTTGAATCTTACAGCAACTCAGACTGCAAGCCGTTCCCTAAATTAGTATAAAGTTAATTGCTGGCACAGAAGCCACTTCTATAATGTGCTGAATATGAGTGGACAGCCCTTGACAGCCAGCTGGAAGGCTCGATGCAGGGTGGGATATATGCTGCTAAGTCAGATAGATACAGGATCCTACATGAGACAGGGATGAAATTCAACTATAGCACTACTTTTATTTCCACAAATAACACTACCAATAAGGTTAGCATTCTTCACAAAATGAGACTATTACACAGGAATCCTGTCCTTGCTCTGGTTTGCTTAGGGTTTTGTTAGAGGAAGGGGAGGAAGGGGGGAGTTGTGTATGCAACATTTGTGTGTTAATTATCTCACATCAATTCTATGTATGTGGGTTAAACACCTACGTACACACACTCTATTGAAAGTAAACTGTTTTATCTTTCACATACACCATATTAAAATGTATGCGAAAGTGTAGCTTACATAATAGAAGTAACAGTCTATTTATTCTTAGTCATAAGATGAGTTCTCTTAGAAAAAAAGCCTCTGCAAAATTATATAGTGAAACATATGCTATTACTAAAATGCATTTTTGTATAAACATATGTTTTCACTCACTGAGATCTAAGAGATTCTCTTCAAACATTAAACAGAAAAATAAATGTGAGTAAATTTAGGGATTTTTAAGAACACATGCTTATATGCTAAGTGTATTTATGTGGGAAATCATTCAGAAAATTCAGATTATTTGTATTTCAATACCAATGCTTGGAAATTTATAGGCAAGAAATTATTCACATCAGAAAGAACATGATATTTTCACATGGTTCTCTTTGTTTCCTTTCTGAATCATTTCCATATCACATATATTGATCAAGAAAACAGAATTTTGGAAGAGAAGTGTCAGTCAAGTGTCAGTGCATGAAAATTTCCTAATTCCCCCCTTATTTTTCTCCTTCAGGCGTGGGGGGGCAAGAGAGGGGACCAAGAGAAACTAAGAGGCTTCTATTATTTAATCTGCTCTGTATGAAGTTTTAGAAAGTGATTTTTTTCCCCTGTTCTGACTAACTACTGGTTACCTCCGTGCTCTGTTGAGTCAGGTTACAGTGTGGAATACCCATTTCTTAGGAAACCCCCATTCCTCCATCAAAAGGGGCCACTCACTGAAAATCCCTTCACAGGCTGCTACAAAAGCTTTTCTGCTATTCTTCTTCACAATAATATATATTTTACCCTTGTGAGATGAAAAGACGAAGGAGCTCAAGCTAAGAAAAGTTGACCAGGAGGCTGGTGACAGCAGTCACTTGAGATCCTTTCAGAGATGCTCTCAAGCATAAATATTTAATCTCCTTCGTTCCCCCTAGTGTGAATAATTTTTTTCCCCTTCAAGTATCAAAACAAAGTTATTGAAATGCATATAACCCTGATATTTGATCCATGGCCTCTAAGGGTCAAATACACACTGACCAGGCTCTTAAAGCCTGCAGAACTTTCAGGTGGTCACTTTGCACACACCAACTCATCAATCAAGCAATAATCAGCAGGACAAATGGGGGAAGACGCTGGTACAGACTTCTTAAAAGGCCTGGACAGCTGGTCCACTTCAAGAGTCTCCTTTATAAGTTTCAGCTTTTAGCCCTCCATGTTTTAAAGGGAATTAAATACACTTGTTAGTTCTAATAGTTTATCCCCACATCTATTTGCATTAGCAAACAAAACTGTGTGCTCTTGCCTCAACATCCCTGTTCTAACATTAAGGTCACTTCTCAATTAAGGAGCACCCTGAAAACAATTTAGCAACTGCAGTTTTCATTTAAGGCACTCCCCATATGCCTCATCCCCCTGTCTTTGTAATAATTGATTTAGGAGAAGCTTAGGACAGAGGATGACAAAATTCTTTACCCTAAATAATTTGCCCATCACAGAAACAGATAATGATAAAGCTCATCGAGTTCCCCCCAAATGTAAAAACATAGTTGTATACATATCTTGAAGTGGGCTACCACTTATTTGCTTTGGCTGTTGGTTGGTAATGTTGGTAATTAAGCTGGTTGCAATTCTGAGTTGATCACATCTGCTTATCAAGTAATATATAGTGATTATTCTTAGCTTTGCAGTAGAATAGGATGAATTGGTTGGCAGCATAAAGTATGAAATCATTCTGTCTCTCACCAAGGAACAAGCAAAATTGACAACCTCCTCCACTCCCAGTATGTCATAATTAGAAATTAGAGCTGCATCAAACTGTTCACTACAGCTGTAAACTCTGGCAAAAGAAAAAAACCTTAAAAACTATCTGTCATTTACTTAATAGGCTCCCTATTTACTGTGAGCATGCTGAAATTAAGGATGGTGCTTTGGAGCAGACAGAGAGCATGATATTTTCAAGACTTTCTGGGGGGTTTTGGCTTTAAAAGTCTTTCTCTCTCTCTCCTCTTGCCATATTTAAGAGTGAAATTCTAAAAGGCTTGGAATTCTGCAAAAGTAGAAATGAAAACATAGTGGATTCTTCTGTTTCTAACTTTAAAAGCACAAAATGAAAAAGTATCAGAAAAAAGCAATATGATAAAAAGTGAAGAATAAGTAGAATGGGAGGATTCAAATATATATGCCAGGAAGAGCTTTAAAAGTCAATTTGCTTTTGGAATGAAGTGTTATATTATGGCTGAGTTTTATGTGTGGGGTTTTTTGAAGAAAGCTGGAAGGGAAGGAAAAAAGATTTTGTCCAAAGATATCTGTCTCCAAGTGCTTTCTTTCTAAGTGCCAGAATCAGGGAAAACAACTAAGCAGATACCACATCTGCAAGAATCTGAAAAAGAAAAAATACTCAGGAGGTGTTCAAGCCATAGATCTGCCAGCCCAGCTTCTCCCATTGCCACTGGGATCAACACAGAAAGAAGAATCTGCATAACTGAACTCTGATCACTTTTTAAAAGTATCCAGTTTCTGTCTATCCCCCTTTAGATTTCTCTCTATAGTGAGAGCACAGAGACAGACATTGCCACGGCACGACCTGGAATGCTCTGGGATGGGATAAGCTGCTCTGGGGAGGTACCAATTCCCTGCACTTAGGGGAACCACAAGGCTACTTCCAGCAATTGCAGTTAGGGAGATTAATATATATTTAGGTATAAGATTGCCAAAAAGGCCTTGAAACACAGGGACCTTATCTTCCCTCAGTAACTTACAAAGCAGCAAGGGAGATTAGGCGTTAGGTCTCAGGCATATTATTCCTTTTTGGGGATGTTTCTAACAGGCGTTTGGCCCAGTCTGACAAGCATTCGTTCAAAAAAACCCTCTTTGATGTGGTTTGTGGATTTCTTGGGCTTGGGACCATTTGCAATAGGCAGACTGCAAGGGTCCATCCTGTTCTGAAAATAAAGTAAGTTTAATAATAAGGACATAGATTGGTCTCGAACTCTTGTCATAAATGTCAAAGAATAGATCGAGGCTCATTTAAACAAGGAGATTGAGGCATACATGTAGTCATTGCATCCAAATATGGCTCCCAACAGTCACTTATGACATCAAGAAATACTTTTATGTCACTATTCAAGGATTGTATTTTTTGTTGTTATTTTTTAATGCTCAGAGAGGGAGCTAGGAAAATTTTAATCCTCATTTTTTTTATAGATCCATTGAAGGTATGTTGAATACCTATTCATCTAAGGTAAGAGACCTACTAATAGCCTACAGGGATTTTATTTGCTATTTATAAGACAAAAACTTTGTGGTATAGTATCCTAGTGCAAAAAAGAATAAGCTATATTAGCAATAATACAACCATCAAGGCAAATTTTTAAGAGAGTGATTTCTTGTAGTGTGCAAGATTTAGTTGGATTAAAGAATATGTAAAGTAGATAAGGAAATGTGTGAAGGGCATTAAACATTTCCCCAGGACAAATATTTATTTCTTTTGTCATCAAGTCTTATAAATGATAAGCAAAAAAACCTGAAGTGTTCACAGAATCTTCAATTTAATAATAAAGGGTATTAACCCATGACTGAGTTTCCCCTGAAGTTAACTGAAATATGCTAACAACCAATAAAAGTAGCAAGTGCTTAGCTGGGCCCTATTTCATCTTGTTGAACAGGATGTCTAAGAACTTGCTTAAGCAGGGTATGAAGTGACCAGTAATTTGATGACCTGTCATGAGACTGTAGTCACATAAAGCAGTTTTGTCACTGTTTTACTAGCCTTTTCCAGCCAGGGAAGGGGGAAATAGTTTTATAACTTGTACTGAGACTCTTTCACATCATTGTGAATTTTTATGGGGAGTTTAGTTTAGTCAGAAGTATTTTGAACTTGAGCATAGCAAAAAAAACGAATACTCTCAGGTGATCTGTAGGAAAGTTTCAACCTTTGAGGTGACAATCTCAAGAACTGCTCCTTCTGTACACCATTAATAGTCCATTTTTTTGTGCAATCATTAACCCATGATCCCTCGAAAAAAGAATATACGAAAAAATGCTGTCAAAACAACTAGATAAAACTGATGATCTCAGAGGTACAGGATGTGTCAGAAGTATTAAATTAGTGTCACCACCAAGCTGTTTCTAAAGCAAGCCGATAACCCTGGGGCCCAGCTTTGGAAACAGGCACCCTGTCAAATGGGAAATGGTAGCAGGGAGCCCTCTTCTCCTGTCAGGTCTATCATGGATTCTCAGCAACTGCTCTGGGCTGGGTCCAACACCTCCTGTATATAAGGTTATAAGGTAAAGCTCTATAAGGTGCCATGCTGTGCAAGATGCGGAGAATGCCAAGTGCCAGTTGCTTTACTTCACGTGAGCTAGGAAAGGCCATTAAAAAGAAATGATCCAAAGCACAATGAACCAGGTGGCAAAAATTCAGCATAGGTGGGCATTAGCTAAGCTGCACAAAACATCAATAGGTTATTTCGGCTGTATTTCTGGGCCAAATCTTTCAGGGAACGGAGCTTGCCCTCCAAGTCTCATTATTTACCAGAGTTTTTATTGTTGTGGTCAGTTCTGAGACCACACTTAAATACTTACCCTTATCCAACTTAAGCATCTTTCTTGTGATAACAAAGCAAATTGTGAGAGGGCAGCCCCGCCTAGGATATTTCATTTGCCTGATTCTAGAACAAGGTACCTCTGAAGAGCTCTGAACACTGGAAAAAGAATAATAAAAAGCAGTATGTAATTTGCTTAAAGAAGCATCAAAAGCCATAACTTTGAACTCTGAAAGTTAGCAGAATTCCAAATCTTATACACACATGAAACATTTTAGTTAAGGGAACAGAACATGATCCATAACCATAAATATCAATGACAATACTGTTGTGCCCGTTTATGGCAGGAGATGCCGCAAACTTAAGAACAGGTTTGATCTTTATTTGCCACAATACAATCCATTTTATAGGCCTTCCTCTACCTTGCAGTACTAACTCCCACAGTAATATAGTTTAGGAATATTTCCCTCATGCTCAACTTCAAACCACTTCACCTATCCCTCTTTACTTATCTATTTTTTAAAGTTGTTTCTGGAAAGTTTAGCCTTGAGAATTTCAGTGATGCAAGATAAAATTTGCAGCTTATACAGAAGATGCAAGCATTAAGTAAACTGCTGGGTTGTTTTTTAGTATTTTTTCCATATGACTCTCCAGAAACACGCATTTTTCCCTATCCTCCTTGTATGTTTTACTGATCCCACCTTCATTGTCTTCATGGATACAGAAACTCGCTCCGGTGTCAGAAATGCCATTGGGACGACATTTCCTATTAGGCTTTGTTCCCTCCCCTTCCCACCCCCCCCAGACTCCAGTAAAATACCGCTCAGTGCTTGGGATTTCCTATTCATCCCCCTTAAAACAAAGCCGGTAAAGTTTCCCCCATCCAACCGTGCGCCCGTTTGGAAGCGGTGGCCGCCACCGGCTCCGGTTTTGTTGCGGATTGAAAGGGGGCATCGCAGCTGTACAGCAGCGCGTACGTGTGAAATGGGTTTCACACGCCGCTCAGCTACCAGTGGGGTGGCCGTGTACGATTCAGCCTGCCTCCAGTCAAGAAAAGGAAAAGCCTTCAAAGCCACGCCAGCCATCACCCTTCGCAAACCCCTAAGTGCCCCTTTTGACTGCCACTGCTTTGCTGAAAATAACACATTTAGTCATTTGTCATAATTATAAGAGTCCCGATGACATGGAATGCAGGCCCGCCTTTTGACGCTGCCAAGGCTGTTATAATACAGCCAGCGGGGGACTGCTGCTGAGAGCAAATCGCAGCCGCCGTGCCAGCCGAATTCTAGCCGAAAGGTCATACGTGACCTTTGTGAGCAGTTCATCGCAGATGATTGATCTGCGAGCAACAAAACTAATAATTACACAGCTCTTCATTTCCATTCATCCTGGCAATGTGAAATTTATCCCAGTGTGAAGGATCCAGGTTGCGGAGGAGTCAATCGGTGAACCAGGAGCCGGCTCAATCCCCACAGGTGCAGCTCCTGCCTTCTTCGACCTACAACCTCTTTAACTTCTCTCTCTCTGCAGGTATTTCCCAAAGACAAATGATCAACCTATTCCTCTGGGCTTATACGCTGTTTTAATATTCCCACCTTGCATATTTTTTTAAGCATAATCTGCAAAACCTCAGCGAATCTTAGTCCTGTTTCCCTCTCCAGCCATTGGCAGGGATGTACTTGTGAGCTTTCTAACACATTTCTGTGGTGCACAAACCTCTAATATTATTGGAAATATTCACATAAGCATCTTTTCAAGATGAGAAACATACATGCATTTTTTTTCTCCTCTCAGTTACCTAGACTCCTGAAAATGTTTGTGCGAAACAAACATTGCTTTCTCACACATGGAAAAGACCTTCTGCCCCCCAAATGAATTCAGAAACCTTCAGAAGTTCAAGTGCAGAACTCCTGCAGGGATTTCTGTATTTGCCAGAAAGCCTCAGCAGGAAAACATATGCCCCGTGCTTGCACCACTTAAATGTGGACATTTCAGGTTGATAGAAGTTAATACATTATACTGAGGGAGGGGCAAAAGAAAACCACATAATTTGGAGTTATCGCTGATCATTTTTTCTGCCAGTAGGCAAAAAAAGGATGTATCAACCAAAGTTTTATTTATGCAAGTTATGGAATATCATAAAACATCTTGAAGATGGGGTGGTGGAGCAGTGGGGGAAGGAATTTTCTCAAAGCCTGTGAAAGTTTTGTCTGGGAAAAATCTGTGTTTATGTGTGTGTGTAGGACATATACATATGTCTTACATGGCCTGGATTGATCTTTAATACTGGGATAAATTTTCTGTTCCTAAGATGATATATATATGTATATATATAATATATTATACACACATATGCACATATATGCATGCATACGTACACACACAAAAGGAGTCAACTAAACAAAGGCTTCAGGACATGGCGAGCGCACGCTGATATGCTGCCAGACCTGCTTGCATTTAAGCTGATGTTCTTGATCCTCTGAAGCTGATTTAGCAGTTGGCTACCAAGGCACCCCACTCACCAAGCCATCGGAAGAAGGTGTACATCTGAACTAAGGATGAAAGTCTTTAACAACTACTTTCTTTGTGCTGTTCACACACAAATTACATGTACCTTGACATGCCTTATAGAGTGCCAAAAATGGTGTGAACAATTGTACACTTTTGACAGCCTAACACTTCTTAGGAATCAGTTCTGAATTTAATACTAAAACACTGAGACAAGCCATTTAGCAATAAGCCAAAAATCACAACATTTGAATCTTTTCTGTTTTCCAAAGAAGGAGAATGCTCCAGTACTTGCTCTATTACTCTAGAAGAGAGTCTTCAATTCTATTTACAAATCTTCAGGTAATGAAATTTTGCCTAACACTGAGTATGATCTTCTGAATAACTCAGTAATACTAGTGTATTTGTGCTAAGTAAGGCTCTTTTTTCACAAGTAGACATTTCAGATTAGAAATTACATTACCAAAAATCTTGATGGCTAAATCTTAGTGGCTCTACTCAATTTTTATTTTGCACTTATTTTTTTTTGTCCAAACTGACGTTGAGTTCACAAGCAGCATCCATAAAATGGTTGAGATCAGGACCTCGAGATTTTGCCAAATTCTAGGAGTATCTCATATGATGTTACGAGACTAGCAGTACTGCAAGTGATAAGAAAAGCACAGAGACCATAGAACAAGCTCAGTCTTCCTTCAGGACAGCAAAAATGCACTGTTAGTTCTGTTCAGTCTTTCAAAACATGAGGCTTTCCCTTCTCAACTTTGTTTCTGCTTTGCTGGTTGCATGGCTTTCTTTTAGCTCATCCGTAGTCAGTAAAACTTTATTTTAATTAGAAAGAGGGCCCCTGCTCTACTTTTTACTGCAAGGAAAACAACCAATCCTCCTTCCCCCAGCAAAAAACAATAGTGCAGGAACCCAGTCCCTGGCAGCTGCTGCTGACTTTAAGCACCATATATAAGGTATTAAACCACCCACTTTATGTTCTAATAACATTAACAGTCTCACATGAACCAGGACATTCAGAGTTAAAGCTGAAATTCTCTCCTTAAGTCACCACATTGTGTCTAGGTACAGTATTGCAGCACTTAATCAGGGGGCCTCAGAGCAGTGGGGGGTTCATACCATATGTGCTATAATACCTAAGCACAGCGGGGTGAGCTAAGGACAGAGTTTTAGACTTAACTCAGAATTTCTTAGGTTCTACCAGTCCCATGCTTAATGTTTTTGAATACATTGCATTATGTGTGTCTGGAGGGTTACTTTCCTGTTTAAGAAGGAAAAAAAATAAAAAAAGGAAAAAAAAGAAAAAGTAATCTGCGGTGGGGGAAGAAAACAGTATGATTTCTCATGAGGAGATGAGAGTAGGTATCTAATGCCAACCACCTATAGTATAGATACTGGATATACTGATATGCTACAAACATTTATACAACTTTCAAAAACATATTAACTTGATCCAGATCACCAAAAATGAAGTTCTATTAAAAGTATTATTTGAACATGAGTTTATAGTTTTTAAGCCATTTAGTCAAATGCTATTGTATTTGATTTTCTTAGTATCTTCCAGGTCTCAGTCTACAGTCTGGCAAGCACTGCAAAATACAGTCTGGAAAGAGATACTTGCCCCCTTTTTTTTTTTTCAAATCAATGCTCTTTGTGTTTGAAACCATTTCAATTTCTTTTTGACATCTCTGTAAGCAAATTTTATTATTTGCTATGTATGAAACAAGTTACATATTAAAAATTTGTCTTCAAAGAAATCTCATTAAACCATTTGCAAGAAGGTCAGAAGACTAAATTCACCAGTGTAACTTCAATAGATGACTACAAGTCATCTTCCAAAGACAGGAAATACATATTCCTCTGTGTATCTTCTAGTAATATCCAGGGATGACAGAAAAAAATATAGCTTGTACATGTTCCTAAAGAAATAGGAAAAAATATATTTAAGCAGACAGTACCTATGCATGCTTTAATCTAGAAAAGGATCAATAGTAAAAGCTAAAGCAAACCTATACAGCTAGCATTAGCTTCTGGAAATAATATTGCATAATACTGCAAGGAATATTTGATCGTGGTAAAGGTGAGATTGTTTACTTGCAGTTTCACTCAGAAGGTTCCTATTGCTAGAGCAAAGTAAACTTTCAGAGCACACACTACTCACCTCTTCCTCCAAAGAAATCCACTAGTTCTTCAGTCAAAAACCTTTGTCTCAAGTATGGGCACTTGTTAGGGCTTCATTATCTGCAAGTGAAATCAATTGAACAGAAAATGAGCACCACCCAAAGAGTGGTCCTTCCTCACTCCATGGTAGCTTCAGTGTAGGTCTAATATGATACGTTGTGCCTCTTTGGCTGGTAATCATCAACTCCCCTGAGGATTTTTAATGCGGGGGGGTGGAAAGAGTAAGGTCTACAAGGAATATTTGAGACAGACTCGTGAAACACCCTCAAGAACAATTCCCGGTGCAAATACATGTTCACCTCTTCAGAGAAAAGCTCATTAAAAACTAGCAGTTCTCAGTGGTTTTATTGCAAACCAATCAACCTGAACCTGTAAAGGAGCCTGACCTCACCCAGATTCATGGGTCCTCTATTTTTCACTTTACCTGCTAGTTATAAGAATTGATTTCAAAGGTTCTAAAATTAGCTCTGTACATCAAAGTATTGTTATAACATGTCTCAGTAATGTTGCAGTTTTACACGTTTTGCTGTTCTGTGTGTGTTCTCTAATTGGAAAAGTGTAACCCTTAAATCCAGGAATTGGTGACTGAGTTAACTTTTCTCCTGGAGGAGTGCTTGAAAATTGACTTCCTCATAAGTGAGGCTGTTTCCCTGGGATGCAGGTGGAAACTGAAGTGTAGTTCTCATAAAGTTAACAAGGTCACTTTGCTATGCACAGGCCTCATGTAATTTAAGTCACCTATTGTCAATGAGGGTAGGTAACATTCTCCACCATTACAGATCAGCCTTTCCAAACCAGAATCAGTGATCTTTTGCAGTTTTTAACTGCTCCAAATCATCAGAAACAGAAAGGATAAAAAAAAAAAAATCTAAATCCTAATACAATTGAATGATACAATAACTATGTGGGTATGGTAGGGGAAAAAAAGTGAAATTAATTCTATGCTTTTCCATTTAAAGCAGTTTTATACTGAAAGATCTAATCATATTTGTGATAGCATCTATATAAATACAGGCAGGCAGCACCAGACTTATAGACAACATGCCAGGTTACTAATCAAGAAAGAAGGCACCTCTATATCTTGTTTTAATCTTTAACACCTTTTAGCTTCTTTTCCTCACACTTCTGCCCTCTCTGCTTTTAGGCTGGAAGAAACTGTGAAGTGGTAAAAAGAGTTTGTGCTCATAAAGCTTTGATGACTCGACCATCTGGCTGGGAACTCTCATAAAGGAAGCCCTGCAGAGGTTAGGAAGGTCAGAAACTATACAAGCCAGGGGCTGAAGTGGGTCCCGGCTCTGCTCTGCCTGGAACCCAACTTCTGCCCCATCGGACGTCAGCTGCTCTCATCAGCCTCCAAGGAAATGCACTCGCATGGGCTGCTGACAAACGCGACTTCTCTCCCCTGCTCGCTTTCATAAATCTATGGAAACATAAAGAAAATCTCTCTGCCCGTACCCTGTTGTAATCGCTTCCATCCTCTCCCAGTGCTCAGCTCATTAACAAGTGACCTGAAGGCAGGAAAAAAAACCCTTTCGTATAATGGTACCTTGCTGTTTAGAGACTATAAAAGTAAGCAGGTCTGGTTCACTTAAAAAAAAAGAAAAAAAAGAAAAAGTACAAAAATGTTCTGGCAAACACTTAAGACTTATCCCATTATAAAAGTAAGCTAAATGATGGGTAGCTGAATGAGACAATCTTGCATTTGCAAATTATTTTTCCCCTGCTGAAATGTTATCCAGAGACACAACTGTTTACACTGCAATTTTGTTCTACATAGCCACAGAGCAACATATTTGCATACAATTTATGTATACACACACACATGCAAAGCTATGTTTTTCTGCTGTACTGATTGCCCTGGCGGCAGATAAGTGCCCAGCATCAGGTTTATGAATTGCAGGCTTCGTTAGTCTTAAAAGGGTAACAAAGGAAGATGTGTCCTAAAAAGTGTCATCCTTCATCTGAGAGGGTAGTGCCTGACACATTAGGAATCTATATGCTCAATTAACCACTGGCAGGCTCATTTTTTCTGAGCTTCTCACTCACCCTTTCCCCCCACCTCTTCTACCCCCTCCACCCTTCCTCCTGACCAAAGCCCTGACTATATGCAAACGCTCAATTACGGGACAGCTTGAGGGATTACTTTTGGCTGCTACTTGTTCTCTTTCTACCAGCTTCCAGTAAAGAGCCAAAGAATCTTATTACTGTGTTTTGCTTTTGATTGCCAAAAATGAATAAGTTCAGATCCTTTGCCATTAGAAGTTAGTTCAAAAATTAAAAATCTATCATCTCCAAAACAAATTAACATATTTTGGTGATTATACTGTAGTTTGTATTCATAGCCCTTCCGATCAGTGCTAGTTTTTGAGGAAGCACAGTTATGTATTTTTCTATTCCATAACAATATACTTTTATCAGTTTGAGATTAATTTGTGAATTCAGCCTTAGGATCTGTCTATGCTTTTCTTTTTTCTTTATTTCAAATCCGTCCTTAATTACACAGGCAGCCTTTCAGAAGCATTTTCAACAGTCACAATTTTGGGGGGAAGGAATAAATAGGGGGAAAACATAAAAGGAGAGAGGGAAAGTTAACAGGTAGGAAACGTAACCAATCAGACCACAAAGATAGCGTCCTAAATGGTTAATCCCCCATAACTATTAGCATACACATGATTAACTGTATAGTAGACCTGATTAAGTGTGTCTGTACATTATGCTAATCCCTGTGCTGTGATTGGCTGACCTGATTAATGGTACACTAGACTCTGTTCAGCGATGGAAAGACGATCTGCCAGGTCTCATATCCTCTATGCAAAGGAAGAAGGGGAAAATAAGAGAGCAGTGTACAGCTAGTCCTCCAGCTAGTGTACAGCTAGTGGCAAAGGAAAAGGAATGAGGGAGAGGCCATATTCCTCCTGTCTGAATGCTAGATTTGAGATATGACGTTTAAGAGATTGTATTTTTGATTCCTAAAATTTAAATGTTCCCTCAAAGTTATTTTTGGGTTCAGGTCAGACACCTATCTATTCTAGAGTTTGTCCATGTTTCTTTTTGTGCGTTTCCCAGCACCCATACATGTGGTGGCACCAAACAGAGCAAAAAAAGCAATTATTCTCTATTAACTGCCTTAAAAATCTGTCCAAGAGGCTACATCATCACTCATGTGTTTACATATCTTTGCCTCTCCAGATACATATAGTGTACTGTTTTCAACTATACTTTCAAAGCAACTAATTCTAGCTATCTTTTAAAGACTGATTCAAAGTATTTCTAAAGTCTTCAAAAAAAGACTGCATTGGTCTTTTTCTGGATCAGACGCTCAAGTGCTCTAGTGATCAGAGCATGAAAATGCAATTCATTGATGCCCCACCCTGTCTGTCTGTAAAAACAGATGATGCATATTTGGCTATACACTCCAGCCTGTTATTGAGTTATCGACACTGAAAGTCAGCACCCTTATTAAACTGAAAGGACTGGCTAAATGGCTTCAACAGAAGCTTATTTTTTAGACAAAGAAGTTAAGATAAACCCATGGTTCATCTTTTTCTCTCTCAGACATATCCTGGTCTATATGTATTAGGTAGGCTTCTACCATCTAAAGAATAACATTCACATTGATTTTCACACATCAGTGTGAAAATATGAAGTGCCTAGAAACTGTATATTATTGATACACACCATCTGTTCTAGGTCAGGTGCATAAACTCTTTTAGCCATGTACATTTATCCAGAGCAACTTAAAGGGATTAAACCTCTGGCCTTTAAAGTACTGAATAGCTTTTCTTGAGTTGCTTGAATGAGGTATTCACATGAGGTCAATCTAGTTATAACGGGTCAAATTTACCTTGTGTTCACATCAGCTGCTCTTGGCACAAGTTTGCTTTATGGTAAAAACTCTAGAATCTGCTCCCATAATCAAGGTCCCCACAGACACCTTAGGCATAGAGGTGTCTCCAGTGCTGATCAGGGAGCTTGGACTGGGGCATCACACCAATTAGACTGGTAGAGAACTGTGACACAGTGCACAGAACCTGAAAAATTGACACGAGCTGGGTTGTTGGAGCTCTCCCTGTCCACCCTCAGATGAATCCTTTCACAGTCCATGATTCAGGGCCTGTGGAAATGAGTTCATTGAACACTGGCAGTACAGGTGTAAGAGACTGACTCATCTCTGATACTTATTTCTTCATCATGATGCTAGTCATGCTCTAATTCAACCTTTTTAAACAATCAAGACAGAATCAAAAACCAAATGAGAAAACATGTCACACCAAAACAATGTGACAATGACACTGATTAGATATTAGTTAAATTAGTTAATTTTTATCGAATAAGTGAAACTGCTATTCTTAATCATTTATTTAGTTCTGGTAGTTAATTATCATCACTGGAATAATTCCAAGGATATTCATTTACTATATAATGCATGGGAATTTTAACTGCTTCAGATAAATCATTCAAAAAAATCCATACACCAAGAACAAAGCTGTCTAGAGCCAGCCAATCTGAAATGCCTCAGAATAAGATGTATCTTAAACAGTCCTGTCCTGGGAAGCAGTCTGAACTTGGGTGGAAGCCATGTATTTATCTTCTGGCAGTCCACAACCCAAAAGATCCTCTTGAGGACCTTGCTTTTGATTGAATAGAACAAGCTCATTCTTTTAAGGTGTGGTAGTGTTGGAAGTGTGGATGGTGGTAGCAGCATTCTCACTTGTATGCATAATTGGTCCTTTAAAAATGTAAAATAAAATGCAACATCCTTGAAACAGTTTTGTTTAAACCCACAATTGTTTCTTAAGAGGTTGGCAAGTAGCAATAGAAGAAAGATAGACAGAAAGACAGGAAGTAGATCCTCTTCCATGCATATAGTCCCTACTTAGGCCTTTTCCTTTCTCCTATTTTATTATAGACTCAGTTAAGTGCTGTGATTCAGACAACATATTACTATCTCTGATACCACAGGTTCTTACCTAGAATATGGTAGAGACGTGTTCAATTTCCACCAAAGCCTGACAAGTCTAAAGCATCTCTTCTCTTAAAAACTAAAGCATCCTCATCTCTTAAAGACTAAGTTGTTTGTGGAATAGCTAAAAAAAAAAAAAAAAAAGTACCTTCCCTCTGATTCCCGTGTGACCACACAGCAAATAAGAAACTGATTCTTCAAGAATGATGAAAGTTGCAGACAACAGCTTCTGTTCAAGTGTATGACTGTGTGACCTTACGGGTGAGCCAGGGACCAAGATGCTCAAGGTGCTACACCTGGGCTGCACCTGAGCTCCAGGCAGGTGAGGAGCTGCTCAAGCAGCTTGGGAGTGCTCATGTCTCCTGTGTTGGCAGCAGTGGAGGGTCTTTTCACCCGCATCCTTATCTTGCTTTGGGTGCAAGTCACTGCTGTTTCTATCAACAGAAATTTATTTAGGTCATAAAATTAACCATATCCATATCCAAAAACATATCCTTATATATCTCTCTCTAAGGAATTTTCTTACAATGATGGGGAAGATCACAATTTAATATAACATCATATGGGATGAAGCTACCCACTGGAGCATGCTGCCAGTAACATTTGATTCCTGTGAATTTCCAACTTCTGTTAAGTGAACTAATTGCCAGTATCTTACAAAAAATGTTTAGGCTGATTAGTAGAAAAATTTAATAAACATGAACTTAAGAGAACAGTAGTGTGGGCTAACATCCAATGAGATGCAAAGTCTATTTGTATTGCAGTTTTCTGCTAAAAAGGCTTAGCAGTTTGTGACCCTGCTGTTTGTCAGATAAAGGCGCAAAAGTGATATTTTGCAGTGTGAATTTTTGAGGATAAAGTTGATTTATGTCAAAGAAAACAAGCAGATTACTTCTTAATGTGTCTCCGACATGTCTCTGCTTCTGGTTATAGAAGTTAAGCCATAATTTCCTCCAAGATCTGTGGCACAGAACAGGTGTAACTTGATTTCGAACATGATATTTTGCTACTTAACATAGAGGAAGAGTTCATGTGACAGGACATGACTTACCTTTATTAAAATTTTCTATGAAGAGGCCAATTTTTTTTTGTGTGACTTGCAGTTTTTGTCTGTGTTCAAGTGGGAGTGTGGCTTTGTATGGACATAGCAAGTATCTCAGTTGCAAATTTGAGCAAACAATCCTCAGGAAGTAATTTAGTAGAGAAATCTCTCTCTCTGCTTGAGAGTGCTGTAAATAGCTTGACACTCTTCACTGAAGGAAGAAGCAACAGAATAGTTCTACTACAAATACCTCAAGCAACTGTGAATTTGCATTGAACAAATGCACAGCTAATTTTGCAAGGAATTTTCTGTTACTGTAGCTGCTGTGAGAATATGATAAACTAGATTTTCAGCTTTTAACTGTGTTTTTATTTTTGCCTAGGAGGTGTATAAAGTTTAAAATAAAATATTAAATAATTGGTACAAATACCAAAACAATTGCTCAACCAGTCAACTATGTGTACTTCCAAAATTCCACTAGTCCCCAAAGAGGTAAGGCCACCACCTCAGACCCCATCCCAAAGGGATTTTCTGCCTTTATTTGTGATATGGTTTTTCACCTACCTACCTCCACTTTGTGGGAAAAATTGCAAAACCTGTATTTTCAGCTACCTAGTCTTTTGTGAACCAAGTGATGGAAATTCCAAAGCCAAGGACATCTCAAAAAGAATGCCTTCAAGCCAGTGCTCTGATATTTAATCTTGGGATTCATTTGCACAAATGTTTCTGATAACTGAGTGGTTGAAGTGTCACAGAGAGTAAGAACTGGGCTTTATTTAAAACAGCTAAAACTCATGTAACAACAGGATATGGAAGATATGAGAAAGAAGCATGAGATCAACCAGAAGAAATTAACTAACATTTATTGCATTTTAAAACCTTACTTTTTTTTCTTTTCATATCTAATAAATCTCCATCATCCTTAGAATGACACTGTTGATAGAATAAAAATAATTTGCATTTTTTCAGGCTGTGAACACATCTGATGCATTTTGATCACAAAGAAGAATTTATGTGAAAAAGGAAATGAATAGTTGCATTGTGACTAATCCAGGGTAACTCTATTGCAACCAGTAGAGTTACTCTGGAAACACCAAACAGAGCGGAGAACCGAATTTGCCAATAGGATGGTACAAGGTGCCTGAACAGAAGGTTTTGTGGTAGCCTCCTAGAACAAAATGTGTAATCGTCTATAATTATGTGCACTTTGGTCTGGAAAGTGCAAGGGGTATGTCATTCACTTTGTAACTTACACACCTAACCTCCTGACACAAAATCCCCCATTTCAGCCCTACAGTATTCTTACTCTTCCTCTCCCATGTGTACTATAGAAACAGAACAGCTGTTCATCTCCTTTCATCTGGGATTCTCCTTTTGTTTGGCCTTGACTACCACAAATCACATCATTACAATGGCCATTCTAATTGTACCAAAGGCTTACAGAAAAACAGATCCACTTCAAGACTTCCATTCAAAAACTCCTAAACCAAATGGGAGACTAGTGTTTTGCTGGTTCTTAGGCCAGATTATAGTCTGTAATCCACTTTTTTTGCTCATACCTGACAAGATGCTGCCCTGAAACTGGAGCCTATGTCGTGCCTTCCAGTCATGGCTAACGGGCTATGCAGGATAAAGGGCAGAGGCAGGTGGTGACAGAGGTGCAAGAACAGAGTCTGTAGTCATTGAAATTGTCTCTGTGCTAATTGGCAGGAAAAGGGCACTGATAGGCATGGATTGTCAAGATGGCTCCTCTGACCCTTCTGCTTAATCCAAATGAGTAATTAATGAGTGTGTTATGATTAGCACTGCAGTAAACTCCTCACTAGACAAATACTTTAAAGCTCTCAGGCTTTAGCTCACCAGCTGATTGCCATTTGGCTAGCAGATTTGTTTCCCTCTGAGAGGCTGAATGCACCCATTAGTTGTGCAGGGGGGGAATACAGCTAAAAAATAAAAATGAAAAATCCTACCAAAATGACACCAGAGTGAAAGTGGGAGCAAACGTTCTCTCAGCAGACCTGACAATACAGTTTATAATGTATGGGGCTGCTGTGTATCAGGAGCAGTTAGCAACTGATGAAGTGAAGGAGAAATTGTGTGTCAAACACCCAAAAAAGAAGCGTAAAACATATATTTAAAGGCTTCTTTTCTCTTTCTCTTTTTTTTTTTTTTTCCTGGAAGAATCAACAAAATAGGAGACAGAAGCCATTAGCTTCCCTTTTCCACTAGAATGTATCAAATGGATTTGTAATGGAAAAGGGTTTGTGCCCAACCACCTTAGTGGCAGTTCTGACACAAAAATCAAGAGCTTGAACACAGGTTTGTTCCGATACCGGCATATTTATTTAATGAGGATTCCCCTTTAGCTTCTCATAGGTTTGGGACTGTTGAAATTTCACAGGAGACGTTGGCACGTTTGAAAGTTGCTCCTGAGGTGAGATATTCTTTGCTACCTCCTCAGCGCAATGTCAGCTGAGGCTGATGGTGCACAAAACCTATAGGAGAGCCTGTGTGCAAACACAGAGGCTCTCAGTTCAGTCCCAGGTAACCTGGAAGTAGACAATGCTGGGCCAGGTGGCTCATGAGAAAACTCAATTGATACCACTGTGGAAAGGATGGGAAAAGGAAGGGTGTCCTACACAGCTTACTGGCTCATACCTTTCAGAAAAAGGGCTGTTTCCACACTTAGCAGTCAGGCCACCTCTTGCCAACTCTGATTTGTGCAAACTGAACGGGAAATAAACCCAACTGAAATAAAATAAGAACCCCCTTGCAAAGCGCATTTCAGGCTTCCTCCATCCAGCCTAACTCCATTTCACATGCTAATTACAGAGATTATAAAGGACAGGGCCATGCAACAGCTACCTACCTCTGCCGCTGTCCTTAAAACAAATGCAAAGGACAATTAACAACAGATTAGCTCCATGTCCTAGTTTGCCATGTGAGGATGATCACTGACCTTCTCATTTCATCCTCATTAGCGTCTCAGGCCGGCAGAACCATTGCTCTTTAATCATCACCCATCATCCCTAGCGTAGGCGCATGGAAACAAATGATGTGTTGCCAGGAAGGTCAGGGGTCAAATATGAGTTTTGTTGTTGCTGGAGTGCAAACTAGAGGCAGCGGGGTCAACTTTGGGGCAAATCTTTGCGGCAATCTGCTCGAGCAGAGAAACTATTTTGAATGCATGAAGCATGACACCCACTGTGTTTTTGTTTTCTCCTTGCAGCTGGAATTTATTCAAAGTTTGCTTTTCTTTTTTTTTTTTTAATTTTCTATTTTTTTTTTTTTAATGGCATGCGAAAACATGCAGGGAAAAGCAATTGGTGATTTGTTTCTCCTACCAAGGATGAAATGTTAACTTGCAAAGGGATAGAATAAGTACGTACAGGGTGTCACATGATTTTTTTTTCTGTTTTTTCTTTTCCCTTTCAAAGCTGCGTGTTGTTCATAAAGTTATGAATGCTGGAAGCTTTTCAGGCTGCTTCTCCTCACGCTGCTGCTACTCCGGTGCTACTTTCCAATTTGCCATGGATAGCCTCTGAAGACTGACAGGGCTGAAGGCACCCAGTGCCAGTGTAAATGAGCCCCATTCATTTCTTGCCATGGGCATATGGCATGTCATTGTCCTCGGCCACCGAGGCAGAAGTGATGCAATTTGTTGGCATGTCCTGTCACAGCACAAACTATCTATCCCACTGAGCCCCTAGAAAACAACAGAAGCCAGAAAAGGGCAGCCAAAAACTTCACAGCTTTATCACAAGAACACACATGCACACACCCTGTTTAAAAAAAAAAAAAAAAAAAACCCTACTTCTTTTTGGATTTCTGTGGGATTTACATTTTTTGCCTTCTTCAAGGTCTCAAAAGTTATTGTCTAAACTAACACAAAGCCTGATCCTGTTTTTGTCTGTAACAAATAAGAATTAGGTCTTCTATTTCCATCTTTTTTTCCCCTAAGTTTAAAATCTAACTTTAGCCTAAAAAGAGCAAACTACTCAAATTCAGCATGGTATCTGTGCAGCACACTTAGTGAGAAGTCATCAGTTAAAATATGATACTTTAAAATAGGAGATATGATAGTAGGTATTCCCATAAGTTATTAAAAGTAATTGCATTCACTGACTGAGAAAAAAACAAACCTGTTTCCTTTTTGAAACATAAAACTTGGAGCGGCTCAGAATTCATAGCAGAACTTCAGGATTACTTTATGTTCCAGTTAAGTGAAACTGAAGAGAAGAAAAAAAAATCCAGTCACAATACCAAGCAACAATAAAGAAAAGGCTGAGCACAGAGAAATTTAAATGTGGGGAAAAGAGAGGGGGAAGAGAGGCAAGAAAAAAGCTGGGGGGTGAAGGGGTGACCAAAGAACTTCTCAGTAGAAATTAAAAACTCATTTGCACCTGGCAAACAGTTGTCAAATGCTACACTGAAAGCAAGGCAAATTACAAAAGCCAGAAAACTATAAATTTGAGATCATTCCGATTTAAAAAAAAAAAAATCATTGAACACATCTTCCTATTGAAAAGCCATCCACCTGCATCCGTCCATTTTCTGGAGAAATATCCATGCTTAGTGTCTAATTCAGCATTTCCTCCAATGAGAAAAATATGCTTCTAATTTAGATCTGCCTTGAAGAAAATGTTGGTTTAAATTACGCAAGAAAAATATTTTTGACATTGAACAAGCTTTGCAAAACTACAAAATAGTCTGGAGGCTTTCCAAAAGTCCAAATTCTAGCATGTTTTCTGAATACTGATAAAGATATTTTGCATCTGTAAGGTTTACAACCCATTTTTGCCCTTCAGTAATAAACTGCAGCAAATAAGTTGTGTGCAATAAGTAGTGCTGCAAATCAGATAATTAGAGGTGACTTTGATCAGATTTCCACTGTAAATTAAGTATGTGATAGAATGAGAGTGTGAGTTTTACAAGGGCAAATTTGTACCCATAAAATGAAGTCACATATACTACAGTTTAGTGAGAGTTGGGACCAAGGTGAAAAGTTCAAATACAGATCCGAACTTCTCCGAAGTTTGTGGTATGCAATATTCAATTCAAGCATTTCTATGTGAACCCATTTCTAATTATATTACTATATTCCTATAAACCAAATCAAATGCAACATTTAAGCTGGGATATTCAGGCTGGTTAGATTTAGAAAACAAACCCATGTAAGATGTCAGAACTAATTTTTGTAGAGACAGAAGTATCATGCTCCATATGGTCCACATTTCTAAGCATTGGCTTTTGTGCACTAACTAGGCCAAATATAGGCATGTGCGATGTACATAATTACATGGCTTATAATTATTCATATTTCTATTAACCTAAATACTTCTGATATACAGGCTTCTTAGTTTTATTTGCCTAACTTGTTGCTACCTTCCTTCAGAAATGAAAGAAAAAATTAGATCTGCCAGATACCTTTTTAAAGTTTTAATCTGAGCCAGTACCACTATCATGCAGCTTAATAATTCAGCAGTTTGTATGCTTATTCCAGTGAATGCCTGGTAGATCAGTATTGTTACAGTGAAAATGCAGTATTCATTTTAAAAGCACATTTTCATAACTTTCTGAAAGCTTTCACCTTTGAAGTTGAAATTTTCCATCACTGGTCTGTTGGAAAAACAGATGACTAATTTTCAAATACTTTCTCCAAAGTTTGAAAGATCAGAATACAGTATTCACATTAAAAGATAAGCCTTTTGATCTTTTAGTAAATAGAAACACAAGTAAAATGGTATAACGGTAAAAGTAGCAGTTGAATATGGAGTTTTTAGTGAGCAGAAATCTACAACTTTTTTCAGGACAGTAAATGATGACTATGAAAGCATGAAAGGTATGTCAATTTCAACTGGTCATTAATAAATCTAACTGTCTTACACCAGGGCACCAGTAAACTTTACTTTTAATTTTCAAATGCTCAGACCAAGAAGTATCTCTATCTGCCTGAGAGGGAATTGCAGTAGACAAAATTAGAACAAGGTCCACCCATCAACTATGAATGGTAATACTTCTTTCAAAACCAAACAATTAGTTCAAGTAAAGATAAAAGTTTATAAAGTTTATAAAAGCTTTCTGACTTCTCATGTGAATGGCATATAACAAAGAGTATCATTAGTGGTCATAAGCAAGTCAACAAAATCATTAGTGGTCATAAGCAAGTCAACAAAGTCAACAAAGACCAAAGACGGAAAGTATGGATTTTGTCATGGAAGTGAGATTAATATAAGACATACAAATTGGCAGCCTGGCAAGAATGGAGTGGCTCTGTTTGGCCAATACATTGATCATTAATACTACAAAGCACGCACACATACATGTGCACACGCGCGCGCACACACACACACAGCAAGGCAAGAAAATAGAAACCTTCTCTTCCAAAGATACTCTTAAAACATTTTAAAACTATTTTATACTAGTAATAACAAACTCACTGCAGTACATTTCCTTCACATTAATGGTCCGCTGGAGTTTACAGCCTACAGCTGTTCCTCAGGCCATAGAGTCCCTCCCAGCTGGTCACTAATCTAGAGGAAGTGTCCCGCACTGAAGTCATTATTTCTCAATTAATGTTGACTGTGTGATACAATGGGTAGAAAATGTAAGTAAAAAGTGCGTAGGTGAATGTAGTAAGAAGCATGTGAAACAGTTATAGTGAGTCAACATAATTTGCAAAGGTGTTATGTGAAAACTCATCAGTTTATTTCTTTTGATCTACACCCCATCCAAACCATATCTGGAATATTTTGAGGAATGTTGAGGGAGAGGAAGCAGATCTTTCCCTCACTGTTTCATAGTTTTCTTTTACCACCATAGTGATATGTGAGGGTCCTGACAGTGACGTGTAATTTCTTTCAGAGAGTTAAGATAGACCTTACCTTAAGGAGAAAAAAGGGGAGTTAAAATATATATGAAAAAAAAAGAATGCAATTTGAGGAGTCTTTAAGAATAGTCTTTCTTAGATGGCCAGAAGTCCCCAGATTCCACAGTCATCAGCATGGGAAAACTCTGTCTTAGTTTAATGATGAACAGAAAGCACTCACTAAAACAAGGTATTAACAGTGGCAAAAACAGAAATAGTGCAACAACTGATGTAAAGGATTAGTAGAATATAGACATTAGCACAGAAAATAAGTATAATGGAGACTAAACCAGACGAAATGGTAAACAGGCTAAGACTAGTAAGAATGAATAGTTAAAGCCTCACCAGAAACAAAAGAAAGCATAGCAGAGGAATGCAGTTTCTGTTGACTGGAAGTGGCACCATTTTAAACATGGATGCAGAAAAGGCAGAAGAACTGCCCGAATGGTGCTGTTTGTAAAAACATCAAGATGAAGTATTTGTATCACATGAGTTTAATGCATTAGAAAGCAGTACATTAGTAAGTCAGAAGAAAGTAAAATATTAATTACCAAAGAGATATGTTTTTATGGTGGGGGAACTTGATGATATGCAAGAATTAAGGGACAACAGACAGTGAATATTGGAGTAGTTTAAGAAACTAAAAGCATCAACACTATAAGAAAAAATGTACCTAGCAATATCTGCTGGCAATTTGGGGATACAAATCGATGGAAACACTAACAAAGAATTTGATATATAAAATTATAAACAGGAAGAGCTGGGATTATAAGCAAAGTTTGTTGTGAATAGGACTTCGTAGGGGGTGAATCTTGCAAAAAAGAGAACTCCTTCAAACTGTCCTGATTTTATCCTTTAATAAAATCAGAAATTTAATTAAAAAAATCACATTTGGTTGTATTTTGCTTTTTGTATGGAGCCTAACTCTCACTTATATACCATCCTAATTCAGTATTTGGCCAAATACTTCAATAAAGTGCACAATGAATGCATGAGTAATTAGCCAGGTGCCTTGTCTGGAACCCAAGTGAAATCCTTGGCATTCTTTGAAGGGTGGCATATTTGCGGCAGAGTCCTGGATATAATAAATAGCCCTGTAGTTAAAATTTGAGAATAGCACAGTTTGCCAAAACAGTAAGCAAGGAGAATGAATGAGCGGAATCCATTGGTATTGTGGGTTCATTGCCAAGTGACATATCTAGCAAACAGAAATGTGAGACTATGTTTTTGCTTTTTTGTTTATTTGTCTGTTTGTTTGCTTTTTTAAGGAGTTGATCTAAAAAGGGGTTGATCTAAATAGACAACTCAATAAGCTCCTGGTGTCTTGCTGTGGAAAAATAAATAATGCAACCACTGGTGAATAAACAGGAAAGACATGAGTGCAAGTAGGTCCATTTCTCTACAAGACAAGGTAAAAATATTGCGCACATAGCTTGTGCCCACATTCTAAAAGAATAGTGAAAAATTGGAGAGGTGAGGCAAAGAGCCACTAAACTTATCTGAGGCCTGAAGGAGTGTTTTACAGTGGAAAACTTACAGAACTCCATCTCTCTGGCTTATCAAAAAGAAAATTGAGAGGTGGTTTGATTACAGTACATAAATGCCTTCACAGGAGGAAAATACCAGGTACTAGAGGCCTCTTTAATCTAATAAAAAAAGAAATAACAAGAACCAATGGCTAAAAGCTGAAGTCAGACAAATTCCAATTGGAAATAAGCCACAGTGAGAATGATTAACTGTTGGAACAAACTATCAAGGAAATGGTGGTTTATCCATCTCCTGACTGCTTCAAATCAAGACTGGATGTTGTGATAGGTATATTCAAACACAAGGTAGTTTTTACTCTAAATCAAGTTTCTGGGGGAAACAAAATAGTTTCAGATATTCAAGAGAGAAAATCAGATGAACTAGTTATTCCTCCTTCCCTTAAAACTATTTGCGTGTAAATAAATCAACTCACCGAATTAAAAAAAATAAAAAAACTTTTTCTAAAATAACCTTTTTTAAAAAAGGAAACAAAACAAAATCTGCTGTAACTAGGTCTGCGTTAGGTGACCTTCATCTCTTTATGCCTCAATTTTAGTGGTTAGTACCAACTCTAAGACACCAGGGAAACATTTATTTCAAGTGCCTGTTCTTTCAAATTTCTGACAAACCTGGAAATATACAGAGGGAAACATGGCACAATTCTGGAAGATAGTGTTCAAAAGGCAAAGCACAATAACCTCCCCTCTGCCAAAAAAAAAAAAAAAAAAAATAGCAGCTAAACCCACCTGGTGTCTATAATGTGAAATATCCTTCAGAGGCTGAATTTTATTAGGTTTTCTGTGTCTGCTTGGCTTGGATGCTCAGCTGAATTGTCTAAAAATAAAATCAGGCATGTCATTTCCACTTTCTCTGTGTTTCATGGGAACAACTTTTCTCCTTTCTCTTTGTATTTCCCTTATATCCCAGCAAGTCAAGTCTATTTTTATTCTTTTTTTTTTTCAAAGGTGCTTATCACATTGCCATGTATGTAGGCACTTTGAGTGTTTTCATCAAACTGTACAGCCTGTTTTTGCTCTACTCTATCCCATGTAAAGAAACAAGAAAAAAGAAACTAAAATCAACATGCCATCATCTTCTCTTATGCCCTTTATCCCATGACACACAGTCACACATCGTGGAAAGTCTATGCAGAGACTGTAACTAATTTTGGTGACAAACTCTGCAATGCTATACTGTTCTGAGTATCTCCTTTACTTGAAAGCACACTACATGTTCTGCCCATGCATCTGGCCATGAAACTCCAGTCTTTCTGTACTTTCTCATTACTCAAGAGACTAGAACTAGACTATATAGACTGGAACTATTATACCTGACTGTACAAACACCACGTTCTTCCAGTCAAGCTTAGACATATAATGTGAGTCACTGCTTGGCTGTGTCTTTTAAGATGCTTATATGATGGTGATCCAAGTAATCTTTCAAGGTGTGCCTTTCATTCCATGGAATTTCCTAATCTTGCCTGAATAGCGACATATAGGTTAAAACATTTTTAAACTTTCTTAAAAGTAAAGTTTATAAATACAGACTTTCTAGCCAGTTGAAAAAAGTTTAAAAAATATACTGCAAATCTTTTTATCCTTACAGGCTTCTACATGTCTTTAAAGTCTGTAAACAATATAAAGCAAAATAGTATAAAGACATGGCTCAGAAATAGTCTTAAAATGTTTTTCTAGAAAAAAAAAGTCTTGCTTTACCTCTTTAGAAAGACTATATACAAGGCAGCGTTCAGATGTGTCACAAAGAAAACAAAGATTAGTTTGAAATATCAATGCACCATGTATACAGGGTGTGTTGGTAGACCTGGGTTGGAAGAGTGGAGAGGAGAAAAAGAAAGGCAAAGTTAATTACTCATGTACTATCATCCCCCTTATTTTCTAAAGCACAGTGAAAATTATGGACTTTCATCTCCAAGTCTTGATACATGAGCCAGAGTACTAATTCAGGAATTCTGGCCATTTGAGAGGCATGTCCTTAATCCAAGAAATAGTGACTTCAGTGTACAGCAAGATTGAATGCTGTGGGGAAAACTTGGCTTGTTCCAAATTTCCGGTCAGGGGTAAAAGCGCATTGATTATATTAAAAATGAGCCAGAGTTTCTAGAAGCTCTGCATGCACATATCCAGGGTTAGATTTTGAAAGGGTTCCATCTTCCTTTTAAGTACTACTGGCTCAGGATCCGAGTCGACATTCAGGTCCCTTTGACCGCTTAGCAGTATAGGCAGCAAACTCAGCAGCTAAATGCAGGCTTTATTTTCTAATAGCATTATAGTACCTACATAAATAAGGAATACTTTTTGAAATTTAGATTTAGATTCTTTTCATAGGAACCTAAAGCTGTGGGCCAAGAAATTATTTTTTAAAGAACGAAAAGTTGAATTACTCTAAATTTGTAACTGCAATGAACTAGAATCAGGAAAAATCTAAAGGCTAACTGTGCTCCCTAAAGATGAAATAGTCCTTCGAGTATAGCTGCTACCACTTGCCTCCAGATGCAATGATCTCCCGCTTTTTCTTCCCCCCTTTGCAGTAGGAATTAATGAAGACCTTATGGATAGGGCCAAAGGTAGGGGGAAGGAGTGGAAGTCTGCCATATGTCATTAGAATTGTGACTGTACATGTCACCAATGACATAGGTGGTTTAAAAATGTACATATGAGTTTATGAGAAAATGAGGTAATCAGCTATAAACACATTTATACATAACCTTGCTTCAGCATTTATTTTTCATGAACCAGAAAAGTCAACACTCATCTTGAGGTCAACAAGAAAATAGCCCTCCCTGAAAGGGAACGTTCTTGTTATTACACTGCATGGAATAAGCTGTATATTAATCAACATACAGTGAATCCATCTCCTTTGAGTGCTGAAGATTTAGTAGGTTCTGCCTTCCTTTTTCCATTACAGTGACGCATCAAGTGGTTCAGTAAAATGCCCTTCTCTCAGAATTACTGAATATACATAAAGGGAAAGTGTTGCTTATTGCAAATTATTTTAACTGGTAATTCTTGTTGAGATGAAAGCTTTAATTTCTATGAGATTTCTAGAAATTAGGTAAGAGTGGCAGTAGGTAATCAATCACAATTACATTTAATCAGAAAATTCAAAAGTCACAGCGGTTTAAAGTGTGTTTAAGCATACAAAGGTGACACCCTGAAATGATTGCATTTTGTGTAGTACAAAAAGGAGGGGAAAGTAGGTTTATTTATTTTAAATAAGACTTGTTATTATAGTGATGAAAATCGGTGCAGATAAGCTAGAAACTCTGCTTCTAGTAACAAATTTCCTAATAGATTTTCAGAGAAAGTAGTTATTCTGAGAGACAATCCACTGTAGAGGGCATTTCTGCTTCTCTTTTTCCTCCCCAAGAGGAAAAGGTACAGCTTTTTACTGCTATTGTTTAGGCCCAGTGCAGTCCTGTATAAAATTTCACCTCAACTTCACTGTCTACCTCAGGGAACTGCAACCTGTTCCTGCCTGAGGGACCCTGAAGTTCTCTGTTTGGTCTGCTGTGGAGTTGGACATGTATAGAGGGAAAGCTTCCTCTCAGTCTGCTTGTTGAAGCAATTTTATCCGTAGAAATAAAATAATCATTGGAATAAGCCAACTGAGTTGCTTTCAGCATGAGTGCCCCACTATCAGGCCCCAAACTCTTATTTTCATTTCCCAAACTTAATGATTATGTAAGAATGGTGTATCCAACATACAAAAGATTTTCCCTGGTGGCAGGACACTGACATTCAAACAGAGAATGTAACTTATATCTCCTCCCTGCTTGAAATACAGAAAACTTTGAACAAAGTTCTACCACTATCTGGTGAAGTAGAATTTAAAAATGTACTCTGACCTAGATGAATCCTATATCATTCTAATCACTTGAATTAGGAGTTCAAGTTGAGACTCCATTTGCCATAAACTCTTTATGCAGAGTCAACAGAGAAAGAGCTGGATATCTGTTATAGGCAGTTCAGATCTTATTTTGACTGATGAGTCCTTGTGTGGTGTGAATCTCTCTCTGTGGACATTGGCTAGGCAAACTAGCTTCTTTTCCCTGTTGCCTCAGTTAAGTGGGTTATAGTTATAGTTGGGATTAATCTAGGATTATTTGTCAAAGCGTAATACACAGCACTTTGGAGAAGAGTAAAACTCTTCACGTCACTATCTCTACAGTTATTAGACACTAATCTCAAAAAGAAAAAAACTATTCTTAGAAATACCAACATTTTTTTCCAGCTAATCAGTATTCAGTAGCTGAACTGACACCTACTAGATCACTAATAGAGTGGACAATACCTACATCTTAACATCCTTAAACTACTCAGAAGCCACATGAATGTAAAGTACCACTGACTAAAATTCTTCTCAGGAGGGTTTGGATATCAACTCCTATAAGCTGCTTTGCTCCTCTCTACCATTTGCTCAAGAATATTAAAGCATTTTATTAAACATCTCCACAGACTTAAAATTCATTAGCAAGGAAAATACTGTCATATAGTGAGTTTATGGAGATTTTAAAAAAGAAGAGAAACAAAAGGTGCTAGAAGACAGATTCTTCATTTCCATTATTCCTATTACGGATTCTGAGACAAAACTACAGATTAGCAGGGACCATTTGCATCACTGAGTCTAGTTCCTTAGTTTGAATTATTCTACCATTTTTGACTCATTCTTCTGCTCTTTATGAATATATGTACATTTCTTTAGGCTTCCAAGTCAAGTATGCATCATCCATTAGACTGAGCACATCATTTTTCAAGCTTCTACTTTCTTTGGCATAAGGTAAGAACCATAAGCAAAGTTTGTAGCATATCTCAGCTTTTGAATCCTTCAAACTGTGAATTTACATCCCTGAGAACAGGGTCTTGTATGTCTGAGACTTCAACTAGCTACCTCAAATCTCAAGATTCTTTCAGAGCCACTGAAAGCATCCATAATACTTTAAAAATGACAGTGACTCATAAATGTAATGGTTGAGGACGAGAATTTATAGTTTCATCAAGATGGAAGATCCTCGTGGTTGATGAGTTCTCATGCCTAAACAGTTTATAAACATACAACCAAATAAGACAAAGCAAATACTGCTATTTCTCATGCTGAATGAGTTCATGCTCTGCAAACAGTATTTGCTTCTCTGTCAAGCATGATCATGAAAGAAGGCCTGAAAAACACTAGTAAGAAGTGAACCAAGAAATGTATCTTTTTTTTTGAAGTTCTCATATTTAAGCAAGGCTTAAATCATTAAGTGTGAGGTAAATATTCTTGAAAAGTCATGAAGCCAAACTTTTCTAGATTTGTAGTATTACTATACTACAATTTTGCTGAACATACTTTTGCAGCAGCTTTAAATAAGGCGTTATTTATGCAGCATTATGAAAACAAGGTGTGGGAGGTGTATATATTTGGAAAAAAACACACAGAAAAATGAGGTCTATTTTTAAAGCTTAATAATTCCCCCATTTACTGTTTCTAGGTTAAAGTGGGAACGATCTCAATAGTGTAAAGCAGTCCTCATGTCAAATCCAACACTGTGAGATTCCAAGCAGAAAGTGGAATAAAAGCCTCCTAAATAACTGGTCTTTGAGTAGACTCCCAGACTATTCTTTGAGACATTGTCTAGATTTTCTTATTATGACACAACTTATTATTGAGATATCTTTACTTTAAAAGGACAACTATATTTTTCTGAGGGTAAATATATGCATATATATAGTGTTCTGTTTTACTGGATTTGTTTTTTTTATGATGTTCCTTATTTTTATATGGAGGATCAGGTTTGAGGAAGCAACAGAATTTCAAAGTAAAAGTATCACATTTCACCGAGTTCTATATCAAAGCCATGCATAAAACATCCCATGATTTTTATGTTGCAGCATAAATCAACTAAGTTTAGTCATAACCACACTGAACACTATATGATACTAGTTTTGTGTGATTCAGGGTTTTGTTATTTGTATGTTACTTAAACACATCATAAAATGACTTTGGTATCTGTTCAGTGTGTATATTTTTTGAATTCCTTCTCAGAAGATATAATATTTTTCCCCATCTCTGGTATAAAAGAATAAATTTGTGGCATTTAAGGAACTCTCATCAAAAACCTTCTTGTGCTATTTATTCTCAGTAGATTCTGATTCTTCATCCTGTTAATCATTATACATCGAAAACAACTTATTAATTGGCTCTTTCTCTTTCTTTTGATCAGTGATTCTTGTAGTTGAAAGGGTGTGGAAACCTGTTATTTTTAAGTCCAGAATCTTAATCCCTAACAGATTTCTCATGAGACAGAACTCTCCCCCCACTTTGGAGAAATGTGTGGGAAGGTTTACTTTAACATGATATATATATATATATTTTATATGGACTTAAGATATGGCACAATTAAAAAGTAAATTTAAATAAATTGTTTGGTTTAAATATGTTTGTTTTCAGCCAAAGCCCACTACATTTTATCCCATTTCTTTTCATGTTTCTTAATGAGAAATGTCATCTTTTGGTGAAAATATTCACTTCTGGTAAACATTTTCATCATGTCATTTACTGTTCATCAAGCATAGAGGTCTTGTAAAAATGGGTAGGAGTACTGTTGTGTATCAATTGTCAACTAGGAGAGATCAATGAGGAGACATGTAAAAAAGCTGAAATATAAAGAATTGTCACTTGGGAAGGGCTGAATAACACTGTAAGGACAATCTTAATCATAATATAGATAGGAACAAGAATGTAGAGAGCAGGACAATCCCATGGAACAGTTCATATGTCCATATACTGTTATGAGAATGAGACACACAAATGAAGGACTCCGGATGTTTTCATAGACGATGAAAATATTGGTACAATGGAAAGCTGGTAAGGTTCTTTAGGAGGGATACATAAAAAAAATTCGTAATGTAGATAGAAATTGTTGCTGAAAGTCTATGGGTAGTGATTGCAAAAGATAAGAGAACAGAGCACTGCTGGGACCAGGAATACAGTGCAGACCACCCAGAGAGGGTGGTCTACTAGAGAAAGCTTTTTGTGAGTATCAACCAGAATAATCGAAAGCTCACGGCTTAGCTAGTGATAATGGGGAATTTCAACCATCCACTTTTCTATCAGGAAAACAGTTGATGAGTAAGATAATTTTCTTCCTTAGCTTTCTTCCTTTGGCGCTAATTTTTAGATTTATAAGAAGGATTCAAAGCAATTGGAGGGGATGCTCTTCTAAAGTTGATTCTAAAGGATAGGGAAGAAAAAGCTGTGAACATGGAGAGAGGCAAAATATGCAACAGTAGCCACAGAATGTTCTTTGTGATTTTTAAAATGAAAGGAGAAATATAAATAAAATAAAAATGACAATTTTCAGGAACAGAGACTTAAAAAATTGATGGTAAAGAATTTAAGAACGGAATTTTCTTTAAAAAAAAGAACAACATGAGCATTATCAGTAAAACTATTTGAGTCTAAAGGAATGATAGAAAATACAACAAAACACCTGCCTGGATCAAATACAAGAAGGAAGCAGACCAGATTACTAACAACATTAATAGCACCAGCAAAGGGGCTTCAGAGCGAAAAAGAGAATCACAAACTACTGTGAATGTAGGGTACCTGTAACATTACTTTGAGCCTGATCAAAAGGCAAGGTACAGCCCCAGCCCTGATTACATTCCTGTTCCACTTTTCTTGAATGAGATCTAGGAGTCGTGACATTGCAGGTGTCAGATCAGCTCATTGAGTTGTCAGAAAAAGGAAAAATAGTCCCCCCCCCAAAAAAATCATTTTTTGATCTGATTTGCCACACAGTTGCTAGATGTAGCACAGGAGTACATGCCTCTGGGGATAAGGGCCAGGTAGCAGGACTGGCAGTAATAACTTACACTTAGACTGAATTAAATTAACATAACTGTATTATTATTTAAGTCTGAGATTTCAGATCAATTACATTTAAAAAATAGTCGTCCCTGGACACCTCACAAAATGATGGAAGTCCTCTCCACAGGGTTTATTCTGAGAATTTGCAGATGAAGGATGAGGTTGCAAACTGGAACAGAGTAATAGGGTATGGTCAGAAATGGTGACAGCGAGGAGCAGCAGAATTACACAGCATTAGAACAAGTGATCACGCAGAAAGGTGGCAGGGAACAGCAAAGAGGAAAAATAAAACAGGGAAAAGTAAAAGGAAAAAAGGAGGCAGTTGTTTGTATGAACAGACACTCCGGCGGTGGAGAATCAACAAATGTCAAATACCAGGACTTCAGTAAAACTTTAGACAGACATCACCTCAAATGGTATTTTATGATCCATCTAGAGGATGACTGCAAAGCTGTTTTTGCGCTCTTAGGGAAACTCTGAGAAAATGATTTCTATTGCTATACAAGATTTTGTATGCATTTTTGAACCATGTAACAGAGAGTTTAAATCTACTAACTTAGGCACAAAGGAAAAGGTGACAAGCTAATCGTCTCGGCTCATTTATACCTTCTGTCGCTCAGTAAGAGTTCTTTGTAAAATGAACAGGAATACAGCTGAACTTAGCTGAAGGATTAATCCATAAATACTACCTCTCTTTTATGAATTTGTATCTTTCGGTTAAAGCAGAGGAAATAAAAACCCAAGTCTGATTCTAAATCTGATTTCTAAATCAAAGTAATCAACTTGTGGATATATTTATCAAATGAAAGTATAAATCAGAAAAAAAACTTAGGTTAAATACAAAACTGCAGCCAGACCAAGGTATTCCAAATGTGCCTGTTTAATATTCGCTGCAGATTAATGGGTATTACACATTGATTCTAGCTGTACTTTTAGAGGAGATGGAGGAGGAGGCAAGACACTGAGACAAAAAATACAGTCTTTGTTTCAGAAACAAAAATGAGATCGTAAAATTGAAAACACGAAAGTGGAAGAGAATCACTAATAACTATATTCTTTATCTTCAAAAAAAATCAACAAAACCTTGCTTCGCTGTATGTTCCAGTGCACTACAGGCAGGCATTATCCAGCCCCTTTCTAAATGTTGGCAGGAGAGTTTGGTTTCCCAACTCTGTGAAATTCTAAAATAGAATGAAAATGCAGCTATCGTACTTTCTAAGCTCTTGGTAGATATTTTCACTTACTTTGTCATTTTCAAGGGAGAAACAATGGTGGCATCTGTGCCCTGGTGCTAAGTGCTCATTTGCATGCAGAGGCAGAGAGATATCCGTTTATTATCAATTTTATGCATTACTTCATTTCATGGTGTTAAAACAATTACATTCAAAGGGTTCAGCAGTCCACAGCCAAGCTATTCAGGGCTCCAGCAGCATCATATAATAACGTTATTCAGGGAGAGACACATACATCATAGTATACAGACTTAGAAGTAAAAAAGGGAAAGAGAAAGAGAGAAGCAACTCCTATAGAGCTGGATACAGAATTTGTAAAACATCAGAGATATTAATTACAATAAACAGACAAACTCAGGGCAGATGGACCCAAATTTATTAACTTCTGAATTACTTTCTTAGAAAGTTGGGCAGATCTTCCACAGAAAACAATTTCGCTGTCAAATCCTCTGCTGTATACAGTCCTAACAACTTTTACACATCACCCTTTACAATCCATACTGCAAAGCTGCACTTGAGCAAAAGAAGTAGAGGCTGTGTATATCCCTTCAAAGATTTTAGAAAACGTACCTTGAAATAGCAAACAAATGGTTTGGTGTGAAGAGACTCTTGTGCTGAGAGTGCTCTCTACAAGCAGTGGATTTACAATCTGATTATCTGGTTACTCATGTCAAGGCTCCGCCAAGCCTCCCATGAGGAATTTACATTTGTCTATGAATTTACATTAGCTAAAACAGCTGTCTGGGCAAAGCATTTCAAGGTTTTAAAATGCGAATCTGCCCTCCGACAGCAATCTACTCTCCAAAATCAAAGGAAAACTGTGGCTCAGCAGTGAACAAGTTAAAAAAGCTCTTCCACTTTCAGGGTTTTCCTTACTGAGCTTTGCAAAATGTTTGTTTCAGCAGAAGAAAACTACTTAAATGATCATTTGCTGAAATTTTTAAAAGTGCAAGAAAAAAATCAAATCAAACAACTTTTAATAATACTTTACTGCCAGAGGAAAATAAAATCAAAGCTGTCACTATAAAATAAAAAAGCAATTACCAACTTTTTGATTGTTATTTCTTTAGGCATCTACCTCAAGAAAAGGACTTGAATGCAGCACAAGAGGAGACAGAGAAGCCTTTTTGAAATATTTCAACACAGAGGACATGTGAAATTAAGAAATGAGTTGTTTTATCTATATCTGGGCTATCACAGATGATGTTTGTGGAAGTGCTCAGGAATTTCCTCTCGGTTTTGACCAAGGATAAGTCATGAGTACTCAGTGCAGCAAGAAGGTACAGGTCTGCTCATGCCATGCAGAAACGCAAACTCTGAACAAACGAGCTTAGCAACTTTAAGAAACTGTTGTTTCTTGCTAGACATGTCAGGGCAACGTGGCATCTCTGGCAGCTCTTGAGTTATGGGCCATTCTCTCCAGAAGGCATGGATACATGGCCAGATTGTTGAGAGGTGCTGTGGGGTGAAGACACAGAGCAGATGCCTACCATTGCTGGATGGCAGAGCCAGGCCATGTGCTTTCACCCTTTCCTCACAGTGAGTGTTTCAGGTACCAAAGTCCCAGTGGAGAACTGAAGGCAGCAGATTTCTCAGCAGTTCCTGGCATTGGAGCTTTCCCCTGTTTCTGCTGAGTGTTCCAACAGCCAGGATCTCCTCCTGATCTATCTGGCCATGGCCCTGCCATAGTCACCCTCTTCCATTAAATAATCATGGTGCCAAGAGGAACTCACTGTGTGTGTTCCTGTGTGTTCTGCAAAAGCCATCTAAGAAACAAGGTAAATGCATACTTAATTGGCCCATGTTGATTTCTCATTAGGTTGCAAGCAATGTCTTGTCTAGTCAGTTTAAAGCTAGCTTGGCTATCTTTACACTACACTGCAGTCACAACACAACATATACCTCAGGGGCAAGAAGAATGCCTACCAGCTTTATTAGGCTATACAAATTAAGCAACTTTTAGAACTAAAAAATTGGGTCTAAGTTTTATGTCAGTAGCTGCTAGTTTATTTCATTTTGCAGGGCTCATTAGCTCAGACACAACTCTGTGGCATGTCTCTATACCTCTTGCTGTTCAGCAACTGGCTTGTGCAGAGATCTATACATCGAGATGTGTGCAGTAGACATACCTCAGGCACTTATAGCGGAAGACAAACTCATACACACAAGGTTCTTCAGTCAAATCTCTCCTGCTATACAAGACTAGACAATGACCGTCATATTTTGGCAGACATTTATAACACAAATCCTAACCATTTCACTGCTACTTGGCTTTTCTTGTTGTTACTCAGTTAACAGTCTCAACTCTTTGAAGAAAGGATTGTCTTTTTGTCATTATGCCTGTGTGATATAGTCCCAATAACTGATTATGGGTCTGAAGACACAAATATTAGCCTAATAATAAAATTATAATAAATTATAATAAAATCTTAAAATATAACTAAAAAATAATTGTCCTTTTAAATAAATCAACTACTGGAAAAGAAAGAATGGTAGCCAACAGGAAGAAGTCCTGGCAAGACATTTTTCATGGATATAAAAAAGACAAGGTTAGCAAAATGTAATAAAAATGGGTATACAGATGAGTTGTAAAAACAGAAAAAAAAAAAGACCTTACAGAAAAAGAAGATCCATTTTACCGAAGGAATTGAGATTTGCAAGGTGCAGTTCATTTTTATTAGAATTCAGCAATCTCTTTCCTTCCAAACAGAAAACACACACAAATTAATAAGTTTGAATTTGCTAATATCAACTAATTCACGTATTTTAGTTTAAGAGGCTCACAAAATCGGAAAAAAAAAGAATGCTGCATACATATTGCTTAGACTGCTTTTTATGAATTCTCAAGAGAAATTGCTATACTTTACTATATTTAATAGGTATGACTGAAAAATGGACTAATGGACTCTAAGGATGTGTGCACAGAGGACTGCTCTAACTGGTCATCCAGTCTTTTGCTACTGCTTTAGGCAGACACCGAAATGCTGGAGGGCTTCAAAAGCTGTAGCAGCTGATTTTACTTCAATCCAATTAGAAAAATTAACCATTCACAATGTGTTAGAGATATCTGTGAAGAATTAGGTAAGCATTTTATTTTGCTGTCTTACTGGAGAAAAAGCTGTATTGCACAGGGTTCATTTGTTTGCTGATAGCTCTGGAATCAGTGCTGGTGGCTTCAAGGTGTGAAGAAGGGATCTAGAATTTGTAGATGAAATGGTGTTATACTACTCTGCAGCACAGAATGTGCTCCCAAACTGGGAACAAATAAGAAGTTCAGAAGACATATACTTTCATTATGCCTTAGCCTTCTTTTCTTCTTATATTTAAATAAAGTTAAGTATTATTGTTTTTGTAGAAGAATTTTACTTCCTTTAAAAGAAATGGTAAGTTAACCATTTTATATAAAGGATCAGATCCGTAAAATGCTATGAAATTCTTCCCACATAGAAAGAGATGTATATTTATATATACATAGATATGACTACTGGATACAGTAATTGTTTGAATAAGTGCCTGCAACTCCACTGATATCAAAGGAGTTATGCTAACTATTGGCAAAAGGGATTTTGACTTTATGAATCTAAAAATTGGAGATCAAGAGAAACATTAGAAGCACAGGTTATGTTACTTAAATATGCAAAATTAATCACCTAAAGTATTTTTAAGCAAGAATTGTAGAACAATGAACCATATAAAAATGAAAAAAAAAATGTCTCCTATGTGTTAGAATATTGATCAAATGGTGATGGTAATGGCTCACTGTCTGTCAAAAACAAAAGAAAAGAAAACAAAAAAACAAGTCCAGAATGACTGCCAAAGGAAAACACGCACTTGGGTGTGAGAAAATTTGAGTAAGAAAAGAATTAATATAAACAAGCTGACAGTCAAAGCCTCAGTGATGAGGCAGCTTTCATTATGATCCGGGGTAACTATAGGTACATAGCAAGTGTTCAAACAATTTCTGGGTTTTAGCCTTACACAGTAAAGATATATTGCTCATAAATGCACCATGAGTCCATAGCAAACACACAGCTAAACACACAACAGCCTTTCTCTGCTTCGTAGTTATTTTTTTCTTGTTTTGGGTTTGATGTTCCTCGTTGGTTTGTTGTAGGTGAAAAATAATCTAGCCACCTGGTCACTAATATATTCAAGGAAATGTTGGATGGGTTCATCTCCTTTCAGATATCTCCAAAGCCACGGCATACTCCTTTTCTGGGTCTGCTCACAGGAAGCCAGTTTTCAAACTGGCCTGCAACTTCTTTTCATAAGGTACTCAGAGTAGGCAGGTGGCAGGTTGTTAATTCACCCCCTGCTCGTTCCTAGAGGTTGCATGATAAAACGAGCCACATGCTTACGACTTTAATGTGCTTGGTGTTCAAAAACAAGATGATTTCAGGACAAAACAGCATCCTTGCTAGCAGTTGGCTGAGACATCAAGAACAAGAAGAAGAATTTCTAAGACCTTATTGGTGAACATATGGCAGACTCTGATTTCCTTACTAAATCAGATGATATTACTAGAACTGGGTCATTATGCACACATTGTAATCTATCGTTAAGCCCAACAAAGTAATATTTAGCTAGTGTTTTAATTGTACTACTGGGATTTATCTCTGCTTTTCAAAGAAAAAAAAGTCAAAGAAGGGAGGAAGGGGTGGCAAATTTTCAATTTTAATAACAGGAGATTGCCAGTTTTGACAAATGATACTAACAGCTTATTCAGATAATGTTTATATATAGACATAGTTGCACATGTTTTTGGTGTTATTTAGGAGATAGGAAAGCTTAAATTAGTCATTCCTTTTCATGCCTTCTCTGAAAAATATATTTCTCCTCTCCGTATATGCTTTTAAAATGCAACTTGGCAGTATGTATTTCAAGTAAACTCCCAGTTTGTTCCACAAAGCCTAAAGCCAGGCCATCACTACCAAACTACCGAGAGGACAGTTGCTCTGGTAGTGTTCAATACAACTGATAGAATACAGGAAGGAAATTAACCTCTTGCCCTGGAAATCAAATGGTCTCTCATAATATTAATCCATATGGCTGCAATCAGTTAAAGCAAAGATGCATCTTTCTGATCTCTGTTGCAGAGTGATCCTAAAGCAAGAGTTCCTGGGTGGTAGGAACTGAGGTGTATGGGGTTTATTGCTGCCTTTTCTTTTTTAACACTTCTTTTCACATGGTTTGTGAGATGCACACAGGCTGCCAATGTAGGTGCTGTTTAGTAAGGATATAGAGCAGAAGGGAGAGGTGTGCAATTGCTCTGCAGGCCAGTCACCCCAAACCCGTTAAATGCACTTATTTTGCAATGCGTTAAGAGAAACTGCTCAGAAAAATCCCATATCTGTCCCCAACAGCTGGAGATAAAGAACCCTGTTTTCTTTTCTGTCAGGGTTAATAAAACAAGCAACTTATTAAATAGCATTTTGGCAAACACACTAGATAATGAATCCCATACTATAGTTAAAAGCTTTTAACAATTAAAAAGATTTATGAGGCGGGCGCGCTGCAACACATGAGCACCGAAGGAGCGAACCAGCTCCTGCGCAGCCCGTCGCCGCGAACGCGGAGCCGCTAACGCGCACGAGCAGCACGTGCGCGTCGAAGCCGGAGCGCGCTGAGCGCAACGGGAAAGAAGGTGTCCGAGGGCAGAGGAGAAGGAGGAGCGAGGAGGTCCCGGCAGGTAGGCGTGCAGCCCAGGCCCGCAAGTACAGCCGGGCTGATGCCTCGGAAGCCCGGCTCTTTGATGGGGCTCCACGGCCGGGTGCGGCAGATAGCGCGGCCCCACAGCCCATTGTTCCCCATCAGCTACAGTACATGTCCAGTGTCTGGTTTGTCAATCATCGGATTCAATGGCTGTTTGCCTGGGAAGCTGCTGACAGGGGGCTAGGGGGGCTTGCCAGAGCTTAATTACCGTACCTCATTAAAGGGCTTCTCATTCATATTCAGTAAGGAATCATTCAAGCAGACAGATATGTCTTTGTTAGATGAACTGAAAAACATACTTTTAAAAAAATCCCTACCACTTACGTATTTACATTTGTTTGGTTAAAGAACTCTTTTCATTCTGCTTAAGGGAGAGAGGGGGGAAAAAAAAGAAGAAAAAGAACAGGAAAGAAAAAAATGAAAGGAAAATTAACTAAAAGAGTTAGCATTTGTAAACTGACAGGCTTTTATTGAGTAAAAAAATAGATTTCATTATATAAAGAGAATCAAATTCAGCTTTCATTTGTGCTTAGTTCACAGGGAAGTAATCTGTTTCTGTGAATGCAAGGCTGGAGGGGTTAAAAATTGTCTACTTTACTCCTGGCAAAGGCTTGATTAAAAATGTCAATATTATTTTCCTTAAAAGAAACATTATGCAAATTTTGCATTCAGTTTGCCTAACTTTTTCATGTAGGTTTCTTGTTATTGTTAAAGTAAAGAGCGCAGGGCTAGAGCCTTCTAGCTGATACAGCTGAAGCTGTGCTGATACAGGTCAGCACAGCTTCCCTGCTCATGGAACGCTGGCTTGGCAGTGGAAAAGATATGACTTACGGCTTCGCTCCAGCTGGTGATGACCTTCCAGCAAAGATAACATCAGTTCGGATTCGTCGACAAGCCTAATAATAAACCTATCTTTCTGTGAACAAATGCTGTACAGAGGAAGAAAATTTCTTTGCAATCTGTTCAAAAGCTTCCACCTGAAAGCTCACAGTAATATTTCTATAGTTATTATTTTTAGTACTTATTTTCATCAATAAGCGTCCAACCCAGAACGGAGATCTCAATTCTTGAGGACTGGGGAACTTCTGACCACCATAGTATGGCATTGGTGTTCTGACTTTTTATTATTAGTGATCTTGTTTGAGGTATTGCCTCTGAGAGGGCAGAGAAATCTTTGTCTGAGGCAGGCTGGTTCTAAGAAAATTTCCCCTTTAGTTTCCCCTTGTTCTAAAAAAAAAATCACAAAACTTATTTGCGTGAGCATTTTCATGATTAGATTTTTTTATGTTTTATTTATTTTCTCTCTATATATATATTATGTATGTATGTATGTATATGCTTAACTTGCAAGTTATAAGTTATCTGATGCAGCCATGTGTGTGGTACTGACATCCCAGGAACAAAAGTAACGTGTTTAAAGGCATTTGATCTTGCACAGGAGCGAGTTCTTAGTCCTGTTTACACATGGCTGATCTGAGATGAGAAGAAGAAGAAAGAAAGCTGAGAAAAGAAGAGAAAGCATATACTTTCTCTTCTCCCACATTGCTGAAATGCAATCCAGGTTTTCAGTGCCTGATAATTTAGGTTGACTTTTCTTTGCCTTTGACTTTACATTTTTGGAAATAAAGCAAGACGTGAAGAGAGGGCTGTGAAGAGCCCTTGTGTGGTTAATATAGTTTCCCCCTATTTCATTCCCAGAAATGGTTTTAGAAGAAATTAAAAAAGAGAGTCGCCTAAAGGCAGACACAAGGCACAGAAATTTAATTCTGCATGGCTAAAGTTTGGCCAAATTATAAGCATCTGATAACAGGGTCTTTTCTATCCAATGCAAAGGACTTGGCAACTTCATCTATCAGCAGAGGGATACAGAAGTTGGGGACATCATATTTATTGCTGGTTTATGATAGGGAGCAGCCAATCAAGCCACAGGATTTCCACAATGTATACTGACAGCTAACAATAGCCCAGCTAATTAGAGCCCCTCTGCCAGGAAGACTGCATCAATCCCGTAATTGAGAAATAAGTGCATCACTCCAAGTCAGTAATCCCTACACTCTATTCAGCTGAAGCAATTTCATCTCAGTATAATAAGGCATAAAGCCTAACATCATGTACACTAATAAAAGATACTATCTTTTTATAATGTGATCAAATTTGAGTTCCTGTTGGGGCAATAACCTGGTGTTTCCTGATATCTGTGCATTTAAAACTTCAATTATAGCTCTATATTCTGCACAGTTTTGCCTTGAATACATAACAGATGTTTATATTGAGATGAATGCTTTGTGGACCCAGAACTGTCATCAGACCTCTCATAATCACATTTTCACCTATGCATATGGTGTACACCTGTGGCTTGTTAGAACTGTACTCAGCTGCAGTGTGGGAGGTTTAAACACAGCACTGTTTTTTTTTATAATATCTTTCATTCATATTTGATGTGTCTGTTGTTATACTTTTTAATGCTTTTTTTCTCACCTCGTATATCAAGCAAATAATACAGAAATACAAGAAAGAGTGGCGCTCTTTTAAAGCTATACATCTCTCAGTGTTTTGCATAGAAAAATAAAGATTTAAGACAATTTACAAATTTAAAAATGTAATTTCAATACATGCAAGATGTGAACAGTCTAAGGGAATATTGTGGAACAGTGGTAGATTTCTGTGCTAAAGATACAAAAGAAAACCAGTCCAGAATACAAAGTGGAGGTTTATCATACACATGTTGGTTTTTGATGTTTATCTGTTTTTGGGAAGCATATATGCTTGCAACATAGTGCCAGGAAACCATCAGGATCTATTTTTCATTTCCTATTTACAGATATATCCAGTTTCCTGCAAAAAGTCTGGGGATGGCATGGAAAAACACAATAGACACAGTTAGTAGTGGAATTTAGACCATTGACACTGCCCTTGCAAGGGTAAAAACCCATGACTTTTGGGGAAATTGGGTCTGTGTTGTAACAGAACATGCTGGTTTGTCTTTGAAATTCATTCTTACACCAAGAAAGCCTGATGTGGAGAGAAACTGTCTAGTTCTAGATAGACAAAAGCCGCTTGTTCAATGTAGTCAACCACAAGAACAGGCAAAGCAGAGTAAGAGAAGGGGAAAACAAAAAGAGGCGTTAAAAATCTCCTAATCCCCAGCAGGCTTCACATGGCACTTGGAGAAAGGCCTGTTGATGGAAAAAAAGAAGGAAAAAAAAAAGTGAAACCCAGTGGATTCTTGCTATGAATTTTGAAACTGCATCCTGTAATTTTGAATTCATGGCCTCACTGTTGGCTTAACCCAACATCTGGTGCAGTTGATGGGATTGCTTCCTCCAAAGTCGGTGGATCAGAAGTTAGTGCACAAACAAGGCATTTTAAAATCTGTGTGTAACTGAAGATAAAAACAATTAAGACTAGTTTATTTGGTTTGAAATTATAATAGACAAATCCTTCTTTAAAATAATTAAAACCCCAATGAACAATCTAAACAGCCCATCTTACCTAGCTCTTTGGCATAAATTGATTATTAAATTATTTACACACCAAAATGTATGATGGGTGCTTTAAATTAATCTATATAGTAGAGTCTTAATGTCAAAATTTGTGCCTAAAATAATTAAGAAGCACTTTGGAAACTTCAATAGTAAGAGTTAATTTTTCATTATTATATTGTCTGTGATATCTACAGACTATATAATTAGATGTAGAATATAATTAATAATGAATTCATGGGTAAGAGACAAGGTATAAACTTAATGTTAACCTTTATGAGTCCACATACATTTTCTGTGACATAGATTTGAAATGTGTACAAGAAAGATGACAACTTTCAGCTTTATGAAATATAACTCTGTGAGTGCGATTTAGGCCCACTCTTAAAGCTTTAAATGATTTTTCCGTGTAGCCTGCTTGTTGTGATCAGCTAGGACATTGCATCATGTGCTCCTAGGCTGCTTTTGTGCACAAATAGTAGTGCCACAGAATACAAACTCTCCCTCTCTTTAAAAAGCCAACAAAAAGTTATCTCTTTAAAAGGCAAACATGACAATGATGTCTTAATAGCAAGGCTTTATATATAGATTTATGTGGTAGAACAAAATTGGTCTATCCCTAGGGGCATAACAAAATTTGATAACACTTAGGCACTCTTGGATGGTGCTTATCTGGTTGGTATTTAATTTGCAACTTGTTAGCCATTACTCATGCAGTTTGCTAACTTCTGTTTTTCATATATAGTCACATTAACTTTTTTACTTCAAGAAACAAATAAAATCTTTTGTCACTTATAAGCCTGAACATTGGATGTAACCAGATGAACAAAGGACCCATGATGCATGCTAACAGATTCCATTCATCTCTTCTGTCCTAAACACAGAGAAAAATTCATACTTGAGATTCAGTTTTAAACCATTCAGCATAAAGCATTCAGTGGAAGCTGCTCTGTGATTCTACTGCCACATATATAGGCTCAAAAGGAAAACAGTTTTATGAATAAATTGATTCAGTAATGCAGAGAATCTCAAGACACACTTCTAAGATTATTGTAGTACTCATATTTGACAGTATATCAAGTAAGTAAAGAATTGTGATGAGAAAGTGTTAGAAAAATGTTAGGAGGGACCTTGAAACGGTAAGTACTTAGTATCTCAATAACAGTAGCAGAAAAGGAAAAAAATCTTGAGCATGTTACCTTGCAGAGGTTGAAAAATGCACACTGTATGAATGAATCTCAGAGGAAAGGCTTCTGATTCAAGCTACTGACTTTTTGTTTTGGGATTCCCTATTTAATGGGCTACTTTGATGCCAGCTGATTGACAAATCCTGTAACTTATGACACACAAATAAACACTGCCTCCAGTCAGGCTCTAGAACTGTTCACTCAGGATAACAATGGGAATAGTCCAGTTCTGACAAAAGTTTTATTACTTGCTTTTCAATGTTCGTTACCATAATAGACCTCTATTTTCTCTGCACATAGATACACATCTTTTGCCTTTTCTTCAAACACCACTATTTTCTGATAGTAGGTTTAGTTTGCCTGTGTAAAAACTAAGCAGCTACTAATGGCGTGCAGTGCAATGATTTTTTCCTAAAATTAGCTCGCTTTTTTTTCAGCGAAAATTCTTCTCTGGGAGGTGATGGAAAGGTAGGTTTTGTTTAAGGTCTGCACCATCCTGATCCTTGTCATCTTATTTCATTAACTAATTCTTTGTAGTCAATGTTATTTAAAAATCACCATACTAAATGGGTGTAGTATAGCACATCATTATAGGTTATCCTTCCTATTTACAAATGTTTGTTGTTAGAGTCACCTCGTATCTAGCAAAGTTCTCTCAGATACTTGCTCTTCATTAAATAGTGATTACTGGAAGGAATATTTTTTTTGAAAAAAACTCTTATTAAATAATATTTTTCAGCGTGAGATGCAAAATTGTTTTAACATTAAAGAAGTCCATCCTTGGAAAGAACTATAAACTAAACCACACATGAAGTGATGGAAATAATAATTATTTGTTACTCCTCTTATTAATTTCATTTTTTCTTTTTACTTACTTTACAGCTTTAATGAAGGCTGCTAAGATCACATTGTCAAGTAATTACCCTATGTATAAAAACTTGGGATAAATCTTTGTTGCATTTAAAGATACTAGAGCATCTGAACTTCTGTTGCAGTTCTTTACAATCAAGTGGCTACTCAAGAAGCAGATTAATGTCCAGACCAGCCCTGAGTTCCCTGAGGAACAAGGTACAGTGCAGCTATTCTCTGCAAGTCTTGGAGTGGCCTAGAAAATCCAGGCTGAAGATGGCTTCTCTAGCGACTAGCTACTGTGATGGAGTGGTAGTGATGGAGTGACTAGGAATTCTAATAGAAAGAGTTTCTTGTGTGCCATTTTTGTATTTTGTAATGAAATTGATATCATTAAAAAATAGGTTGATTTTCAAAACAAACAACAGCATGCTGAATTCATACCTATGTAAAGGAAACTACTGATTAAATATCACTTGCCAATTCAGTAGCAGGATTTGATCCCTTTGGAGGATGTAGGTTTCATTTCATCACAAATTAGAACCACATTTTTGGATTACTGATTTCTAGCATTGGAAAGTATCATTTCTGTAATTTTCCTTATTCTCTATTTCAGAAATGGGTGTTATGGTAGGTTCATTTTTCTTTGAATGAGATGGTATATAACATCAAACTTGTGTTTGGAGTTTTTAGAGTGGTATCTTTGAAAGTAAGGAGTATCTTAATAGCATCATCTTCTTCTTAGGTAACTATTTAAAAATTAGTGGTAACTGTTTAAAAATTAGCGCTATCCTTGAAATAGTCCTTTCCCAATTACTTTCCAGAGAGAGAAGATCAAGAGGCCCTATCAAAACAGCTTAAGTTTCAAATTCTGAATATCAAACTCTTAACAAAGCCCTCTTTAAAGATCCAAAATATTGTTTTCACATTTGTTCAGTGAATAATTTCAATCTATTATGAACGACAGAAAGAAAATCTGGAAAAATAAATTAATCAAGGATAAAATTATTTATTACTTGTGGCTTTTCAAAAATGAGGTCATTCTAACTTGATGGAGACTTCCTAGAATTCTGTTCTCAAAGTCCATCGCTTAAGGAACAGAGCCTCTCATTGTGACTTTTATTTAGTATAATCTTACTGTTGAATAACATTTTAATTCACAAGAATTATTTTGCTGCTGTGGGGTCATAACCAAATATTAGCCATATTGTCGATATAAAGAAATTATATCACTTTGGAGATATGTCAATGTTTTTACATACGAGAATATTGAGAGATCTACTGATACAAATATTTCTTTTGCAGATTACAGTATACTTGAAGTGGTCCAGACGTGTATTCCATGTCATTTGTACATCAGAACTATCTGTGTAGTACACAGGAGACTTCAGTGTTTTTATAATTGTCTGATCTCTTGAAAACATTTTAATCACTGAACGGTTGTTTTTTGTTATGAACACAGCTTATAGTGTTATCACATATCACACATTTTTGCAATTTGAAAAGAGCAGATTCACAGAAAACTTCTCTCAGCTGAAGCAATGCAGTCTGGTAAACACAGTGCAAGTTTTTTTTGAATGTTTTTGTATGCCATAAAGTTGTCTTTAAAATGCACAAAACTTGTCTCTTCTTGATAGGTAATTTTGCACCCTCTTCTGGCCAAGACTTTTGCTTTTTTAGACATAAAAAATAGGTGAAATAGGTGAATTCAACATGTTATTCAACATTAATAGCAACTCACAATGAAAAGTGTATGTTGAATAAAGACAAACTCCTCCTTATCAAGCAAATACTTAAAAATGAAACATATCAGATCCTGAAGGTCAGTTGTGTTTTCACCCTTTGCATTGAAAGGTTTCACAGCTGAATCTAAACAAGAAAAAGAATTCACATCTGAATCTAAACAAGAAAAAGAATATGTTGAAATACATACATTATATTGAAACTGTTCTCTTCTGGATCCACTGCCAATCACCAAGATAAAACTCATCTCTCTCCTTACTGCTACGTGCAAGGCCCTTCCAAACCAGACAAGTTTCCTTTTCTTTCATTCTTTCACCTTTCACCTATAGCTTGAGAATTTACAAGTAAAAAAATGTCATTTAAGCAACAGGACAAAATGAAGCTACAATTCTGCAACTTGTGCTTCAGAAAACTTTTCACTGAGCTAGTCACTGGCTCTCTGAAAGAAAAAACTATCTTCTAGATAGATCATTATAGGTTATCCTAGAGGCAACTAGATAGAACTAGAGGCAACAAATATTTGAATAAACCAGGACATGCTCATATATTTATACTTGAGTCTTCATGCACTTACTCCTTAAATATGAAAACAGCTGTACCTCTGATGGTCTCAGACTAAGCAAGACAAAGTCTGTGGGTACATATTACTGAGAGCAACAAACTTGGTTTGAAGACAGATGAACAGTTTCACTACAAGCCTCTAAATATCTACAGAAGCAAGATCTAAAGAAGCAAATACTTAACTGTGAGTTTCATGACATTGCATTTATCAAACCTCTTCTTAGGTGTTCATTTTTAAGGACCTTTTCCTTTTCCCCTTTAAAAGGCGTCTGATATTTGTGCTTGGCTATCAGCTGAGAGATCTCCAGTTTTTGTTCCCAGCTCATTATCTCTAATGATTTTCAAAAGTAGTTGAATACATCCAGTGCTAATTTTCTTTTTTTTTAGTAAAGCATTTTTTTTCTTAAATGAAGAAAAAAGTTATTAGATTTCTTTTTCTTTTCTTTTTTTTTTCCAGAGCCTACACATGGCCTAGGTAGACATTTGTATAACAGCATGTTCCAAACAAACATACTTTTATCCTGTTCTGATTTTGACATTCATATTTCAATGCTGATTATATTTTTTAGATAGTTCATGCTCTTACACTGTTTTTGTGCTGCATTGCATATGGACAGCTAGAAATTATAAATCAAGCAGAACTTGGAAAATCCTTATCAAATGGCCTTCAACTCACAGAATCACAGAATGGTTGAGGTTTAAGAGACCTCTAGAAATCATCTAGTCCAACCCCCCTCCTCCAGCAGGGACACCTAGAGCATGTGGCACAAGGTGGCATCCAGGTGAGTTTGAAGATCTCTGGAGAAGGAGACTCCACAGCCTCTCCGGGCAGCCTGTTCCAGGGCTCTGTCACCCTTACAGTAATGCACAAAATCTTTCAAAAATATTTGTTGTAATTGCACCTTGGACAATTAAGGAGAGATTATTTGCATCACTGATTCTGCAACTGAATTTAGCAGCAATAACTCATGTGGCTGGTGCACAAAACACAGCATAAATAGAAAAAAGAAAAAGTTCAGTATGCAGGCAAGCCTTATGGGACAGACATTGTAAAAATGTCACTGGCCATGGCTAAAAAAAATTGCTAAAATGCTTTGAAAGAAAGCTAGAATTTTGTTGACCATTAGTGTAAATATCATTCCCACTTTTTTCCAAAGGTAGAAAATGTGGTAGGCAGTAAACAGCAATTTTATCCACCAAACTGTTATTTCCTAGGCACTTATACCCTAGTTGTTTCCTATTCTTTCTATAGACTGTGAATATTAAAATGGGAACCATTCCCAAGAATTGGAACTGAGTTGTCATCTTATCTTCTAGATAGCCCCACTGCCTAAGGTGCTACTCATCTGGACTAAAACCAGCAGCATCTGGCTTTAATCAATGGCACCAAATCTGTTGTTTGTATTCTTTCTGGAATACCTTAATCTTTGATTAAGAGCAATCTTATCATGCAAGTGCTCCGGTAGGATTCAGGATTTCATAAACTGTAGACACCTGTGAGGAAAGCACCATAATGCAGCATTGGATTTTGAAAGGAGAAGGCTTTGCTGGAAGGAGAATAAACTAAGAGAACCTCAGGTTCTCTGATTTATTGTTATCAGGTGGCTCTGCACTACTACTTCATGCTTTTGAAGATCTATTATTTACATTTTTTTATATTTCTATATGTTTATATGGGGAAAACCTAGTAAATTCTACAGTTTCTCAATATTAAATCCTTATGTAATAAAAATAGCAATAATAGTAATAATAATAATAGTAGTAATAATGATAATAATGTGACCAACACAGTTACCAGGGCTGGGCTACCCTACATTTTTGGTATATTGTATTTTACTGTTGAGACACTGGGTGTTCTCACAAAAAGTAGGGTGCCTGGAACTACAGCACCCAGAAGTTACTGGTGCTTTCCAGAGCCTCAATAAACTTTATATAGCAAGTGTTTTTCTGCTATTCTGGATGATGGGGGCAGGGGCTAGAGGCTTGCACAGGATCAAAATGCCATCATTTTCACAACAGTAAATTTCACTGGTTCCAAGCTTGCTGCAGTTCCCTTTTTATTGCAAATACATCAAACTGTCTCTGATATATCTAGCATGTCAAGGCTGAAAAAGGTTCACACATCAGAGGCTGACTTTGAGGGGGTGTTTAGAGGCTGGGGGAAGTTGACATAAGGTACAAGCAGTCTTTCTGATGCACTTAAAACATGCCATTTTTATGATCCTCTTTTTTTATTTTTTTTAAGCAGACAATGCGAGGATAAGAGGGCAGTGTCAAGAAAGGTGGCAGTGTGCCCCTCTTGCTTGGGATCCATTGATTTCAGACAACCTGGACCTCTTTCACTGAGCATATATCTCTGCTTCATTCCTAGTAAGCAGTACGTTCACTGACGGGTAGATCAACTTGTAGTTAATGATTTAACTTACACTACCACTGTTAACATATTAAATTTGGAGTTTGATTTTTCCTTCTGCATTGATATATGTAATTTGACACGTACATTACATGTACCAATGGCATCTTTATGCGTTTAATGAACAGTCTTCATTCTCTGCTCATTTTCCGTCTTCTGACTGCAGCTTTGGTTCAGAGAGAAACATCTAATAATAATTTTAAAAATTATAAAAGTATAATTGTAGGTGACTTGCTGACACTAACTTCGTATTCATTAAGCTCTGCTTCTCAAACATTTCTGGTTTCTGCATCTTATAGATCAATTCTGTGCTATTCAATTTAGCTGTTAAATTCATATCCCCCCTTTGTCACACCTAAATAACAACATGCACATATAGGCAGACAATGAAGAGCAAGTGGAGGTTTGTGACTCACAGAAAGGAATCACTGGCAAGCTGCTGTGATAAAGTTTGAGGTAAAACATGGTTCTTCTCCATTTTACTGTAATTCTTATTTTTGTGTGTGTCCTATATAACCTGATTTACATCTGTCAAAGGATATTGAGAAAGCAAGCCCACAAACAGCAATAAAAAGTCACCAGCCTAAAGCAGCTTTGACATAAAGCCAGAGCAGACACTTGCAGCGGTATTTTCTGTATCTATCTGGTTAGAGAGGGCATATCTGAAGTTCAGGGCTTCAAGGAAAAATATGATTGTTCTCCTATTCTCAAATATGAATCTATCTTTTTATCTGCTGTCCCTCTTTCCTTTTGCAAATAGGAGATATATCTTTGAAATGAAGATAAATCTGATGTTATAGACAGAATGAAAAAGATAACAAAAGGATAGGGAAAATTGCCCTAATAAACACAAATTACATGATTAAAACTATTCTTTTTCTTTATTAATCTTTTAATTAGCTATATTCTTTTCTATTAGGCAATGTCCTGAAAGAGGAAGAAATATTTATGAGCGGTCCAGCTGACATTAGCAGGTGAATCAGTTGATCATACATTCTGCATTAAACAGCATTATTGTTATATGGATGCTAGATCTCTGTTCTGGGGCACATACACTGAAGAGAAGGAAAAGACGGCACCCCAGAGAAGAATGAAAGGTACCATTATTATAACTTGTATGACAGTACAATCTCATTGATTATTCTCAGCATCTTATTTCAGTTTCTGTTTTAATTTCATTTACTAAAAATGCCAGCATATTTTCTGGGCTGACTGTCACTTACAGGATTTAGTAATATATACAGAGCAATACTTAATTACTTCTGACTTCTTGCTATCTATAAATCTGAAGATCACGAAATAAAAAAATTTAGCGTCCTTTCTCTCTCCTCTACTCTCACATCTCCCACCTTGTAACTTTCAAGTTGAGGGAAGAGAAGAGGAGAGGAGAGGGACAGGAGAGGAAGAGGGAGAGGAGAGAAATAGGAGAGGGAGAGGAGAGGAATAGAAGAGGGAGAGGAGAGGAGAGGCCATTTTTCCCAATGGCCACAGAATGATGGGAATAGACAGTAAGTACAATGTATCGCATGGATATCTACTTTATGTACAGAAACCTTTCTGCTATGTGGATAGAATAAAACAGTTCCTATCTTTACTGAAAAATCAATTCCAGTATAAGGGCCACAGATTTAAGACTCTGCTTCTGTACATGATGAGCTACAGAACTATGTAAGCATGAGTGACTTCCTAAAGGAATTTCACCTTCAATTAGACACCAGATAAAAGAAAACATACTCTAGGCTTTAAAAAAATAACTTTGATTTTGAGGACTTGACAAGAACTCAAATGTAGCACTGAAGTCAAGACTCATTTCCTCAGATACCCTATAGCTCATCTCCTGGGATCAGTCACGTACTCTCCAAAGCTAATTCAGTGCCATAGATGGCATAAGAATACTTCAAGTTTGTTTCTGAAACTCATTCAGTAGGAACCGAAATGCAGTCAAACCAGCAGGAGCAAAACAGGAGCATTTCTTCACACTTTTTGCCTCCATCCTCCTGCAGGATCAGTAACACCATGCACGACTTTAGCAATGCCAGCAGAAGTCTATATTATAATGATCACATGATGCAATGCAATTTGTTATTGCTGACATGCTTGTTAATTTTTAAGGTCATCTTTCACAAGCTCCTGAGAAATCACAAAAACCAGCAGGCTGAGAGATGTAGGTCTTGATCAAGAGATGGAAGTCTGCACAGTACTAACTAAGCTACCTTAATTATTATTAATTCATCTGAGGACTGCTGTTCAGGACAACTTGAAAAATCAGCAAAGAAAATACTGAAAAGCGATCACTGGACTCATAGCCCTTTGGACTAATTGCATTCAGAGTAAATCGAGTTGCATTGGATTTTTGGAAAGTTTCTAAAAGCTCAGGAAGATCAGTTGCTAAATAAGGAAAGAGTCTGGAAAGATAGGGAAGCCTTAAAAGACAGCAAAAAGAGAATCTCAGAACATTAACCATTTCCAGGTGATCAAATGTTAACTGGAAACATGCGTAACCTGTTGTAAAACCATCCATACTTATTTACATAGGCAACGGTATTTGATTAACTGTACCCATTCTAAGAGAGAGAGAAAAAATATAAGATTACTAAGAAGGCAGAAAATAAGGTGTTTGTCAGTTCTAATTGTATGGTTTCATTCTTAATGCTGTCAGGTGTATAAAAGCCAGCACAATAAATCTATATCTCTACACACTTGTTCGACAAACAGGAAAATCACACAGACAGTTCACTACAAGATGGGACTATGCTTTAAGTAGCTAATGAAAAATGCTGAGTATCTAAAGAAATCAGTCTCAAATTAGCAACAACTACTTCTCCTCCTTCAGATACAATTATAACAATAATAGTTATAGTGATTATTATCACTATAATAATCATAATAATTCTGATGGTCCTATAAGGTGACACTGGTGATTGCAGGCACTCACTTTTTTTTTCTAAGACAGACATTCACCCTAGCTCTCTAAAGGTTCTAAAGGTGACGGACACTGACAGTAAGTCTCCATGCTGTGAACCACTCCAAAGAATATCTTGTTAACCGACTATTCCAAAAGTGTAGCCAAATTTTCTTCTCCATAAAACTCCATGGAATAAAATTTAAGTCTAAAAAAAAATCAATGTGCAATATATTCATTTGGTGAAATATATCATGTTTGACTTTTGAACATGTTGAAGAAAATTCTTTATCGCAAATAACTAGAATATTCATCTTTTAAAGATATATTTAAAGCATAGTAAAATAATATTAAATATATCTTAATATATATTTATTACATTACATATATATTTAAATATATATTAAATACATATTTTTTCTGTTAAATAATTTTTCCATAAGGAAACAACGAACACAAATTTCAGACCTAACCCAGATCTGAAATACTGTCTCATGAGTTGATCTCTAATAATATTACAGGATGTGCCAGAACAGATAAGACTTTTCAGTATTTTCAGTCTTTTCCTGTATTGCCTTTCTTGCAGTGGAGAATCCCTGTGTTGCAGAAGAGATGGAAAATATCCTTAGCTATTTGACTGCAGTTTTTCAAATGTCATGCCTTAATTTCTACCCCCGAAGGCAATCATCCAATGCTCTAACAAATTAGATTTGACTATCACTAGTTTCAATTACATAGCAACAAATGTTCTTAGTAGCCAAAAAAATTATCATGTCCTTTTGTCCAGTCAGTCCCCGTGAATTATTTTGGTAGTCTCCATTGTAAGAAAACTGCACAGTGGCTAAACTCCATGTAAATTAATATGTAAATAAACATTTGCTTTCATTGTGTTTAAACTTCACAACCTGGGATGCAGGAGGCAAAAAACAGATATGGATGAACTGCATTAAAAAAAAAAAAGCCAGCAGGAACTCAAAGCAAAGATTTTTGTGATTATTCAACAATGTTTTCTTTGTGCATGTCTTCCTCGCTTAGCTCCATGAAGAATCACAAGCACAAACACTACATGTGGAGTCTGTGTTAATAAGACTAAAATTTTGTGACTATCATTCGGGACTATAAATGAACGGAAAGCCTGGACACAATATCTCTGGAGTCTCCACCCTTGCAATCCTCACTCATGATTATTAAGGAAATGATGTGCCTTTCCTACTAGCAAACCATGTCATAAATAACTTCTGATTATACAAAACATACTTGAGGTTTAATGATTATGCAGCAGAGGTCATCCACCACAGAGCTGCTAAGTCTCTGTAAACTTAGAAACCAAAATCAGCTGTGGCTAGCTTTAAAGGATATTGTCCATACAGGAAGCAAGATTGTTTAAAAAAAAAAAAAAGCTTTTTTTAACCTATTTGAGGTGTCTGAGCTGTAATTTTCTGCTTTGCTACTTCCCTTGGACACCACTGTAATAAATCCATATTTAAGAACTTTCCCTAGTCAAGTCCTCAGTTAGACTGGACAATTTTGCTATATTTAAATAGGGTAAATAGTTTTGCCTTTAGGTTATAGTTGGCTTTAGCTTCATAAATAACATAATGCAAAAATACAGGAAATCATTGTGTTTGGATTATTTCCATTTTCATCAAATGTGCAACCCATTTTTCCCCACTAATAAAAATAAATTTTCATGGAGTTTTTTCTATCCATACCTGCTAATGTGGATTTTTTTTTTAAACAATAGACCTGGAACCACAGTAGTATCACAGGATTCTTTTAACACACAAAATTGGTCTAATAAAACTTAGTGTAACTCATGGTTACAGTAAATGTCTTCAGGGATACCTTGTTTTAAGAGTTAACATTAGCTATCTATCCCTTTAATAAATGTGCTGACCTTTTCCCAATTTCTAAGAAGAACCATACCAGAAGTTTTAAAGTTATTTTAAGAACAAACAGTTAGGTAACCCCTGCAACTGAGGATCTTAACTTTGAAATGTCACAGCAATGACTAGGTGTAGGCAGAGAGCACCCACAAAAAAAAGAGAGCAGTTTTATAAGTTTTACTGCCATCTGAAGTCTTTTCTTGGATGACCTGAAGCATAAACTGAGATTCTTTTCTTTCCTCTCCTCTTTTTTAAAACAGAATTTGAGCAATCAGGTCTTCTGGGCCCCAGTGAAACTCATTTCAATTTGTCAAGGAAAAAAAGTTGTTGATCGGTTTAATTTATTTATCTTTATCTCTATAGAGAACCTGCTGAGTTCTGTGTAAGTATAAAATATAGAGGGAACAGTGTTCAGTTTCAGAGACAAGGGTGCTTGGGAGGGCAAAATAGAGTTTACTGTATGGAAGCCTTTTTTTTTTTTTTTTTTAATTTGCCCTGATGGAAGTTGACAGCTCAGCCTGTATTTCAGCTCTGTCCACGGGCAGTGAAATGTGTGAGAAACCAATACTCTGAAAATTCTCATATGCATATGAAAAATCATGGTATGAAAAGGGGCCAAGGGATTAGGACAAGATAAATTTATACTAAGCTTTACACATTCCATTGACAAATTTGCTGTTTTTGCGTTGTTGCCTCCGACCTCCTGGTTACCGAGGGGATGACATTAAACTGGGAGAAAATGGCTTATTATGTGTGATAAATTCAAACAAAGATGACGCACTTTACCCACCAAGTATATCTAAGAAATTGTGAGGAAATGTCAAGCATTTCAAAAGAAAGCTGCCGTAAATTCTGATGCTGGAGACTTTAACGAATTTCTGCCAGAGTAGAAAGGTCTCTTTGTTTGGGCTCAGCTGACACTCAGTGTGTGGAATATTATGAGCTAGGAGGTCACATAAAAGCTACGGGAAAGAGAAAGAAGACTGTGGATGTGACAGAACTCCGGCACTAGAGGGCTAGGAACTGGCAGCAAGACTCTGCATTGACACAGTTCACACAGTATGTGGGAATAAGCACTCATGCACCAAAAAGGTTCAAAGCATAAACACCAGTTCCCTCGTGCTCACTACCACTTATTCTCTCTGCCTCCCTATATGCACTTTACCTTTGGGCGAGATGTTATGTTTTCTGATTTTATTTCTCCTTGTTTTATGCTAAAGTTTAAGTGAGAGCAGAGACTGGGGGAAAAGGCGGAGGGATCCAAACCCAGCAAAAACTCCTGTCCTGCTGATGTTACATAATTGATGAACAAATGATCACATGTTGTGTCCCTGATTCAGGTCAGGAGGTGGCAGGAGGAGGAAGTGCTGTCAAATGTTTGAAAGAAAAAGGAGGTAGAGAAGTGGCAATGAGACCCCCTGCCACTGTGGCAAATTAGCTATTTCACAGTGATGTTTACACTATATAGTGCTTTTCACATTTTGACCTCTTGGGTACAGGGAAGATGGGAAGGGCAAAAATGACAAAAATGATAAGCTAACATGGTGAAGAACAAACAAAACTAATCTGTAGCTTCCTCGCTCCCTACCTGCTTCTGCACTTCCAGTACTCCTGGGTAGCATGGAGGAGAGCTGCCTCATTCAGAGAAACACCTAGGCAATGGCCCTTGCATATGGTTTTTGGATGGGTGTGCGGGTAGCTGATAATGCTACCTCTGACCAGGAGAGCAGCATGGCAAGACACGCTTAATTTGAAATGTTTACAGACCGTGTAGCTAGAAAGATCAATAAGCAACTGACAATTCATTATGGAAAGAGGTTTGAAATTTACAACTTTGTTTTAAGTCTAAAATATCTTCTGTCTTATTTATTTCAAGAAGAAAGAAAAAAATCCCAGCAACAACGACAATACAATTCTAGCTCCTGGATATTCCTTAGTCCATCCCAGAGATAGACAATACTCTGTGTCTATAAGAATAAGCCACTTCCGTTTGGGGGTGGCATAGATTTTCCCAGTCTCTTTGAGGAAGGAGTGTTTCTCATTAGACTCTGAAAAGGAGACATATGCCCTGCACAAAATCCAGCTTCCATCTCTCTTTGGGATTTCGCCTTATCAACAAAGTAAATAATAAACAGAACAATGCAAATTGCAACTGAGGCTTTGCTGTTCTTAAGATTCTTTCTGGAGAGCCACATCTACTTCTTTCATATCCACAATGTGTCAATAACAATCAGTCAGCATCTTAACTTGGGCATCTAACATCTGTCAAGAAACAGGATCAATGGGAGAGCCTATAGCTTCACGACGCTGGTTCTTTTTTTCTACCCAGCTCTGAATCGTATAATAGAATCCTGTTTAAAATTGGTAGATAGAATGAAAATGCAGCTTGTATATTGACCTGAAAAGACATTTCTAGTCCTTGTTATTCTATATTATACGCTGTTCCATGGGTAGTTATATACAACTATGCAAGTTATACACAACCACATGTTTTATTATAAATAAAATGGTATATATTCCAGAATTCATGCTTCACAGTTTGAGTCTGTGACAAGGCCTGAAATAAGCATGTGAAAGGATAAAAAATTATTATCTAGATCATTCTGTCTCCTGCTAAAACAAAGGAAGTCAGGGAGGGCCACGTCGGCTGACAAGCATTGATGACAATGGCAGCATTAGCACAAGGCTGAAGCTTTTTGATAATTCTACCTAGAACGACTGACTGGAAAGTTGCCAGAATTTATAAAAATGTGTTTATATTTTTCCTTTTCTTCTTTATTAACTCCACATTTAGATTCATAACCCTGCTATATTAACAACATTAATAAAAAATTGAATTTCCATGTTCCTGTATTCTTTGACATATGATCCCTTCCCTTACTTAAGGAAATCCCATTAGGCATTATAGACATGACACATTTTACATGTGAAAGTTCAGGAAAACTAAATTTGAATGCTGGGACAGGTAAAACAAGCATCTTTACTTGAACTGACCAACCTTCTAGCTTTATTTGACAGGAACAGTCCCATTCATTTACTTTCTCAAACAAATCTCTTCATCCCATGTTAAAGAAGACTTCATATATAAGATCACATTTTGTTTGCCAACCTCTCTGTTCGCACTTAAATATTATTTTTAATTCTCTAGTTCAATCCTTACTCAGTAACTTCAAGAGCAGAAACATCTGTCATTTCTTTCTCGATCCAGGAATCCCTAAAGAGCCTCATCCTGAAATAAAGAAACACATTTTTATCAATGTGTATGGCAAGATGTGACCATAACACCTTCTGCAAGTCAGAAGCCCTGACATTCCTTCAGTAAATCTCTGTTGAGCCACTAAGTGCGCCCTTTTATGGAGCCAGTACCATTGAAAGCAATACCTACCCTTCTATCTATACATACTTACACATACACACACGCAAAAATAATTTGCAAGTTCATTGGCAATTTCCTTATCCCAAGTCCATAGTTTGTTTTACCAAACAAAGCATATTTTTGGGGGAAATTAATAATTAATAAAATCATGAAAGTATTAAAATTATAGTTTTTGTGCTCAGCGTAAAGAGGTGCTGCTGATATTCAGAATTAAAGCTACTCTGGCATGTGTGTTTTCTGGGCTAGATGAGCAGGGGAATGCACTGCTATCTTCTCCTTTTTAAATACATATAAGAGCAAAAGTCAGCAGTGTTTATCCCTCTCAGCACCTCTCAGTGTGCCTTGGGATGGTACAGATAGGAGAAAGACAACCTTTGCATGTGGTTAAGAGCAGTCAGAGCCAAAACAGCAGGGAGATCATTACAGAGGATGGAGTTGGAATGGCAGTAAGAAGAAAATGAGGACAAAACACTTCTGTAATTTGCCAGTAAGCAAGATAAGTGGTTTAAATTAATTACTTGCTCTGTGATCCCTTCTTTTATATATGCTTTTATAGATACATTATTTACATTTAATTTCTTTACATTACAAAGAAAACTCTACAAGCATCGATCTTGTGCTTTGGGTGACTGCACCAGAAACTAAAACCATAACTATAATTGTACCTTCCTTCTCCTTCCCCCTCCCAAAAGCCTTGCATTAAAAAAGAAAACCATCAAACCAAGGAGGATTCTGTTAGCTTTGCCTTTGCTCTATTCTTCACCACTATCTTCATCTTCCCCTTGCAAGCACCTAATTACATCTTCTCCCTCTGACAGCTCCCCTCCAGTTGGGTCTGGTTCACCAACCTACTTTCTCTTTTCCAGTCTGGTGCTTGTTTAGGTCCAGTAGCTGGGCGATTGAAGACCCAAGAGATGCAAACTTCTTGTGCTCACTGCTGCTGTCCAGACCCATTCTCATTCTCTCACTGGTCCCAAAAGAGCCTTCATGGTTGTATTTTGGGTGAAGTGCTGCACAGACCTGGACTGAAGCTTTCTCACCACAGAATACTTATTAGAAGAATTTAAGGAGAGAAATCTAAAAAATTATCTACTGAGCATGTGTTAGTTTTCAGAGACTTATTAGCTAGCCGCATTTGAGAGAGTTTTCAAAGAGTATAGAAGTGACACATTCCTTGTACAAAGGCTTGGTCTCTGCATATCTCAATCATCCTTTTAAAACAAAGGACTGTTTGTCTCTGCCTTAATTTTATTTTTGTTTATTTTTCCTTTAAAAATTCTATAGAAAGTATATTGTTGTAGAAAAAAATGCAGTTTGACAAAGCACATGTATAATAATAAACATTTTTATTGTTAGAAGTATTACATCCTAATTTTCAGCAATGCCACCAGCTATTGATGGTAGCATCAATAATTCAGGAATTGTAAGAATTACAGAAAAACATACTTTGTTTTCAATTTAAAATTATCATTTTTTATCTGACATGAGTTTTTAGCTAATATTTTATAATTTAACTTGCTCCAATCTCCACATCATTTTCAAATCTGAAATGGGCTAATGAAATATCCACTAGAAATTGAAGGAGGGCATTATCCTATTTATAAAATGGAAGTGTATCTCTAAAGAAATGTTTTTTAAAAAGAGGCTGCCCTGCCCTATACTTTAGTCATCATATCATTAATGGTTTGGAGAGAATATTGCTATTTCAGCTATATTACAAGTGGGTCTCACTTTATTGACCTATCAGTCCTTATATTTTAAAAAGTTACCTCAATACAAAATGGAAAATACAGAAACATAAAGTGCTTGTAGTGGAAACAAGGAGTCAACATATTTATCCTCATCTTTCATTAAAGGAAGTGAGAAATGGCAGGGAGGGATGAGAGTCTCATGCTTGCTCAGTTGCATTTTATTTAACAAAAGTTCCCGATGTTGCAAAACACTAAGTCATTGTTTTTGTTAAATAATTAAAGCTGTCTAGGAATTTGTTTCACAAGCCAGGTGCAAAATTAAAAAGTTCCAGGTAGGAAACAGGAGATCACTATACTTCTGAAAACAAGTACATACCAAGTGAAGATTATGTAGCAGCACTCACTAAATTTTTTAACACCTTCCAACCAAAGCTGAAGCAATAAAACAAGGCAATTACAAAAGAGCAACCTCAAACACAAGATGTCAGTGGTCATGTCCTGCCAAAAAAGTTGAAGTGAAGTTCTGGTTAAGGTAGAATAATTTTGAAAAACTTTAAACCATCATCTGCATATCTACACTTGCATTTTAAATCAATTTTCCTGAGTTGCCTCCGATCCCACATTTAACTGTGGCTGACTTGTCACAAATATCCATATGATCAAGATTTATTACAGGAAACATCTGAAGAAAGCACATTTCTGTCTCCTGGGTGAGCAATAACAGAACCTTCATGTTAACTTTTCAAGACTTTCTGCCAGTATGCAATACAATAAAGGAGCAAAAGGAAGAGCTTATAAATCATTTGCAAACAATAATTGCATTCTGGATGTTTAACAGTAATGTATAAAAAAGATGAGATTAACATACTCAACACCTACTGAGCATATTTAGAAATATTGGAGGCTCTGTTCAGTTACACCTTGATGTCTGCTCAGACAAAATAAGGCTTCAAACATAATCACGTGTTTGCTTGAAAAATTACACCTATTTTTGGTAGCGCTTTATAGTGCGGTGTTTGTCTTCAGTTATCTCAGATTTGGCTTCAACACTTCTCTTGACTATAATATGCATTGTATTTCACATTTCAGAATGTGATTTATTTGAATTTATGTCTTCTTTCAGTTGTGGTTTCATGTTTTTTTTAACTTAGCATAAATCCGCACTACTACAAAAAGGAGTTGCCCTGAGCATCTTTCTTTATATTGCTTTGCCCTGGTTAGGTGGGATTACTTTGTGCAGAGAAGAGGTTGTAAGGGACCTTTAAAGGTTATGCAAACCTGTTCAGGCAGAGTTACCCACAGCATGTTGCCCAGAATAGTGACCAAATGGCTTTTGAATCTCACAGGGAAGAAGACTCCAAAATGTCTCTGAGCAAGCTGTTCCAGTGCTCGGTCACCCTCACAGTAAAGCTTTCCCTCATGTTCTGACAAAACTTGATACGTTGCAATTGTGGCCATCGCTCCCCATTCTACTACTGAGAAGAGTCTGGCCCCCTTTTCTTTACACCCTCTCTTCAGATATTTAAGCACATTGTTAAGATCCTCCCCCAATCTTCTCCAGAACAAGCAGGCCCAGCTCTCTCACCCATTCTCTCATCCCACGAGAGATGCTCCAGCCCCTTCCTCAGTCACCTCAGTCGCCCTCTGCTGGACTCGTTCCAGCAGCTTCATGTTTCTCTAGCATTGCTCCGGGGGAGCACAGAACTGGACACAGTGCTCCACATGCAGTCTCACAGAGATGAGTAGAGGAGAAAGATCATACCCCTTCAACTGCTAAAAATGTTCTTCCTAGCACAGCCTGGGCTACCACTGGCCTTGCTTTTGCCACAAGGACACATTGCTGGCTCATGATCAACTTGTCCACTTGGATCCCCGGGTCCTTCTCTGCAGAACTGCTTTCCAGCAGGTCAGCTTCCAACCTACCCTGTTACAGGGTAGGATGTAGGATGCAGGATCCTGCACTTCCCTTTATTGAATTTCATAAGATTCCTCTCTACTCATTTCTCCAGCCTGTCAAAATGCTTCTGAATGGCAGCACAGCCCTCTGATGTGCCTGCCACTCCTTCCCATTTTGTACTGTCTGCAAGTTTGCTGAGGAAGTACTCTGTTCCATCATCCAGGTCACTAATGAAAATGTTAAACAGTATTGTGCCCGGTATTGACCTGTGAGATACACAGCTAGTTACTAGCCTCCAACCAGGCTGACACGCTAATCACAACTCTCTGAGCCCTCCCATTCAGTCAATTTTCAACTCATCTCACTGGCTGCTCATCTAGCCCATATTTCCTCAGTTTGCCTATGAGCATGTTAGGGGAGACAGTGTCAAAAGCCTTACTGAAGCCAAAGCAGACAACATGCATTGCTCTCTCCTCATCTACGCAGGTAGTCACTCCGTCACAGAAAGCTATGAGATTGATTAAGCACGATTTCCCCTTAGGGAATTCATACCGGCTACACCCCATCACCTGGTCATTCACGTGCTTGGAAATGCTACCCAGGGTTAGCTGCTCCATCACCTTAGTAGGAATAGGGGTGAGGCTGACCGGCCTGTAGTTCCTTTGGTAAGGAGGATATTGACAGGAGATATGACTGTCTTCAGATACACTGTCTTCAGATACACTGCAGCCTACCACAATGAGAAATGTCATAAACTGTTCTCCATTTTTGCTCGTAATTGCATTGCATTGTTTTTAAAAGAAAATGAGACAAATACGGTCAGGAAGACTGAGAATGCTGGCCTGTTCAGCCTGGAGAAGAGAAGGCTGAGACGGGAACTGATCACTGTACATAAATACCTCAAGGGAGAGAGTGAGTAGGATGGGGCCGGCCTCTTTTCACTGGTGGTGGCCGATAGAACTAGAGGAAACGGCCACAAACTGAAGCACCAAAAGTTCCACAGGAACTTAAGGAAAAATTTCTTGACAGTGAGGGTGACAGAGCCCTGGAACAGGCTGCCCAGAGAGGCTGTGGAGGCTCCTTCTCTGGAGCCACTTGGATGCAGTCCTGCACTATGTGCTCTAGGTGACCCTGTGGGTGCAGAGGGCTTGGACTAGGTGATTTCTAAAGGCCCCTTTCAACCTTAAGGGTTCTGTGATTCTATGGCTTATATACTGTTGATTCTGCTTTCTGGGGCAGAAGGATGGGCCAGATGACCTCCTGGGGCCTTTTCCAGCCTGTCTTCTATGATTCCATGTCTGTTGACTAGGAATGGGGTATTATACTTTAATGTAAATCTAAGTACCAGCAAATGCACCACAATCTGTACTTTAAAGTGAACGTGAGATATTGCTGCTTCTTGCAATAAAATAGATGGGAGAGACATTTATAACTATCCATAATCCAGATATATTAAATGCAATCAAGCCTCTTTCCTATTCCATTCTTTCCTCATGAAATGAAAAAAAATGAAAATGAAAAAAAAAGAAGAAAAACATTATTTCTCTCTTGCCAATATTATTATGATTTTTCTTTGGTAATGTTTAAATCAGAACACTTAGTAACCTTTCCGTTACCTCAAAAAGTAACATCCTTATTTTTTTCCGATGAGCTTCTAATTACACTGTGCAAATAACTACCATAAACCTGTTGTTAATACATATACCTCACAATTCCATATTTTTTTCTAAGGCTGATAAAACATCCTAGTCAATCCTAATCTCAACAATTATGTTCAGAATGAATGTGAAAAAAATATATAAATCACTGTCTCCATCCAAAAGTAGAAGTATAGATTTCATATCTTTACAAATAAGACCTATACAGAAAAAAAAACAATTTTAATGTTACATTGTAAGAATTTATTTATAAAATAATACGTTATATCATTATGTAAATCTGACAGATTAACTGGAAGTTTTGTGTAATTAATTCTATTTTAATGTTTTGCTATTCGTATATCATTTTTTCCATAATAATTACATTTAGTAATTAATTTCACAAAGAAAAT